>BLSH010212870.1:92757-106203 GCA_018402905.1 Glandirana rugosa
AACTAAAATAGAGAATAGCAGAAAAATACCCAGACACTGCGGTTAAAACACTCATAAGTGAAAATTGAAAAAGTAAAGGTAATTTAATAGATACCATTAATTGATACCATGGTTCCGTAAAACCTGGTAAAGTACGAGGGTTGAAACACCCTTGGCAAATCCTTACCGGGGAAGGAAAAGGTCGTACTGACGCGTGGCCACGTGTTTCGTTCCAGGTATTTCAGGACTATCTTGTGGAAACCCTACTTACCGTCGTATGTTCGACTGTTCAAATCGCGCATACGAACGATCGATATCGCATACAACGGTCGTGAGTACGACCTGTTGTATGCGATTGTTGAACCGTGTGTACGGGGCTTGATTCATCCCAAAGGTGTTCTATCAGGACTTTATGGACCTTGCTTTGTGCACCGGTGCGCAGTCATGCTGGAAAAGGAAGGGGCCATTCCTAAACGGTTCCCACAAAGTTGGGAGCATGAAATGGTCCAAAATGCCTTGGTACCATAGTTAATTACCATAGATAATTTAATGGAAATGAAAAAGTTAAAAGTGAATACTCACAAAATTGGCGTCACAGACCCATAAAAAGACGATAAGAGATAAAATCAAAGCACAAAGCGGAATAACATCTGACACGTTTTGGGGGCGCAGAGCTGCGCAGCTCTGAGAAAGGTGGTGCGCCCCCAAAACACGTCAGCTGTTATCCCGCCTTGTGCTTTGATTTTATCTGTTATTGTCTTTTTATGGCTCTGTGATGCCAATTTTGTGAGTATTTACTTTTAACTTTTTCATTTCCATTAAATTATCTATAATAACGCACCAGGTGTGTGCGCCTTCCTTTTGTTTTGTTTTTTAGCCAATTCCTCCTAGCCAAGGCCATCCCGGACCAGCCCCCAACCTGTGACTGGACAGTGAAAAGAGAAGCAGCATAGTGATGAGATCATCTCTCTGTCACTCTTCACTCTCCTCCAATCAGAATGCTTGTTGTCAGCAGATAGACTGATACCAGGTCAAATTCAGGTACTCAAGTTGATCACAGATGGATCAACATTCAGTCAATTCAGCAGGGACCAGCTTGATTAAAAAAAAAAAAGTCAGGGACTTTTTTAAAACAGCTTCCCTATGTACTTCATACAATCTCATTTATATATTTATCTGTTTGCCTGGATTTTGGTTTAAGGAAATCAATAAATTCTTTATTTTAACAGATCTGGAGAGAAAGCATAGTATATAGCTTGACACAATTATTATACAGTCACATGGTCATGGAAAGTGTGTTGTTCTTAGTTTTGCACTCATTATGGGCTTATGGCAATGGTCATATCCCAATTGGATGACGTCTTGTTTGTACCAAATACATTTTAACATGTGTTACTGCACGGCATGTGTGAATTTTCCATTTAAATGATAATTTTACATTATAGGAATGCAATGTATATACTTTATTTTATAGCTGGATCAAAAATGTCTGTAAAAAAATGGATCTGTTTTATCTGCTACAGGATTTGTAGTTTGGTCCATCCAGTTCTAAGACTTAAACTGCCAGACAGTGAATCCAGGCTGCTGACCCAGTTTTTCTCTGTTGCACTTAAGACCTAGAACTGCGTCTGCCCCCTGCCTCCAGCCTGCAATGGAACAGTAAAGGAAAAGGAGAACACTATCCCTCTTCTACCCCATCACCATTATTCTTGTCAGTTAATTTGCATGCAATACGCTAAAGGGTGCCTTAATTCCCTGTGCAAATGTCTCAAGAATTTGTACAGCCATAACTAATAATCCCCTTAATTTGCCCAATACATTGATTTCCTATAATTGTCAGTTAGCGCCATCTAGTGGTCATGGTGCGGGATTTTCCTGAAATATCTCAATCAGGAAAATACTGCATTATGGCCACTAGATAGAGCTGGAAATCATAAGAAACAAACATATTAGGCAAATTATGGGGATTATTCGTGACGGCTGTGCAAAGAATAATTGCATAGCCAAACAGCTCTGGGCCTGCTGTGGTTCTGGGCCCAATAGCAGTTGTATGGTCTGCTCTGGCTCTAGTTACATACTTTATCAGGGCTCAACAAATCCCAGGCGTCAGGTCGGCATGGTGACAAGAATCCTGGTGTCTGGGTTGCCACCCGATTGCTTCCACACACCCCGCGTGCCCAACCTCCCCCCTGTTATGTATCCTGGACGCTGCTTGCCCATTCGCTGGCCCGCGACCCGCACAGGGTGTCGCCGGGTAGAGGGGAAGAAAAAAAGCGGACCCCAGTCCACTCTCCTCTTCTTGTTGCTGACCCGGAAGTGAGGTGTATGACATCACTTCCGAGTCCCCGTTGACAGTTTCCATGGCCATCAAGACCGGGAAAGAATGTAAAGCAGTGCGATGTGCATTGCGTTACATTCAATGGAGAACAGTGAATACATTAAGGTTCTTTTAGACCCTGGATGTCTCATTAAAGAGAACCTGTCACCAAAAGATCATCACATAGGGGACTTTTTTGTCCCTATGAGATAAAAAAAAAAAAACGTTTTTTTAATTGAAAAAATTAAAATTACACCCAAGCGCATAAAATCCTCCCCCCAAAAAATCAAAGACCCCGCACAGTTACGCACATACAAACGTAAATGCCATATACTAGTCTGACCACTACGCTGGTGGATTGTTCTCTCTCCAGCTATACTGGAACCTGGCACCATACTGGAACCTGTCACCAAAAGGTCATCACATAGGGGACTTTTTTCTCCCTATGAAATGAAAAAAAAAGTAAAGTAAGAAAAAATAAGTTTTTTTAATTGAAAAAATTAAAATTACACCCAAGCACATAAAATCCTCCCCCCAAAAAACCAAAGCCCCGCACAGTTACGCACATACAAACGTAAATGCCATATACTGGTCTGACCCCTACGCTGGTGGATTGTTCTCTCTCCAGCTATACTGGAACCGGGGGTGTTCATTCCTTTATGGTTCCTGCTTGGTCCAATTTTTTTCATTTGTGATGATTAAATCATACATATTGGTTTCAATATGAATGCCATTTTTCACTTTTCTTTTTATCTCACCTACCTTGTTCCATCACCTCTAAATCAGACCCACTGATGGTGGGTATCTATTGCAGTTTTCTCCTTGGTTTTAATGAATATTGACATGCTCGTGGACATATACCTTCTTGTTTGATTGTAGCTATATTAAGCGTGATGAACTAGTGATATTCTTGTGGTCAACATCTCAGTTATTTAATTTACCAATATTGAAACGTGAATCCTGAAGAAGCCCCTCATCTGGGTGAAACACGTTGATACATCAGATCCATATGCACCAAGACTACATATTGATTGCATGGAATGCTCATATTACATGTTGCCCTAATCTGTTTTGATGATACGTATTTTTTCAATGAATATATTTTTGTACAAATAAAACTTGTGTTTTTTAGATATACCGTATTTACATGTTATTATTTTTTTTTGGCACTTAAAAATCCTCTTTTTCCATCATCTCTTCTATTTAAGGAGATGTGGGGACTTACCCTTTGATTATCTCATTTGTAATAAGGAATAGTGCCAGGTTTTTGATTACTGGGTCCTCCCCACCTAATTATCTAAACGTAAACACATGCATTGGGGTGCCTACGCCTGAAAACATTGATTGCCATACACATGTTATATATCGATGCGCACGCCGCAGTGACAGCAATAATTCTAGCACCAAACATCTTCCATAACGCTAAAGTGGTGACCAAAAGGGGGCTTTTAAAATGTTGCCTGTGAAAAATATAAGGTACTGAGGTTTGTCGCCATTTAACGGGCGCATTCAGATTTAAGGTACATGTGTAAGCTGCAGAGGCCACTCCACGGCATGCCATTGTACTACAGTCCTAACTCTCAGGGCCGGTGCTACCAATAGGTGAACTAGGCAGCTGTTTACGGCCAAGCCACGGTCGCTGGTTAGTACTGTTTGACTTTGACCCACAGTAGTCCCTGTTGTATTTTTTTGGATGTCTTTGGGGTCATGCAGACAGGTTGTCCCACACTCCCTGTTGGCTCCAATGCCTGGAGCTCGGTACGTCGCCGCCCTGCCCTCTTTCAAGATGGCAACGGCAGTCATTGGTTCTGCTGTGGGTCTTGGGTCATTGGTCTTGTGGAGGCACTGGTGGTGCTACCCTTTGTTTCTTTCCCTGGATGGTGCAGATGGACTGGTAAGCCTGTTACAGCCTTGTGTTCATTCAGGGGAGTTTTTTCATCTCCTATATTTCTTCAAACATATAACATTGCTGATGGGGGGGCTGGGGGGGTGCAAGTAGCTGGTCTTGCCTAGGGTTCAAAATAGTCTAGCACCGGTCCTGCTAACTCTATATACATTTTTGAAGTTTTAATGTAAATGGTTAGCCAGGGTTAATTCGGTTTGTTGCAGGCTGGCTGGTAAGTGAGCTGGGAAGTTGGTTGTTTTCATACATACAGTCGCACCTACATAGGTGTGAATGGAACCTTAGCATGTGTACTTTTTTTTTTGCACTTTCCTGGTACAATGTTTTTATTGAAACATAAAAGGAAACCAGATGCATATGCAAAAGGTGGGGGGAGGGGGGGGGTACAAAAAATAGTGCCAGGTTTTTGATTACTGGGTCCTCCCCATCCAATTATCTAAACGTAAACACATGCGCCGGGGTGCCTACGCCTGAAAACATTGATTGCCATGTTATATATCGATGCGCACGCTGCAGTGACAGCAATAATTCTAGCACCAAACATCTTCCATAACGCTAAAGTGATGACCAAAAGGGGGCTTTTAAAATGTTGCCTGCGAAAAATATAAGCTACTGAAGTTTGTCGCCATTTAACGGGCGCATTCAGATTTAAGGTTTGCCATGTTAGGTATCTAATTACTCGGTGCAACCTCAGCTTTTATATTTTACCCAAAAAATTGGGTAATGTATTGCGTTTTTGTGTCCCCTAAAATTAACTTTAATGTGTTTTTACCTTTGCAGTAATAATGTGCGACCTAAAAAATTGGAACTACCACTATTTTATTCTCTAGGGTGCCTGCTTTCAGAAGATATAAAATGTTTTGGGGGTTTTATGTAATCTTCAAGGCTAAAATGATTTTTGAAACGTGTGCAAAAAACGGTGGTTGGAGTTTAGCTTTAACCCAATGTCAGTAGTTCAGTTATTTTTATCGCTTGGTGCCCCATGATCATTGTTCTCCTCTTCACGATTGAATGCTATATGTATAATGCATGTATGAGAATCCTTATTATACCCATTGCATGGACTGGAGCGTTCTCTATTAATGTGATTAATATTTACTGACCGATACGTATGCCTCCTGTTCCTATTGTCTGTGGAGCCGGCAGAGACAATTGAACATGAAGGTCTGGGATGGTATAAGGACAGACATGGCTACAGGGAGATGGCAGACATATGGGAGATTATAAGGTTTAGAGGACATGTCACCTTATGTATGAAGGATTGCTTGATTCCTATCTGTCTGCTCAGGGAATATTTAAATCATCTCTAAACAACTCATTAACATGGAGATCAGTGCCACTTGCATTTATTATGTAATTAAGGTAGGTTGTCTGAGGTACAACATAATAAAAGACAAGACATATAGGAGAACATAATGCAGAGGACACTTAAGAGTCTCTGTGTAATGAGATATTGGGGGTTTATGGAATGTCCACGCATGCGCGGCACTGTGCATACTAATGTTGCTTAATGCGTAGGGCCTGCATTCATTTTTATGTTTTAAAGGGCTAGTTCACCTTTTCAAAAATACCTGTGCATTAAAAAGCAGACCTCTGGCTTAAAAAAAAAAAAAAAGATCTTTAACCGCTATAATACTGGACTCTTTCATCCCCTTCCTGCCCAGGCCGATTTTCACATTTCAGCGCTGTCACACTTTGAATGACAATTACTCACGGTACTTAATCCCTTCCTGCTGACCGCCTCCCGGCCCTTTAAGAGTTCTAAAAGCCGGCAGGTGGAGGTGGAGCGCTGTCACAGCGGTCACATGACCGAAAAGATCACCAGCTACCGTGCGGGGAGCTCTCAGCACAGTAAGTTGTAAACACAGGGGCGTATATATGTGGCCGCTCTGCGTCAAGGCCCAGCCGCCGATAGGCCGCATACATACGTATTACTGGCGCCAAGGGGTTAAATGACATTTTTGTCATTTTTTTTTCACATAAATAGAGCTTTCTTTGTTGGTATTTAATCACCTATGTTTTTTTTATTGTTGGCTAAATAAATGAAAAAAGACTGAAATTTTGAAAGAAAAAATGTTTTTCTTAGTTTCTGTTATAAAATTTTGCAAATAAGATTTTTTTCTTCTTCACTGATGTCCAAGGATGAGGCTGCACTGATGTGTACTGACGAGGTTACATTGATGTGCGCTAATGAGGCTGCACTGATTTATTTATTTATTTCAGGTACTTATATAGCACCGTCAAATTACGCAGTGCTTTACATATACATTGTACATTCACATCAGTCCCTACCCTCAAGGAGCTTACAATCTAAGGTCCCTAACTCACATTCATACATATACTAGGGCCAATTTAGACAGGATCCAATTAACCTACCAGGATGTTTTTGGAGTGTGGGAGGAAACCCAAATACCCGGAGGAAACCCACATAGGCACAGGGAGAACATGCAAACTCCAGGCAGGTAGTGTCATTGTTGGGATTCGAACCAGCGACCCTTTTGCTGCTGCGCGAAAGTGCTAACCACTACACCACTGTGCCGCCCACTGATTTGCACTGATGAGGCTACATTGATATGCACTGATGAGGCGGCACTGATGAGGCTGCACTGATGTGCACTGATTTGCACCAATGTTTTTGCTAGTTTGCATGGTAAAACTATGTTTTACCATACAAGCTAATGTGAACCTAATCATAATGGCACCCCAGCGCACCAGCTAACGCCCATGCATTAAAGCGCACTGAAATCCATGCTAAATTATTGACATGGGCTGTAGTGCAATGCAATTTAAAGAGGGGCCACACTTCTTTTGTGTGAGAGTCAAGCGTAGGGCAGCCCATTAAAATGAATGGGCTGCCCTAAACATGACACACCCGAACTTTCATAAATGCACATACACTGTCACAAAAAAATGGCAAAATCCCCAACCTATAACTGGCCTTTGCAGCAAGGAGCACATGGAAGGGCGATGCAAGTCATTAAACAACCAACAAAAATTCCCAGTTCACTTACCAGCCAGCCTGCAACAAACCGAATTAACCCTGTCTAACAGTTCACATTAAAGCAAGGGGTTTAGCTTGCACACATTTGCAAATACATGTGTAAGCTGCAGAGGCCACTTCACGGCATGCCAGTGTACTACAGTCTGCACTGCCGTTTACGGCCAAGCCACGGTCGCTGGTTAGTACTGTTTGACCTTGACCCACAGTAGTCCCTGTTGTATTTTTTTGGGTGCCTGGATCTTTGGGGTCATGCAGACAGGTTGTCCCACACTCCCTGTTGGCTCCAATGCCTGGAGCTCGGTATGCCGCCGCCCTGCCCTCTTTCAAGATGGCAACGGCAGTCATTGGTTCTGCTGTGGGTCTTGGGTCATTGGTCTTGTGAAGGCACTGGTGGTGCTACCCTTTGTTTCTTTCCCTGGATGGTGCAGATGGACTGGTAAGCCTTTTACAGCCTTGTGTTCATTCAGGGGAGTTTTTTCATCTCCTATATTTCTTCAAACATATAACATTGCTGATGTGGGGGCTGGGGGGTGCAAGTAGCTGGTCTTGCCTAGGGTTCAAAATAGTCTAGCACCGGTCCTGCTAACTCTATATACATTTTTGAAGTTTTAATGTAAATGGTTAGCCAGGGTTAATTCGGTTTGTTGCAGACTGGCTGGTGAGTGAGCTGGGAAGTTGGTTGCTTTCGTACATACAGTCGCATCTACATAGGTGTGAATGGAGCCTTAGCATGTGTACTTTTTTTTTTTGCACTTTCCTGGTACAATGTTTTTATTGAAACATAAAAGGAAACCAGATGCATATGCAAAAGCTGGGGGGGTACAAAATAACCACACAACAGGTGGTAGAAAGGGAGGGAAGGAGCAGAGCAGTGGGCAAAAGGGCCCAGAAATAGAAAGGGGTAAGAGGAGAGATGAGGAGGAGGTAAGAAAAGAAAGTTCCCCCAGGCTGGGGATGGAGTCAAGTTGATTTGAGAGGCCTAGGCTGGTTGGGAGAAGAGTAGGGAATGCAATGGACGACCACGGGGTCCATACTTTGAGGAATTTAGCATGGAAGTCATGGAGGATACTGGTCATTTTTTCAAGGATGATGAGGGTCATCAAGGTGTTCTTCACCTCCGAAAATGTTTTTTTTTTCCACTTTTACTATATTACCTGTATTTCTAGTAAATAATGAAGCCATTCTGTGTGTCCTTTCCTGGCTGTGATGACTGACAGCTGGATTTGCGTACTGTCAAGCCGGAATTTAGCACGCCCCCTCCAATGTCTTTGGTGATTCAGCCGAGTCTTATTATTCAGGTGATAATTTGATAGACACAGTGATGAAGGACTAGATGCCCGGTCTTTCCATCACATTTAATTGCTTCGGTTCCGCGGTTCCGCCGTTTCTGACAACCAAGGCTTAAACCGTATAGCCTTTAGAGTTCACATGCTATTAAGATTCCCTGTAATCAAACAAGAACTGACACGACATCAGCGGACCATTAAGTGGCAATGATGCAATCCGCTCCCTTGTCCTGCATCCTGGTAACGTCTACAGAAATGCCTCTACGCTGATTAACAATTAATGATAATGCAGAGCCCTTCCCTGTGCACTCCTACAGGCAGATGTGAAGAAGGAGAAAAACAGAAGATATTTCTAGAGAGGGAGATAAATATTGCAAGAGGCAACTTATTTTAGTCTCTCACTCACGCAGCCCGAGCATGCGTTTTCATTCCTCCCCTCCCCCCCTTTCCTTCTTCCTTGCCTCTCTGCATCTTCCTACTAAATGTGTAGGCCATGCAAAATGGCAACAAGGTGTCATTGCTTAGTGCACAGGGCCTCAGTGTACCCTTAAGGGCCGCAGATAACTGGGATCACCCACCTGTACAGCCAGGCACACCGAATTTCCACAGGCACTGCAGAGTCAGAGAACAGTCCGTGGGGATAGGGATGGGGGATTATGGATATGGATGGGGGATTATGGATAGGGATGGGGGATTAGGGCATGTCCATTTGACTTCAGAACAAACTTCATGGACAACTCTTCCTGTATACAGCTCCTCTTCTTCCTCCAGCACTCACTTGCTTGCACAACCCAACTGGAACACTGTGAATATCCAACAGTCACTCAGTCAGATGACACAATAGCCCATTACAGGCAGGAACCCGAGGCCCATTGGTTGTGTAGCAGAATTTCAGTGTCCAGCTTGCATTACTCCTGTGGCTACTGATCCCAGCACCACCTGTTCAGGCACTGCCAACCCAACTGGCTGCAGCTGCCCCTTTCATTAGCCCTCCAGGTTAACTTCTCCCCACAGTCCTCCAGACTGACCTGCTCCTGCTGTCCTTTCTCCTTGCTCCCGAGCCTCCAGGAAGTCCTTACTCCGTGTGTTTTGGCGTTTCCTTCCAGCACCCGAGCCCCAGACCCAAGGTCACCCCCACCAGACTAGGGGGCACCTTGCAAGAGCCTCCGAAAGCCTCCTCATCATGCCATCTCCATCTTTCACCGATTGTCCTTGCTGGCATGGCTCATGTCTATTTATGAGGTAAGCTCTGCCCCCTGCCAGCCCAAAGCTGGGCTAAAGCATCATAAATTTGCATAGCAGCCCCTCCTTACTCCCAACCTCCAGTTCTGGAAGTTTCTACAAACGTTTAAAAGTCAACAGCTGCAAAAAGTGTAGCTTCTGAACTTTAATAATCAGACATTCACCTGTCCCAGGCTCCAGCGATGCAGCCGCCCGATGCCTTGCTCCTCTCCTTTCCGCGGCAGAGGCATTGCAAGAGTGGGCGCCCGGCTGTGACTTCATAGCCAGACGCGCACTGCGCATGCACGAGCCGCGCTGCGTGATCTGAATGGCTGGGCAATCTTCTGGGACCTGTGACGTGTCCCGGAAGATTGCAGGGAGGGAGGGGGGAGAGGCGAACTTCCGCTCGGTGCCATGGTGCCAGGGACGGAAGTGGGAGCTGGGTACCTCTGGAAACTAGATACCTGCTCCCCCCCCCCCCCCAAATAAATGACATTCCAATTGTGGCATGTCATTGGGTCATCAGCACTTAAAGCGGAAGTTCCTCTTTTGGGTGGAACTCCGCTTTAAGCTCTGTGTACTGGGGAAGGGGGAGCTCTGTTCTGGGGGGGGGGTAACAGGAAGCTCTGTTCAGGAGGGGGTGGGGGTAACTCTGCACTGAAGGGGTGGCAGTAAGGAGGAGCTCTGTAGTGGAGATGGGATGGGGGTGAGCTTTATAGTGAGGATGGGGGTGTCAGAGTTGAGGGGGGAGCTCTGTAGGTGGGGGAGGAACTTTAAAGTGATGTTTCTACCACCAATGTAGGGAAATTTTTTTTTTCTTTTAATGACACCACCAACTTTTTCTTTTCGGTGACACCACTGACACAGGGACATTTTTTCTTTTCAGTTACACCACCAGCGCAGGAACAGTTTTTTTCCTTTCAGTGACACCACTGACTTGGGCATTTTTTTTTCAGTGACACCACCAACCCAGGGACATTTTTTCATTGCATTTACGTCACCAACTCAGGGACATTTTTTCTTTTCAGTGCCACCACAGACGCAGGGACATTTTTTGCACATTTGTGCACCTATTTTAAACTTGTCACTGGTACTATTTTGTTGCATGCCACAAACATAACAACCATTCTAGTGCTTGCTACTGTTGGCCCCATCCCCTTCTTCACTGGAGGGGGTGGAGAAGGGGGCACAGCTTCTCATCTTGGGCACTGGTTGACCTTGTTCCGGTGTTCGCCAGAATCGGTGACCCAACAGGACAGGTCAGGTAACGGAAGTGACGTTCTGTCAGCTGCGCATGTGTACACCCGCTAGCAGGTTGCCTAAACTGACGGAACACTGTAGTCAGAAGAAGACAGCGGACATCTTACTACACCCAGCTGCGTGTTTAACCACCTCATATCCACGCCTGTTTCTTGGACTTGGTATTTACAAGTTAAAACAAGTTTTTTTGTGATAAAATTGCTTAAAACTCCCAAACATTACATATGTATTTTTTCTAACACTCTAGAGAATAAAATGGCGGTTGTTGCAAAACTTTATGTCACACCGTATTTGTGCAGCGGTCTTACGAGCATGATTGTTTTAAAAAATTCAGTTTTTTGAGTTAAAAAATAAGACAACAGTAAAGTTAGACCAATTTTTTCCATATTGTGAAAGATAATGTTACGCCGAGTAAATTGATACCCAAAATGTCATGCTTCAAAATTGTGTCCGCGGAATGGCGACAAACTTTGCAACTTAACAATCTCCATTGGCGATGTTTAAAAAATTCTACAGGTTACCAGTTTTGAGTGCCAGAGGAGGTCTAGTGCTAGAATTGTTGCTCTTACTCTAACGATCGCAGCGATACCTCACATGTGTGGTTTGAACACCATTTTCATATGTGGGTGGGACTTATGTATGCGTTCGCTTCTGTACGCTTTAAATTTTTTTTTTAATTATTTATTTTACTTTTTACTCACTCGGCTCACAGACACTGGGGGGAGAGGAACCGATCATCTCCGTCGCTGCTGGCGGGTACGGTAAGCGGCAGAGATGACCGGTAATTAGCGGGAGGGGGAAGGCACCTCTCCCACCGCTGATAAAAGTGATCTTGTGACAAATCCGCCATGGAGACCACTTTTATCATGTTCAGAACCGCTGGCAGAAAGAAACCATATCTGAATGGTGCCTGTAGCTGCAGGCACCATTCAGATATCACCACTCAAAGTCCAGGAGGTCATATGACGTTACTGGAGATAGTATGTTGACATCTGTAATGGTTATTTGATGTTAAATTTTGAAAGCCTAAAGGTTTAGTTCTGAGCAGTGCGGGGTGTACCAACATGGCCTCCACCACCTTCCTACTGCTGGCGTCCAGCTTCCTTCAAAATGTAGCATGAAAACCGCATCACAGATGTCAATATACTATATTGATTTCTATACGCTCACTTTTTTGCTAAAATTACTCTTACATTCAAGACATAGCTGGGTGTACCAAGATGTCTGCTGCTGCCTTCTTCTGACTACGGTGTTCTGTCAGATTAGGCAACCTGCTAGCGGGTGTACACATGCGCAGCTGACGGAACGTAATTTCCGTTACCTAATCTGACGGGTCACTGATTCTGATGGAACACTGGCACTGCTGAACACATTGACAGAGGCTTCAGCACTGGGACCAAAGGGAGCTAACTGAGATGGGCCAAAGGAGAGGTGTGCACAGAAGCACTTCCAATGATGTTTTGATGTTCAGAGACCTCACAAGGTTTAACGTGTGCAATATTGCACACATTTCCACAGCTCATGAAAACAAGCCATTAATAACCCTACATTGTACGCAATGATGTCATGGGACTGCTCATAGCTAGAAGAGGATAGAGGAAGAGGAGCGGAGCACTGGAGCTGGCTGGAATAGGGGGAAGATAAGTACTGCAGCCCCTTCAGCCCCCCTCTTTAGAGCAAATTTAACCCTTGCAGTGCCAGGCGGGTAGGGGACGGGTACCACCAGTGTTTTTGTTTTCCAACATGATCTTGGGCTTTAAAAATATACAAAGCCTCATGCATTTCATCTCCAGCTTTAAAATCCCATTTTCAATTTATTGGGTAAAAAAAAAGCAAAAAAACAAAAGCAACAAATAAAAGAAGTATAAAATTAAATCAGCAATAAAAGCAAAAAAATGCATAAAGTAAATAAGAAAACCAATTATAATGGTAAAATACGACTTGGCGCTTGAAAACAGGTACTCTTGTCTGCGGCGGCGTACGCTTTGAAGAAAAGTTTTCTGTGCTAACTTATAAATGAAGAGACCTCGGCTTTACTTTGCTCTAACAGACCATTAAATTGATGTATGTATATAGATTCTTTAAAAAAAAAACGCTGTAAAAAATGCATACGAGAGACGATTTCGGTATAACTGCTCCTCTCCTCCGCAGATAGACTCTGCCTCAGCTTTTTTTCCGGCTTCCTGCAGAGCTAATTTCTCTCCAATAATTTCTACAAACTGATAGTCCTATCAGCGCCGCAGCATATTACGGCGACGTGGTATGAATTTACCCCGACGCCAGCCGCCTGCCAAACCACCAGCCTTGTAAGATGATTTCAATTCTCTTTATAATGTAACACATTGGGAAATATATATATATACTGTGTACACTGAACATACTGTGTATATGTGTCATATATATATATATATATATATATATATATATATATATATATATATATGTGTCATACAAGTCACATGTGTCATATATATATATA
>BLSH010212870.1:114658-125134 GCA_018402905.1 Glandirana rugosa
TGGGGTCGGACAGATATATGATGTATATAGACAGGCTGGGGTAGTATATGGACAGGCTGGGGTAGTATATGGACAGGCTAGGGTATTATATAGACAGGCTGGGGTAGTATATAGACAGGCTGGGGTCGTATATGGACAGGCTGGGGTAGTATATAGACAGGCTGGGGTAGTATATGGACAGGCTGGGGTAATATATAGACAGGCTGGGGTAGTATATAGACAGGCTGGAATAGTATATGGACAGGTTAGGGTAGTATATAGACAGGCTAGGGTAGTAT
This sequence comes from Glandirana rugosa, assembly GCA_018402905.1. Lineage (NCBI taxonomy): Eukaryota > Metazoa > Chordata > Amphibia > Anura > Ranidae > Glandirana > Glandirana rugosa. The sequence continues at coordinate 114,937 of BLSH010212870.1, forward strand.
ATAGACAGGCTGGCGAAGTATATGGACAGGCTAGGATAGTATGTAGACAGGCTAGGGTAGTATATAGACAGGCTGGGGAAGTATATAGACAGGCTAGGGTAGTATATAGATTGGCTAGGGCAAGATAGGGGCAGGTGGAGTGGCCCGGCCGGGGGGGGGGGTAGTAGTCATCATGATACACAACTGCTGGAAAAAAAATCTTGGTCGTCAATTTGCTGGGTAAGTATAAGAGAAGGAGAAGCCGCCTTGGTTCAATTTGCTGCCCCTTTCGAAGTGCTGCCTGGGTCCAATGGACCCACTGGGACCCATGGTAGGGCCGGCCCTGCTGACAATGATAATATACTTGGAGCTGTAAATACATTGTAATTTGTAGCAGGAGTTTTCTGAGACCTGAAAAGTATTTTAAGGGTTCCTCTGGCATAAAAATCTAAACCTTAATGTGGAAAAATTACTTTTTTTTCCAAGCAAATTTTACCTAAGCAACTCAATTTCCTTAACACGCATGTCTGTTAATGCAATGGATAGTGTAAAGGAACTTCTAACACATCCAGGCATTTGTCACCTCAAGGTCTGTCACCTTTTTCTTACAGGACGCCAACATTTTTGTTCAGGCATCATCTTCAGTCAGCATTAGGAATGTTTGCTGAAACATACTGTATGTGAGATTTCTGTAATTAAAAAAAAAGTGATTAATTAAAAAAATAAGATTGGTTAGAAGACCTATGCAAATGTGCCAAGTGCTTTGGCATTCAATTATGTAATTGGCCAGAATATTAATTAATTCTCGCCCTCCAAATCAATGAACACTCAAGTGCTAAATGTGCCTATTGCTTAACCAGTCCAGATCCGCGCTATACCTGAAAGACGGCTACAGCGCGGATCTAAATTGCCGAGGGGGGTGTCCGCCCCTTTGCACGCTCCCAGCGCGCACACACAAACGGCGGCGCGCTCTTGCACGCGACAGAAAGGGGAACCGCCGATGTATACGGTTCTCCGTTCTGTGAGGGGGGACATAACAGATCTACCGATCCCTGTGATCGGGATCAGTGAGATCTGTAATATCCCTGGCAGTCCCGATAAAAATCGCAGATCGCCGGCATTACTAGTAAAAAAATAAATAAATAAATACGCCATAAATTAATTCCTATAGTTTGTAGACGCGATAACTTTTCTGCAAACCGATCAATATACGCCGATTGCAATTTTTTTTTTCCAAAAATATGTAGAAGAATAGATATTGGCCTAAACTGATGAGTAATTTTTTTTTTATATTTTTTTTGCATATTTATTATAGCAAAAAGTAAAAAAGATTGTTCTTTGTTTATATCGCAGAGATGATCAAATACCAGCAAAAGAAAGCTCTATTTGTGGGAAAAAAAATATAAAAATTTTGTTTGGGTACAACGTCGCACGACCGCGCAATTGTCATTCAAAATGCGACAGCGCTGGAAGCCGAAAATTGGTCTGGGCAGGAGGGCGATTTAAGTGCCCAGTAAGCAAGTGGTTAAGAATTTTAGCCCATCTGGTATTCTTTTGCAGCAAAATGCTCCCCTTCTAAAGGCGCTGCTTATTTATTCAGGCTTATAACACTACTAAAAGGCCCACTTTAAGAAATGGTCAGGTACATGTTTTATTACTAGTTTAGAGCTGCAAAGGGAGAAACATATCAGTCAAGCAGTGACCGTATAGTTATAGTAAATGTGGGTCATAATATGTCTCACTGCTCCTTTGTAGTATTACCCACTAATGATCGGGAATCGTGCAGAGCGGTTCCTGATATACTCTTTATACTGTAGTGGTGGTATCTGTAGTGTCCTCTATTTAATACTGTAATTGTCAGATACAATTACATTATTTAAAAAAAAACATACATTATTGAAAAAAAATTATAATTTTTAAATAGATACAATTGATTTTTTTTTTTTTTTTTACATTTTTGAGCATTTTTAGCACATAAAATATTTCCTTAAAAGATACATACATAAAAATAGTTTGGGAATGCAAATTAGTTATAGAGTGATTGTCAAGCTAACCAATGCATCATGATGCTTCCAATATTGGGATGGGCATCAATAACCTCTGGTCATGAAAGGGTTAATTGAGACAGTGAAACGCACAATAACAATAAGCAGAGTTTATCGCACACCAGTGTGCCACAGCGGTATCGATACAGGATGAGATCTGATTGGTAGTTGTGGTTATTGCCATTCGCAGATGCGGATCGTCTGAAAATTGCCATAATTGAGTACATTAGATAAACGCCTCTTCTACGGCTTTGTATTGTTTTTGTACCGAAGAAGCAGGGAAAAATGATTTATTGCATCTGCATTCGAGCGGGTCTTTTAATTATTGAAAGACTTAAAGTACAGCGTGTTCCCTGATTTATGAGCTTTCTTTAAAGGGTTTTTAAGAGCATTTCACTTTAGCAAATTTGTACAGTAATTCACAATTTCCCAGTTGAAAAGCCGGGTTCCGCCAGGACATTATGCAGGCTGAAATTTGTAGTTGTTTGTGTCATTTGAGGAAATTCTACAAATAGAGAGATAAAGGCAGGATACGATTGGATAAAGGGAAACCTTGTTTTTCAGGGAGTGCACTTTTGAGTTATTATAACATTTAGACTAAAAGTTAATTTGACATTTTCAGAAGTTCGATATTCTCCGTTTTAATGAAGCTATGTCATATATAGATACAGACAAGTTCATAAATATTGGGACATCGACACAATTCTAGTCTTTTTGGCTCTATACACCACCACAATGGATTTGAAATGAAACGAACAAGATGTGCTTTAACTGCAGACTTTCAGCTTTAATTTGAGGGTATTTACATCCAAATCAGGTGAAGTCTTCTCTTGATTGTTGACTTTGACACACATACACCTACCTCCTGGAGAGTGTTCTTGATCTGGCCAACTGTTGTGAAGGGTGTTTTCTTCACCAGGGAAAGAATTCTTCGGTCATCCACCATAGTTGTTTTCCGTGGTCTTCCGGGTCTTTTGGTGTTGCTGAGCTCACTGGTGCGTACTTTCTAAGGATGTTCCAAACAGTTGATTTGGCCACACCTATTGTTTTTGCTATCTCTCTGATGGGTTTGTTTTGTTTTTTCAGCCTAATGATGACTTGCTTCTCTGATAGTGACAGCTCTTTGGATCTCATATTGAGAGTTGACAGCAACAGATTCCAAATGCAAAGGGCACACTTGAAATGAACTCTGGACCTTTTATGTGCTCCTTGTAAATGGGATAATGAGGGAATAACAAATACCCTCAAATTAAAATGAAAGTCTGCAGTTAAAGCACATCTTGTTCATTTAATATCAAATCCATTGTGGTGGTGTATAGAGCCAAAAAGATTAGAATTGTGTCAATGTCCCAATATTTATGGACCTGACTGTATATAATTGTTCTTTCGGCTGGCTATCTGTTCTTCATGGACTGCCTAAGTATGCAGGCTTGGCTTCCTTCTAAGTATTATTGCAGTTTGACTTGATTTACTGCTCATCTCAGTGCAAGTCTATGGGGTAGACCTGACTTGGCCTCAAACAACTGACTCTTTACAAGTCCAACTCCAGGTGTCAAGAGAAAAAGAAAAACCAAATTGTCACACACCAACAATGCCCAAGTATCAAACTAATGAAAGCAACTTCAGCCCAGGTTCCATCCAGGCCACATCCCCAACATGTTTTACCCCACCCACTGGACTTAACCATGGAGGTCCATGGAGGTGTCAAGAGGGAAAAAAAACAAATTGTCGCACACCAAGAATGCCCAAGTATAAAACTAATGAAAGTAACTTCAGCCCAGCTCCATCCAGGCCATATCCCCAACACGTTTCTCCCTACCCACTGGGCTTAGTCATGGAGGGCGTGGGGCCTGGATGGAGCATTGCTAAAGCTGCTTTCTTTAGTTTGATGCTCTAGCATTGTTGGTGTGCGACAATTTGTTTTTTCTTTTTCTTTGAGCGTGTGCATCAAGCCGGAATGGGCTCTCTCCAGGCCAACACCTTTTTAGTGTGAGTCACCGCAGTCAGGGATGGGAAACTGGAACACTCAATGTTTTCTCAGTCCAGGTTTCAAGAAAAGCAAAAATAAATACAATCCCCAGCAATAGATAGAAAAAAAAAATAGCTCACACTTCAACATGTGATCCTCCACCACTCCTTGTCCTGCTTGAAGAAGGTGAACCAGTGTCATTTAGCTCAGTTCCTGTGAGCCCAGGGAATTAAAGAGTCATCCCTAGAGGGTTCATCATTAGGCTACTCTGGGCTCACAGGAAGATACAGCAGAACTTTGCACTGTAAGGTAATGTAAGGACATGTAATTGCAGGACACCATTCTCTACAACATTCAGTACTGCCCACCACCTGAGGGATAAGAAAAGCATGAAGATCTTTGATATTATGAGGCTGGACTGCTATCCTATGGAAAAAAATGTACTGTATGTAGAGGACAATTGTTTTTAAAAAAAATAAAAGCTCCAAATTTGGGAAAAGGAAACAAGGATGGGGCGTAACCTGGGAAATTAAGGAAAAATTTGTGATTTGTCCATGCATGGCATAGCAACAGGTTCACTTTAATAACCCACCCCCATCAACATATACTCACCATTCCTGCACTCACCTGACACTCTTTTCAGCTACCAGGAAAGCGGAGAGGAAACCCTGTGTAAGCTCTGAGTGGCTCTAGTCAGAGCTTACACTGTGCTGAGACTGTGTTCTTTATCCCTTGTGACAGCACTGTGTCAATCAGCAGGGAGGAAAGTCACATGCTCCTCCAAGCACAGTTTTTTTTATAGACTGCATAGATAAGCTTAATTGGCCTTATAGATAGTCAGTAGATTTTAACCAGGTCAGACCTAATTCATAGACTTGCACTGAGAGGATCCATAAAGCTAAGTCAATGTGCAATACTTTCAAGTAGGAAACTGAAGATGCTTTAAGCAAATGCAATGGCTTCCATGTTACATTCATTTATCTAGCAACAACCCATTAAGGTTTTATCCGACAGCCTTCTCATACCTCTCAATGACGATTGGTGGGAGTTCAGTTCATGGGTGTTAAGTACCTGGTAGTGAGCCTGACGGTCAGGGGTGGCCTCTCCTATGACTCCGGTTCGTGGGACCACTGGAGTTGGGAACAGCGGCCACAGGAGCACGGTGAGGTAAGAGTGCCTGTAGAAGTCCAGGAGTATCCGTCAGCAGCAGACAGGAGATGTGCTGGAAGGGTGCTGATGTTTAGAGCAGGATACTTTGTGGGACCAGTTGGTCGCAGGCACAGTAGCGGAGTCAGGGACGAGCAGGGTCGGCAACGGGCAGGCAGCAGAGGTACAGAAGGATTAGGCAATCGGATGGTCGTAGGCAAGCCAGGGGTCGGTACAGGCAGAGTTCAGGCAAAGTCAGGCAGGCCGGGTCACAGGAATCAGATAACGGATAGCAGAACACTCAGGAAAACAGGGCACACGCTGTAGATCAGGCAGCACTAGATGCAGGAAGTACACTTGTTTAAATAGGGCTGCCCAGCCCCGCCTCTTCCAGGAGCGCGAGGAGACAACAATCAAATGCACAAATACAAACCACAAAGGTGCACCGTGCTGTATCTAATCAAATGCACACAAACCCTCAGCACAGTCTTCTAACAATGGGTTCCCAACTCTACCCACCCAAAGCCAAAGGATGTTTCAGCCCACCCATAACTCTTACTATTGCAATAAATATTGATGGATCCATTTTGGATTGTACACTGCCTAGGCCTATAATACCCATCCTGATCTCGTTCAGACATAAACTCCACCTCCCACCCATAGCAGGCACTACCATAGGCAGCCTGGTTTCAGTTTGCAGCTGGTGTGTGAAGCCTTACTGTAAATGCAAATTTCAGGTATCTACAGTAGGTAGATTACAAAATAAATAATCATTTGGAGGGTTGTGGTCTATACCGCCACAGTTTGCCAAAGAATAAAAATAAAATAAAAAAAGAGATAAAATATAACATGAAGTTCTGTCACACAGCGATGGGAAAAGCGGTTGGATATCGTTCTGATCCCGCTACACAGCTGAACACGCTCGTTTCTTGCCTATTTCTCTCCTGCGGGAATTGTGTAGCAACTGAAAGATATTTTTAGCCTGTTAGATACTTCACAGGTAGTTACTATTAATTTAGAAACAGCGGCACACTGAGTAGTTCCGGCCATTACAGGATTTTTCTTTTCCATTTTTTTTAACTCTGTACTCTCAGAAGGTAGAGCTGACTTGTTCTATTACAGGCTGAATTAACGGTTCAAGGTTGCCTTTCTCAACCAGGCTTTTGTTGAACCCAAAGTTTCCTCCAGAAGTTACTTGGGGTTCCTTGAGCAGTGAGCAGAGATGGATTGACCTTCTGCCCGATGGCGTCCTCATAGTTCCTTTTTTTTTGTTTTCAACACATACAAAGGGAAGAACATAAGAGAAACCATCTGAAACGAGTTGGTCAATAGAATCAATCTATACATAAAATATAAATTTGAGTTTAGAATAAATTGCTAGCATAAGCAAGGAGGCCTCAAAAGGCAGTAGAAATTAGACCATCAAATCAGAATGTATGTGAGGCTGAACAGAAAATGGGGTATATTAGGTAACCTAAGCCATAATAGTAGAAAGTACAATCAAGGGGAGGGAGAAAGGGAAGAGGGCTAGGGGTCTATCTCAATAAAGGGAGACATCAAGTACCCAACGTGAGTTGCGTCTTTTAGTTTTTAGGGAGACGCCACAGCCTCCAGGAAGCAATTAGAGGAGACAAGTCCATACAAAATGCCGAGAGAGGAGGTAGGAAGAGAAAAAATGGGTATGGGAGAAAAGTAGGAGGGTGGGGGTTAAACTACAATCGGCAGGGACCCACACCGGCTAAGCTACATGGGTAGGCCTTGGACGTATTCGCCATATAAATGGTGCAGAGTTGTTGACGGACCTCAACGACCCTCCCTGGTGCCGTCGTGACACCAGCTTGGCTAGACTGCCAGTAATTGTTTGGATTCCTCAGTGCAGGTAAACTCTGAGCAGGTCAGTCAAGTTCCTTCAGCCCAAACTCGCTCATCCATGTTTAAATGGATTTTGCTTTGTACACTGGTCTAAATGATTTGGTGGAGGGGATATTATGGTGTGGGGTTGCATTTCAGGGGTTGGGCTTGGCCCCTTAGTTCCAGTGAAGGGAACTCTTAAGGTGTCAGCATACCAAGACATTTTGGACAATTTCATGCCCCCAACTTCGTGGGAAGAGTTTGGGGATGGCCCCTTCCTGTTCCAACATGACTGCACACCAATGTACAAAGCAAGGTCCATAAAGATTATGGATGAGCGAGTTTGGGGTGGAGGAACTTGACTGGCCTCAATCTGATAGAACACCTTTGGGTGCAGAGACTGCAATCCAGGCCTTCTCATCCACATCAGTGCCTGACCTCACAAATATGTTTCTGGAAGATTCGTCAAACATTCCCATAGATACACTCCTAAACCTTGTGGACAGCCTTCCCTGCTTCCCAGAAGAGTTCAAGCTGTTATAGCTGCGAAGGGTGGGCCAATTCACTGTTGAACCCTACAGACTAAGACTGGGATGCCATTAAAATTCAGATGCGTGTAAAGGCAGATGTCCCAATACTTTTGACAATATAGTGTAGACAGTGTAAAATTCCCCACTGCATGCACAGAGAGTAATAAAAACCAGAAACAAGTATTAGCAGTTCTCCCCTCTATCTGAAAGAAGATGGATGTAGTTAAAGCACATCTAAACTCAATGACTATGAGCCTCTTTAGTCTTATGTGATGTGGTAACGCATGGTAAAATGTGCATAGTGCATCATTTAGGCCCCCTTCACAATTCCCACCTCTGTGTTTTGATGCTTTGTGTTAATGCAAGTGCGGGAACATATTAGGAGACCCCTCCTAGGTCACCTACAGTCACCTCAGCATTACATCTTCCACCCGACTCCTCTGCTGGCATGACTCATCCATATTTAAGGGCTTGCTCAGCCACCCTGCCAGGCCTACTGCCTGGGAATTGGCCAAGTTCCCCCAAATATGCAGACCAATCCTCCTGGCCTTCGCTCACTAACTTCTAGAAGTTTCTCCAAACTTCCAGATCCAGGGGAAGGTACCAAAAACCTGCCTGTATGAATCATCCAGCCTGATCTGCAATAAACCCTGACCCCAATTCCAGACTCACACGTGACTCAAATAAATTTGCCACTAGAGGGCGCTACATAAGCTTTAATATGTTAATGTAATTTGTAAAGTAATTTTCAATATTTTTAGATAATTAAATAGCACCCGGTGAAGATCCTTGTCAGACTTTTCAAACTTTGTGTTATAGGGTGACAACATTTTGTTCCTGGCTTCCAATTGTGCTCCGGTGTTGTCGCCCTATCATAAGGTATCCTGATGGTGAATATATGTGGTTGTTTGAAAACAAGTATGCAGGCATAGTCCGCTGTTGCGTTGTGATGTCACCATCAGAAAACCTATCCTTAGAACTTCCTTGCAACCATCGCTGGAGAACATGTGGACAGAAAGCAGCTGCAAAAAGGCTGCAGGAGATCAGCAGCGCTGAGATGCAATGGTGCCTATTGGTCTGGCAGCACACAGTGCTTTTCTTCAAGGATATTGTGTCTCTATCGTACTATCACACCATTCTGTACACAGCAGGCTGAAGTATACTGTAATTATATGTAGGAAGAGTAATGGAAACAGCCATTGCATTGAACTTTTCACCTCTCCCATCTTTTTACGTGAACAGCCTCTGGGTGGGAGGGCTAGACTCCGCGTCTTACATGAATATGCAAATCCGTTTCGCTGACACAGGGCTATGCGACTGAATGAGAAAAATTACCAGGCTCTCTGCAGCCCAGCGGGAAGGAAAATGGAAAATATTGGTAGAACATTTTCACCAGGGTTAGTTAAGTTAGTTAGCCAGGTGCTTTAAACTTCATTAAAGGCAGGATAAAAAAATACGTAAACCTCTAAAATCTCATACAAGCTCCAACGTGTTAATGTAATAATAAGGGTTTGTTTGCAGGTGGAATGGATATTCTGGTAAAAGTGCTGCAAGCATAAACGCCGCCTCAGCATTACCCTGCAAGTACAGCCACGGCGGCTTCCCAGGTGCAGGAAAATGATGGGAGTTTTCCTAAAGAATTTTTTAAATTATTTTTAAATCTCCAGCTCTCAGTAAATGAACACCTGGCCATCCCATCATGAAGGTCGTGCAGGTCCTTGTTCATGCTCTTCCTGTTTTAGATATACCTGAGAAATTTTGAAAATCAGAAATCCTGAGAATGGTGGTGGAGGATTGGGGAATGTAGTGAATGGTGAGCAAAATTTGAGCTAACAGTGTGAGGGGTTTTGAGCCTATATAGAGAGGGCAGGGGTCAGAAGTATATAATGTGCAGGAGTTGGTGGTGAAAAACGTACATGGTGGTAATGTACAGAGCGTGAGGTCAGGAGTGAGTAATGCAGAGAATGCAGGGGTCTGGTGTGTAATGTACAGAGTGTGGGGGTCAGGAGTGAGTAATGCACGGAGTGCAGGGGTCTGGTGTGTAATGTACAGAGTGTGGGGGTCAGGAGTGGGTAATGCACAGAGTGCAAGGGTTGAGTGTATAATGTACAGAGTGTGGGGTCAGGAGTGAGTAATGCACAGAATGCAGGGGTCTGGTGTGTAATGTACAGAGTGTGGGGGGCAGGAGTGAGTAATGCACAGAGTGCAGGGGTTGAGTGTGCAATGTACAGAGTGTGGGGTCAGGAATGAGTAATGCACAGAATGCAGGGGTCTGGTGTGTAATGTACAGAGTGTGGGGGTCGGTAGAGAGTAATGCACAGAATGCAGGGGTCTGGTGTGTAACGTGCAGAGCGTGGGGGTCAGGAGTGAGTAATGCACAGAATGCAGGGGCCTGGTGTGTAATGTACAGAGTGTGGGGGTCCGGGGTGAGTAATGCACAGAGTGCAGGGGTTGAGTGTATAATGTACAGAGTGAGGGGTCAGGAGTGAGTTATGCACAGAACACAGGGTTCTGGTGTGTAATGTACAGCGTGTGGGGTCAGGAGTGAGTAATGCAGAGAATGCAGGGGTCTGGTGTGTAATGTACAGAGTGTGGGGTCAGGAGTGAGTAATGCAGAGAATGCAGGGTTCTGGTGTGTAATGTACAGCGTGTGGGGTCAGTAAGAGACGTAATGAGTG
>BLSH010212870.1:135503-148597 GCA_018402905.1 Glandirana rugosa
ACGTTACTTTTGTTACAAAACTCACCAACAACGGTGTATACTCCATGGATCCTTCTCCGTCGTGAGGTTCCGTTAGGTAATGGGACGTTAATGTAAACGCTATTTCCTTTACGACAGTCCTCCTCTCTCGTCTTTCGCAAATGTAATTGCAGGGTAATGGATTGCCTTGGAGTGCTGCCTCTTCCTAGGTACCTCATATGTGGCAACAACCACTCAAAACATTGTTTTCATTGCATTTACATTTATATCATTTTCCAAGGTGCATATGGCCAGTGTTATAACATCACAGGCCCATTATTGTCTTCTGCAGTGGTAGGGAATGCTCCTTACTGGGCATTCAGTGCACTGGACATTGCTCAAATATCATTACACTGCTCAGTGTGCAGGGAGGTGCAGTCTACTTTCTCCACTGCAGGTGGCGCATTTCTGCAGTGGCACCACAGTTGGAGAGGAAGTCAAGGGGAACACAGTTCCTCTATGGTTTCTTGAGTCACTGGGGAAGCACCCAATTTGATGCTGACTCCCCATGTGACTCCAGCAGCCTTCTTGGGTCAGGCAGAGCCTACTTAAAGTGTTTGTGAACCTTCATTTTTTATTATAAAAATAACAAATGTGTTATACTTACCTGCTCTGTGCAAGGGTTTTACACAGAGCAGCCCCATTCCTCCTCTTCTGGGGTGACCCGCCGCCGCTCCTAGCTCCTCCCCTTCACTGATGCCCCCACGGAAAACCACTTTCCATTGGAGCACCCATGCAGGCTTCCCGAGTCCCGCTGCTGCATCTATTGACACAGACAGCAGAATTCGACCCTGCCCCTCCCTCACATGTCACTGGATTTGATTGACAGCAATGGGAGGCTAAGGCTCCTGCTGCTATCAATCTGTGCAATGAGGAGAGAGACAGTGGCTGGAGCTGCTGCGCTCGTGCACATCGCTGGATCGGATTGGGCTCAGGTCAGTGTAGCACTGCCCCCTTGGGGGTTGCTTAGAGTTACCTGTTCATCTGCGCCTCCTTGACCCTGTGAACCTTCCAGCCCACCTGACACTCTAGGTTCCGACATGTTGTATGCGCCTTTAACCACTTGCCGACTGCCCGCTGTGGGTTGACGGCAGCAAAGTGGTTCGTTATCGGCCTGACGGCAGCCGCGATAACAAGTATTGTGAGCACGCATGCTGCCAGAGGCGCTCACTGTGTTCCGGGGGGGGGCAGGGAGCGGGTAGGGCGGACTCGATCTCCGCCGGCTACCCGCGATGGCTCCACCGCAGTGAGAGAACGGAGGTTCGTGTATGTAAACACGGATCTCCGTTCTGACAGAGGGGGAAGGGATGTGATCACAGGCTCCCTGTATATGGAAGCCGTGATCACTACCCTCCCCCAGCCAGCCCAGCCCCCATACAGTTAGAACACACAGAGGGAACACAGTTAACCCTTAGATCGCCCCCTCCAGGTTAACCCCTTCACTGCCAATGGCATTTACACAGTAATCAGTGCATTTTCATAGCACTGATCGTTGTATAAAGGCCAATGGTCCCAAAAAAGTGTCAAAATGGTCCGGCATGTTCGTCGCAATATCGCAGTACTGCTAAAAATCGCAGGTCACTGCCATTACTTGTAAAATCTAAAAAAAATGAAAACCCCATAAATGAATTCTCATCATTCGTAAATGCAGCAACTTTTGTGCAAACCAATCAATAAATGCCAATTGCGATTTTTTTTACCAAAAATATGAGGAAGAATATAAATCGGCCAAAACCGATGAAAAAAATGTTTTTTATATATTTTTTTGGATTTGTATTTTAGCAAAAAGTAAGAAATATTTTTTTTTTGCAAAATTGCGGCTCTTTTTTTGTTTATAGCGCTGATCAGAAATGATGCAGTGGTGATCAAATACCACCAAAAGAAAGCTCTATTTGTGGGAAAAAAAGGACGCAAATTTCGTTTGGGTACGACCGCGCAATTGTCAGTTAAAGCGACGTAGTGGCAAATCGCAAAAAGTGCTCTGGTTCTAAAGTGGGAAATCCTTCCGGGGCTGAAGTGGTTAAATGACACACTGACACAATGCAGATTGACTAACTCTCTTAGACTTTACTTATTCAAAAGGAGAGTATGGTAATATGGTATTAGTCAGCTAAGTTCTGGGTAAACAGCCAAAACTCAGTTGAAAAGTTCCCATAAGGCAAATGAATGCATGGATCTATAATAATAAATCACTAGTTACTATATATGATACCACCACTAAAGGGGAATCCCAGGTCAGCCTATTATATTTTAATCCTAATGAGAGACCAGGTATTATAAATATTAGGGATGGGTCCCTTTAAATAGCAGTAGAATAGCATTGTCCAGTGTGCAAGGCCTGCAATGATCTTCACCGGCAAGTTGGAATTCAAAGAACAGGGATTTAGAATATGGCACAGTGATGTGAAGGCAGAGCAAAGCAGCTTAACCTGGCTAGCAGTGATCTTTAGATCAATTCCAATGACAAGGTGTCTGTATACAGTGTCCTGTGGCACATGATAAAGTTATCCAAAATGTAAGGTGTCTGTATACAGTGTCCAATGAAATATGACAAGTTAGAGATTGGAGAACTGGAGAACAGCGTAGAAACCTCCTGAAGAGCGTTTCTAATAGATTTGTCCGTCTGTAGAACGAGCGGAGATGACCGATTGGCTGCTGGAGACTGTAGTTGCCTGACCCGGCTGGTACAGCGACTTTGCGGTGATACCCCTCGTGTAGCAAGTGGCGTTGAACCCACCTGGGTCAGGACTGGGATCGCCGTGCTGCCATGTGGTAGGCCGCAATCCTCTTGCACAGCAGCTGAGGTGCGTTTACTTGATGGAACCCGGGAAGCAAGAGAGCTTAGGCCTAATCTGCTGACCCTTTTATAGCCTCTCCCAGAGTTCTTTCCTGTGTAGCAGATGGCCTGCTGGGATGTGTAGTCCAGGGATAGTTCTGCAGATCCAGGATGTCTGTTCAGGAGACTACAATTCCTACAATGCTCTCTGCTTGGCTCAGGAATATCATGCATGTCACTCGTGCCCAGAACAAGAAGGACACAGAGACTTCTAAGAATGAAAGGGGGTGAGTCTGCATTGTCAGATAAGAAAAAAGGGAGGGGGGGAGCTGCAGCATAGAAGGTTTTTCACCTTGAATGCATTAAGGTGAAAAACCTTGAAACTTTACAATCACTTTAAGGCCCTCGCTCCCAGCTTGGTGTGCTTTTGGCGAGTTGGTAGAGTAGGGGGACAGTTACCCTGCCTGTTAGGGACAGTACTAGCAAAAGGGAAAGGTTCCTGATGAGGAGGGAGAAAGTATGGTCCCAACTCCTTTGTACATCTTCCCATGTGGAGCGCTGTATGGCCGGGCCGCATTCCGCTCCCTTAACAGATGCACTCAACCCGGTTGATACCTGCCATCTTCACAGCGTTGAAATTCATGAGTGTACCCGGTTAGGCAGGCATCCCTCCAGGTTGTTGTGAACTGGTTTTGCTTTAGTTCAACACAAGTCTTCTATTGCACTTGTCTGTGTGAGTTACTGCCACCGCACACGCTGCGCCCCACCTATAAGTGCAGTAGTACTTAGGAGCCCAGGCTGATAATCAGGGGTTACAGCCCCAGAGGAAGCAATAAATCAGACAGCCTCTGAGGATGCGATATCGATGAACAAATATTGTTAGAGCCAATCACTGGGTTTTAATATATCTTGAGGATTACGTTCCTAACCCCCCTGACTCAGCCAATGCGTGGGGCATCTCAGTCCCACCTTCATGTATTCCTCCAGCAGGGGAAGTGATAGCATTGTGAGGACTGAATCTTAGTAGAGATATAGGGGTTGATTTACTAAAACTGGAGAGTGTAAAATCTGGTGCAGCTGTGCATGGTAGCCAATCAGCTTCTAACTTCAGGTTGTTCAATTACCCTGATTGGTTTCTATGCACAGCTGCACCGGATTTTGCACTCTTCAGTTTTAGTAAATCAACTGCATTATGTCACTTCTTTTGCTGCATCTCCATTGCATATTATTTCATTATGTATTTGTCTGCGGGGATCTTTAATTAGTGACAATAACAATAATCGCTCCACTCTCCTTCTCTGCTGCAAAACCCCACACATCAAAATGCCATTGTTATGAGAAGATCTTATTGAAACTTATTGCACATTTCCTTTTTTTCCTCCCTGGGAAAATAAAATATCGAGACAAAACGGATTCATAGAAACACTGACAAGTACAGCACTCTTGGAAATCCTTCAGGTGCTTCTCACTAAGCTCTGACATTTCAGTAGACTGGAGCATATTTATGAAACCAGGGCCAATGTAAAAATAAGTGCCTGGAGCCACTAATCAGAGATGAATTCTTGGTGGTGGTGTCCATAGATGCGGAGCTGTCAGCAGAAGTGTTAGCATTTGGCACAGTTGCTCCTGTTGCAGGAAAAAGGATTTTGTTTAATAGCAGATCTTAGTTTAGAGCAGTGTTCCTCAACCTTTTTTCAGTCGAGGCACCCCTTAAAATTACAGACAGCCTCAAGGCACCCCATTCTAAAATGTAAAAAAAGGATTCTTATTGTTTTACATAATTAAGTAACATCCATATGTAGGGCACCCAACGTTAGAGGCGATTTATTCTTCCAAAGAGAATACACTTTTGCACACTGGTACCGACTAGTATTCCAATGTTTCTCTTCTCCCCCAGTTTCTGTCCATTACTCATCTAATGTGACCCCAGTGCTGATGGGGATTAACACAGAGAGGAGTCAAACAAGGATGCTGTGCAGGCGGTCAACACCTTTCTTAACACATGGTGCACAAGAATAACCTGTGGCTTTGTGTAACTAAAAGGCAGGCTTGATCCACCCGCTGGCTTGTATACCATTTTGGGCAAATTCTAGGCATATTGCCAAGGCACCCCTGAAGGAACCTCAAGGCACTCAGGGTGCCTGGGCACCCCGATTGAAAAAAGCTGGTTTAGAGTATAGGTTAGATTAGTGTAGGAGACAGGGGTTAGGGGTCTAGGACAAATATGGAGCAGGAACCAGGCACAGGAACAATGTGGTACTGGATCAGGAGGGAAAGACAGATCCAAACATCCTCATCACCCTTCCTAGCCTCTGAGCTAGTAGTTGTCGATGTATGAGCTAAAGGGGGCCTCAAATGTGACCCCTGACATCACCAAAGGGCTGCAGATAATGTTCACTCTATGTAATGCTTGAGAGGACAGTAAGAATCTGCAGACCAGAGAGTGTGGACCATAATCCATGCGCCCGGCCCCTAATCTACATGCAGGGTGCCGGACGCATGGATTTCAATGTTTTTTTTTCTTATGGAAACACATGATTAGAGCCTGAGGCTCTAATTGGCTTAAAAAAAGGTGGGCCAGGGCACTGCGCCTACCCAGTTGTGTGGCAATAGTGAATTGATATTCGCTATTGTCTCCCTGATGCTCCCTTCGGCCAATCAGGAAGTAGGTCCAATCGACCGACCGAATCGGGGGGGGGTGGCAGCTGGTTTGTTTGCCACCCCCCAAAACAAAATGGAACACTAGCCGCCACATGCTACATTTTTGGATGGGGATATGCTACAGAAAACAGTACGAAACTGGGAGCATGCAACCCGTTTGCTTATGGTACCGCTCAAAGTAGAGGTAAAAGCATATCCCTGTGTCCCAGAGCATGGGGTGCAGGTTTGTCCTGATACCAATCCAGAGAGTTAGTAAATGTAAAGAGGAAAGGATAGCCACTACGATCGACCAGCCCAGGTGAACAAACAATAAAGAGCGGCCTCAGTCTACATGTCTCCACCAAACCACACACCCTGGTGCATTTTGCCCCGCTTACCAGGGCTTAATCACCACTAGTGGGCGTGGCAAAATGCATCGGGGTGTATGGTTTGGTTGAGACATGTAGGCTGAAACTGGGAACATGTTACATGAGACTAATAAAGAACAATGCTATTACCTTAGACTGCTGTGGCCCTAGGGCAGTACATGATTTACTAAAGAGCTGCATGCAGCCCCTGGGCCGCAGGTTGAGCAGCAGAGCCCCATGCAGTTCTATTTTAGACCAACGCCATCCCTATTGCATTCTTAACTCTCTCAGGCGGTGCTTACATTCTTCGCACATTACACTTTCTTTGGCATTGGCCAAATAATTTCCTCTGAGCATGAATGGAGCCGTACTCCTAGAATCTCTGTCTGCTCTGTCTAGTGACTACTGTAGGAGTAGGTTGGTTCCATTTATGTTAATAGAGAGTTAAAGCTCTGTCCACTGAAGCTCCAGCATGTGACAGTTGAATGGTAGGGGTGGGGCTTAAACAGGAGGGGAGGGGCTTAATCTCAGCTTGGTTAAGGTCCTATGTACAATCTAGTCTTAGCATCCGAATGGATCCATCAGGGCACATGAGTTGAAGGAATAACGGGGCTCGTATTTCAGCAATATTTCTGTGTTAGGGGTTTCTTAAGCCAGGCCACGTTTACTTTTTAAGAGAATTTTTAGGAAAAATTGGATTTCTGGCTTGTTCGCCATGCCTTTTTTTTTTTTTTGTATTAAGGTTTCCCTCAAAATGCAGCTTGAAAGTGTTCTTTGAACTATATATATATATTGCAGTTTTTACTTGAATTTGAATCCCAGCCCCCTCCTAAATACTTACCTGAGCCCGATCTCGAACCAGCAGCGGCACTGCTCTCTCTCTCCACACAGGACATGGAGGCAGCAGCGGGAATCATTGGCTCCTGTTGTTGTCAATCAAATCCTGTGAGGAGGTAATGGAGGCAGGGCAGAGCCACACTGTCTGTGTCAATAGACGCACACAGTCCGGCTTGAGTTCAAGCCTCCACGAGTGCCCTCAAGTATTTCCATTTTTATGGAATATGCACTTTTAATTATCCAAATGGCTCCCCTTACACATTGTTCAATATTACACCAGTGTTTGCTGATGTGAAAACATGACAAGGTAATTACTTATTAATGTATGTTCTTTACTGCTGCAGGTAACGACCTTTTCCTCGTTGCTGTACATGAACTCGGTCACGCCTTGGGTTTGGAACATTCTAATGACCCCAGCGCTATCATGGCGCCATTCTACCAGTATATGGAAACGCACAACTTTAAGCTTCCACAAGATGACTTACAGGGAATTCAGAAGATCTATGGTGAGTTTTTTTTTATATACTGATCAGCATAAAGGACAGGAAGATTTTTTCTTCTGAAAAAGTAACACCTCTTCCTGGCCCATGGCTGCACAGGCCAGAGCTCTTATTTGTATCTGTGGATGCCTACAGATATCAAAGCAAAGCACTGTGCAGGGCACAGAAGGGGATAAAGACGTGACTGGACACATCCAAAGCTGTTTATCAAAGAGGGAAAGCATCAGTGATCATACAAAATATACTATCATTTCCTGTCAACTGTCAAGCCTAGGTTTGCATAGTGAGCCAACTGTTTTCTTAAGCCCAGGGTGAACTAATCAATTGACTAACCTCTGAAGTTTTATGAACTGACTGTCTTCTGAAACCTAGGGTTGTCTGATGAGTCAACTGTCTTCTGAAATCTAGGGTTGTCTACTGAGTCGACTGTCTTCTGAAGCCTAGGGTTGTTTAATGAGTAGACTGTCTTCTGCAGGCTAGGGTTGTCTGATGAGTCAACTGTCTTTTGAAGTGTAGGGTTATCTGATGAGTTGACAGTCTTCTGAAGTCTAGGATTGTCTAATGAGTCGACTGTCTCCCGCAGGCTAGGGTTGTCTGATGAGTCGAATGTCTTCTGCAGTCTTGGTTTGTCTGATGCGTCAACTGTCTTCTGAAGTCTAGGGTTGTCTGATCAGTTGATTGTCTTCTGAAGTCTAGGGTTGTCTGATCTGTTGACTGTCTTCTGAAGTCTAGGGTTGTCTGATCAGTTGACTTTCTTCTGAAGTCTAGGGTTGTCTGATCAGTTGACTGTCTTCTGAAGTCTAGGGTTGTCTGAGCAGTTGACTGTCTTCTGAAGTCTAGAGTTGTCTGATCAGTTGACTGTCTTCTGAAGTCTAGGTTTGTCTCATCAGTTAACCATTTACTCAAGCTGTCTAATTAGTCAACTATTTTTTCAAGCCTAGGGTTGTCTGACCAGTTGACTGTGTTCTCAAGCCCAGTGTTGTCTGATTTTCAACTATTTTCTAAACCTAGGGTTATCTGATCTGTTAAATGACTTCTCAAGCCTAGGTTTGTCTGATCAATCAATTGTCCTTTTAAACCTAGGGTTTTTCAATCAGTTAAATGTCTTCTCAAACCTAGTGTTGTCTGATCAGTCAACTCTCCTCTCAAACTTATTATTATCTTATTAGGGCTATATGATCAGTCTGGGTGGTCTAAAATCCCACAAGTTCCAGTCAAATTCATCCTTTCATTTTCTGACCAGATTATGAGAATCACGTCATTTATGTAAAAATTTTAGAAGGCTTTCCTGCCATTAAACCTCAGGGGCATCTCTTGACTTTTTGATCATGTGGGCAAGAAAATAATGGAAAATGGTTGTATTATTAAGAGGATGTAGCCAGTTATGAGAAACAGAACTTAAAATGTTCCAGGAAAGAGAGGTCAGTAACTAATATGCTCACATGCAACCTGGTGGGCCAAGTCTGGCTTCCTATATACATTATATTACCAAAAGTATTGGGACGCCTGCCTTTACATGCACATGAACTTTAATGGCATCCCAGTCTTAGTCCATAGGGTTTAGTATTGAGATGGCCCACCCTTTGCAGCTATAACAGCTTCAATTCAAAGGTTTTTAGGCAGATATAACAGTTTCAACTCTTCCTGGAAGGCTGTCTACAAGTTTTGGAGTGTGTCTATGGGAATGTTTGACCATTCTTCCAGAAACGCATCTGTGAGGTCAGGCACTGATGTGAACGAGAAGGCCAGGCTCGCTGTCTCTGTTCTAATTTATCCCAAAGGTGTTCTATCAGGTTGAGGTCAGGGCTGTGCAGGCGAGTCAATTTACTCCACCCCAAACTCGCTCATCCCTGTCTTTATGGACAATGTAAGGTGGAACTCTGATGGGGATGCTGATGTAAGGGGCGATCTGACGGGGACACCTGATGTAAGGGGGTACTCTGATGGGGACATCTGATGTAAGGGGCTACTCTGATGAGGACATCTGATGTGAGGGGGTACTCTGATTGGGACACTGATATAAGGGGTGTAGCCAATGGTGCCCTTAGGGGTGGCTGGTAGATGTGGTTCACCTGTCTCTCTGCCCTCAATCACACACTTTTCCGTTCATATGTAGTCACTGAACATGCCGGTACTTTGTTTTTGATGTTTTTTTGAGGGGTTAAACTTGGATAGGGTATCGACGACTGTGGGATGCCCAAAGATCAAGAAACAGGACCCATGTTATATATACCACCATGCATACACTCCTTCTTCCTCCAGCACCGACGCTTGCTGACCGTTACTCTCCTTCTTTCTCCAGCACTAATACTTGCTGACGTTACACTCCTTCATTTCTCTCCTACACAACACTTGCTTCCTTACTGTTAGGCTTGAAGGGAAATTTATCAAGCCTCCATTACATCTTCCTCCATCCCTGCTAGCATGTGGTGAGGCCTGCGATTCCTTGTCAGCAGGACCTCCGAACCGCCCGTCACAGGCAAGGGGGATTGTAAGACCACGGGGCCTCAGAGTGTAGCTAAGTACAATTGTGCTAGCTGGGTCTTGATGGACTACTGCTCCCTCAATGTCCAGTGACACCGCTCCCCTGACTGGCTCCTTCACCTTCCATAGACTGTCCACTGTCTCTTCCCAGCCTGCTCCAGTCCTCTTCTCCAGCTCCTAGGGTCTGTCACTCACCGCACTGGTGGATCCTTTAAAGAACTTTTCCTGTAGCCTCTCTGTTGCTCTCCTGCTCCCTTGTGCTACTCCAAGATCTCTCTTCATTCCTGGCTGCACCCGAGCCTCCAGGCCTCAAGGTCACCCCCCTCCCAGACTGGGGGCTCCCTCCTGGGTAAGGCCTCAGCAACCTCTGCTACAACTCCACTCTTCCACCTGACATTCTCCTCCCCCCCCCCCCAGCTGGGCAGATCACAGTATTTAAGGAGGCCTGCCCCCTGCCAATCCAGGTTGGGGATTGGTCAGGGCTCCTTAACATACTTCAGAAAGTAACACCTCCTCATCCATCCCCTTTTCCAGAGCCTTCTCAAAACAAAGGAGAGGAGTATCCAAGCGGTGTTCCTTCCTGCAATCTCCAGCCCTCCCTGGGCCACTCCCCTAGCCAGATCAAAACATTCAGGCCTGCAGTTATTGTCAGGCCTGACTAAATTTACCTCTCCTAGCAAAAATCTACTACAAAAAGCACCTTTTACTGTGGGGAAGCTACAGGGGGTACTCTGATGGAGACACCTGATGTCAGGGAGTGCTCTGATTGGGACACTGATATAAGGGGGTACTCTGATTGGGACACTGATATAAGAGCGTACTCTGATGGGGACATCTGATATAAGGGAGTATTCTGATGGGGACACGCGATGTAAGGGTGTACTCTGATGGGGACATCTGATGTAAGGGGGTACTCTGATGGGGACATCTGATGTAAAGGGGTACTCTGATGGGGAGATCTGTTTTAAGGGGGTACTCTGATTGGCACACTGATATAAGGGGGTACTCTGATGGGGACAGGTGACGTAAGGGGCACTCTAATAGGCACATTTAATGTAAAGAGGTGCTCTGTTGGGGAGATCTGATGTAAGGAGGTACTCTGATGGGGAGATCTGATGTAAGGAGGTACTCTGATGCAGACATGTGATGTAAGGGGGTACTCTGATGGGGACATGTGATGTAAGGGGGTACTCTGAAGGGGGCATGTGATGTAAGGGGGTACTCTAAAGGGACATGTGATGCAAAGGGGTGCTCTGATGGGGACATCTGATGTAAGGGGGTACTCTGGGGATATCTGATGTAAGGGGGTACTCTCATGGGGATACTGACATAAGGGGGTACTCTGATGAGGATACCTAATGTAAAGGGGTACTCTAATGGGGACACCTGATATAAGGGTGTGCTCTGATGGGGAGATTTGATGTAGGAAGGTACTCTGATTGGGACACTGATATAAGGGGGTAATCTGATGGGGACACTTGATGTAAGGGGTACTCTAATGGGGACATCTGATGTAAGGGGGTACCCTGATGGGGACATCTGTCATAAGGGGGTACTCTGATGGGGACATGTGATGTAAGGGGGTACTCTGAAGGGGACATGTGATGCAAGGGGCACTCTGATGGGGAGATCTGATATAAGGAGCTACTCTGATGGGGACATCTGATGTAAGGGGACACTCTGATGGAGACACCTAATGTAAAGGGGTACTCTGATGGGGACACCTGATGTAAGGGGGTGCTCTGATGGGGAGATCTGATGTAAGGAGGTACTCTGATTGGGAGATCGGATGTAAGGGTGTACTCTGATTGGGACACTGATATAAGGGGGTACTTTGATGGGGCTACTTGATGTAAGGGGGTACTCTAATGGGGACATCTGATGTAAGGGGATACGCTAATGGAGACATCTGATGTAAGGGGGTACTCTGTAAGGGGATACTCTGATTGAGACACTGATATAAGGGGGTACTCTGATGGGGACACTGATGTAAGGGGGCATTCTGATTGGGACACTGATGTAAGAGGGCATTCTGATTGGGACACTGATGTAAGAGGGTACTCTGATTGGGACATCTGATATAAGGGGGTACTCTGATGGGGACACTGATGTAAGGGGGCATTCTGATTGGGACACTGATGTAAGGGAGTACTCTGATTGGGACATCTGATATAAGGAGGCACATGTTCTTTTTGATGATCCTAATCTAATGACAGCCTAATACATACAAGTGCTTTCGAGGTTGTGACATTGTTTGTGTTGACATTATGCCCCCATTTTTTTTTTTACTGCACCCCCAGATCAGATAGGCTAGATCCGGGCCCTTTTGGCTAAACACATTCTATAGGTCCAGGCACTGGAGACAGTTAGAAATGTGCTCCAAATTCCTTGTGATGCCTGTGTGACGACCCCCCCCCCCCCCCGCCAAGGCCAAGGGGTACTCTGTGAATGGGGGTACCCTGTGCTTCCATAATGGGTACTGAAGACAAGGGACGATACTCCAAGACTACCGGTGAACTTTAGCAGTCACTCTTGTCAGCGGGCTTTCTGCTCCTCTTTGCTTTTAAGCTGATAACTGCGCTAATTTAAAATACCCCAATAAAGTCTGACTGGCGTCTGAATGTGGCGGCTGCAGGTGACATTTTCTAAAGGGTTTAGCTGTACCAGAGCTGTCTGGGTGCCATTTAATTGCCAGGCTGCTCCGACTCCAACAACTGCTGTCAGAAGCCTGGAATTAAAAATGTGATGTTCTGCAAACTTCTAGAGCGGAGCTGTGATTCTTCACTAAATTAAAGGAACTCTGACCTAATTTTTTTCAAGCTTTTCCCCTTATGAATTATTTATTAGGCTTATAAGAAAACATAAGGACATTTTTACAGAAAGGTAGTCTGTACATTATGTGACAACGCTTGATGTGTACAGCTCATTCCAAGCCCCAGCCGCGTCCGTAGGACACCTTGTTGCACCAAACTACATTTATTTTAGCCACTTTAAGACCAGGCTTTTTTCTGACATTTGTTGTTTACGAGTAGTGTTGAGCGAACCCGGACTGTAACGTTCGGGTCCGTACCGAACTTTTGGGTGTCCGTGGCACGGACCCGGACCCGGACATTTCAAAAATCGTTCGGGTTCGTTTACAGGCCCAGGCCCAGGCACGGTGCCTGTGGGTTTTCAAGCCATGCCTGGGCTTGCAATGTCAGGCCCAAGCGAGTTGTGATGAGCATTTGTTGTTTACAGTCTTTTTTCGGACCAGAATTTCACCGATTTTATTTACATCAAACCACGTTGTTCCACAGGATGCCTGCGCCGACCCCGAACCTTACTCGACATGTGTAGTTCGCAACAGTGTATTACATGTCTGATGGAAAGACATTTTTACAGGAATACAAAAGAATATTCGGATTATTTATTAAGTATTCCCCTTTTCGAACTTTTTTTAATCCAGTCTCAAGGAAATTAAATCACTTCTTA
>BLSH010212870.1:166313-178760 GCA_018402905.1 Glandirana rugosa
TTCCCCAATGTCAGCAGACTGATTGCAGATTACTGCCTGTGTATCCCTGAGAACTCCCTGTGACTTACATGCCAGCTCAGAGTTCTTATCCTACTGCTAAGTTTGCAAAAGACCTGTGTCAGCCTTATGTGTTATCTATGGATGCAAACTAATCACTGCCTGTGTATTGCTGGGAGCTCCCTGTCATGTGTGAGATCTTACCTTGCAGGCTCCATGTCCTCTCCCTCTGCTCTGTACAGCATGGTGGGTGGGGGAAGGGTCCCTGTGGAGAGAGGAAACTCTGCTGGAGGTAGAGACTAAGTGTCGGAGTGCGACTTGTGGAGGGGGGACATGACTAGACAGCAGGCTAGAATGTGTAACTGCAAGCAGAGAAAATCTTGGCTCCCCCCCAGGCAGAGACCAAATGGACTAGGCAGTTTAAGGTCTGCAGATTCAGACGTCCCTAATAGCTCCTATGTTTAGAATGCAATGTTGGAAAGCAGCCAATGATGGTGGAGAATTCATTTTACTGTGTTCTAGATAGGGTTTTTTAGTGAGATTTGGGACGTCTGCCCTGTTACTAGGTAGATTACACTTCTCTTTCTTATCTAATCTGTCTATTCCAGCAATTAGCAACAGAAGCACAGCTAGAGAGAAATTCCAATGGTTTTTATTTCTTTCTAGTTTCTATCTAGCTGTGCTGGCTGTTTCTTTAATAATTATAGTTCATTTTTATTTTTATTTCTTACTTATTTTTTTGGTGGGGCGTAGCCCCCCAGCCCTTATGGACGAGCCTCCACTGCTAGGCCTATTTGCAGAGCTCACTTCAGCAGCACGTCCTCAGGCCAGGAGGGCCTGAGGCAAGAGAGAGTGAGCACATGGCCCAGCCCAAATAAATATCCTTTCCCAGAATGCACCAGCGGCTAAGAACCTCCTACTGGGCTGGCTGGAGGAAAAATAAATATTCATAGCTCAACCTAGTTGTACTTCTCATCCTAGCCTGCAGTACCAGTGATACCTACTGGTGACAGTGAGAAATGCACAACCTAATTGAGATTAGGGAAAGACCAGATAAACTGTACAATCAGTCGAAGCCGCCTACAGCCGAGCCAAAAACTAAATTTACATTATAGGCCCAGATTAGGACCAGGTGGCTACATACAATTGCGACACAAGTCATATTGTATTTGAATGTTATTAAAAATGGCCTTTCCTTTTCAATCTGCAGCCTCTGTAATTTTCTGTAAAGTGCAATGCAATATGGCTACCTGGAGGTGTTCTGTACACAGATGGTATACAGAAAACCCCCCAGAAATGTAATTTCCTGCTTGTGTGATTGGCTAACTGATTGATGTCTGCATTAAGAAACAAGTCAGATTTCAGGCACGCCCTGCAACAGAAATGTCAGCAGCTTTTCTCAATAGAGCCCTGCAGGTGCAGCAGCTGTTTAAAGGAAAATCCAGAATGGCAGCACTCTCACCGATGTGCAAGCAAAAAATATTTATTTATTGAAAAATTAGCATAAAAAGGGGGATACAGGCGGGGGAGGACAGAGGTTGACACGTTTCACACTACCAAGAGTGCTTTGTCAATATCATACAGCAGCAGCCGATTGATAATTATAAAACCACTCCCGTTAGACTCACTTTCCTACATGGACACAGACAGACATACAGGGATTTCTTCAGAATCACAAAATTAGGAATCTGCAACAAAGTTTGTTAAAATCCCTGTAATATATATAGATCACCCAGAGGGGAGTGTTTTTTTCTCAACAAAAGTGGAGTTATACTTTAAAGCGTTTGTTACCCCAACACACTATATTTCTGATATGTGCCTGCTGTGCCATGTACTTGTATGAGAAATTATCCTGTTCTCTTTGTATTGCTTCCTTTGTGTGAAATCCATGGTGTTCCTGCAAGTCCGCTTGCTTTCCTTTTAAAAACTGACCACACTAAGCAGGAGAGCACATCGTGGTCAGTTCTGTAGCTGTGCTAGGAACTCAGCCTGCTCTCTTCCAATGATCAGACTTGTCCTGACACGCCCCCGCTGCACAGTCATTCATTGGGAAGCTCAGTGTGCTGCTGCTTCTCCTCCCCCAGCTCTTATGCAAATGAGAACAGAGGGAATGTGATCACTTATAAAAAGAGTATTTATTTATATTTTTTTTATATCTATACATAAATGTTTTGCCTTTCATTTATATTTTAAACTGAATGAGTTGTTTTACAAGGTGATTGTTTACAATCACTTTAAAGCCAAACTCTAGGATAAGCAAATATTATCTAAATACAAGAGGGATGTGTATGCTTGTTTGAATCTTGGTGCACTTTGTGCCTTCCTTCCGGATCTATGCAGTAACCTTTGCCTTTGTGCAGTAGCTTCCTGAAATAAAGACCTGCAACCATGGTTCTCACTCTATGTGTAGGGTGACTGGTCCTGACTCCACCCCCTCCTATAGTTTTCTGCATAGAGCCTGCAGTAGGTGGGATCTGTTGGAACCCTCCCACCACTCTGTTTTCTGCACAGTGATGATGTCACTGCTACTTTTACAAAGCAATATTTGGGTTTGCAAAGGCATTTGGTGCACACAAAGTGGATTTACACATCAGCCATAACATTATGATCACTGACAGGTAAAGTGAATAACCAGGGCCACTGATGAGGCAGTACAGCCAGCCCTTCCGTACTGGGCTCGGCCCCATCAGTTCAAAAGGGGGGCACGGGCACCTGCTGAGCAAGAGGGCTGGCTGTACTGTCTTATTGCAGACATCCCTCCAGCTGCACTACAGAGAGAGGGTTCTAGCACATGCACCCCCTCCATCTGATGTCTGGGCCCCTCTGTGTGCCCTATTCCCCCACCACGCTGCCAGCTTCCTGCCTCTCCTTACTCACCGGCAGCTGTGGGCACACAGGGATTTTTCAGGATGGAGAGCGGGGTAAGGGGCTTGTAAATATGCCATTTACCAGTCTCTTCCTTTCCTGAATGAACACATTGAGTGATCGGTACACATCACTCCTGTGTCCATTCATCACTGAAGCATGGTAAACTGTGTTCACCATGCTTCAGTTTTTGACTAAGCAGGAAGCCTCATCTGTGCAGCTGAGGCTGCAGAGAAAGGGACTGATAAATATCCTCTCTCACTTTTGGCTGGTGAGGGGGGGTCTGTTAGACTGTATGGCAGTGGTTCTCAACTCCTGTCCTTGGGACCCACTAACAGGCCAGGTTTGCAGGATAACTGAAATACACCACAGGTGATATCATTTGCTGCTCAGTGGTTGCAGCATTCTAGTCTGCTTCTCCCCCAAGGTAATACTTAAAACCTGGCCTGTTGGTGGGTCCTGAGGACCGGAGTTGAGAACCACTGCTGTATGGGATCCAGTATTTTCTCACAGCAGCCCTGTGAATAACACTGGCTATCTTGTAACAATGGCATCTGAATTTGGGTGGGATATATTAGGCAGTAAGTGAACATGTTGTCCCTGAAGTAGATGCATTGAAAATAGAAAAAATGAACAAGCGTCAGGATTTGAGTGCCTTTGACAAGGGCCAAATTGTAATGGCTAGATGACTGGGTCAGAGCAACTGCAACTCTTTTGGGATGTTCCTAGTCTGCAGTGGTTAGGACCGACCAAAAGTGGTCCAAGGAAGGATATCCGGCGAACCTGCGACAGGGTCATGGGTGGCCAAGGCTCATTGATACCTGTGGGGAGCAAAGGCTGGCCCGTGTAGTCCATTTTAATAGAAGAGCTACTGTAGCTCAAATTGCTGAAAAAATGAATGCTGGTTCCTATAGAAAGGTGTCAAAACACACAGTGGGATGCATATGGGGCTGCATAGCCGAAGACCTGTCAGGGTGTTCCTGTTGACCCGTGTCCACAACCAAAAGCGCCTACAGTGGGCATGTGAGCATCAGAACTGGACCATGGAGCAATGGAAGAAGGTGGCCTGGTCTGATGAATCACGTGTTCTTTTACATTATGTGGATGGCTTGGTGCATGTGTGTCCCTCACCTGGGGAAGAGACGGCACCAGGTTGCACCTTACAACATGCAAGATCTAAAGAATCTGCTACTGATGACTTGGTGCCAGATACCACATCATACCTTCAGAGGTGGAGTGGAGTCCATGCCTCAACAGGTCAGAGCTGTTTTGGAGGCAAAAGGGGGATCAACTCAATGTTAGGTGGGTGGTCCTAATGTTATGGCTGATCGGTGGATATATCACTTTTGGTTATTAAGGTATATATTCAAGAGAACATTTTTGTGCCTGAAATTCAGATTTAATGTGAAACTCCAGTGAAAATGTTTGATTTAGGCTTGGATATAGTAGGGTGGTGGTAGTATTTGATCTTGAGGAGTGTAGAATTCAGCTTTACTTGCGTAGAAGTACAGCATACAAGTGTGAGAACAGCATTACAGGAGAGAGCAGAATATACACGCATATCAGGGGCATTGCTAGGGGGTGGCTATTGGGGCTATAGCCGCGAGTCTGGGGCCCATAGCCCCGAGTCTCTTACCGGGTGGGTGCAGTTCTGCAATTAGAAAGTATGTCTGGGGACCCTGATGTAAGGGGAATCCACACTCAGGTATGTAACAATATTTATATATATATATATATATATATATATACACACACACACGTATATTATATACATGTGTATGCCCACTCAAGCGTATGACTTTACTTTGCTGCTATGGGCTCTAGCCCCAGATCTTTTGTAGACCTAGCAACGTCCCTGACGCATATACTGTATAAACACTGCTAGTACAGTAAAACCCAGATTGCAGTTAACATGCGTTCACAATACGAGCAGTTTCTTTTTTTACTTCTTACTCGGTTTGCGAGTGCTGTCTCGCATAACGAGCAGAATTTAGCCTTTTTGCATGCAATGCCGCATGTGGCCAGAGGAGTGGTGGCGCTGGTGAGCCTCGGAGGCGGCTGGAAATACTTGGAATTCCTCGGAAATACCTAAAGTGTAAACACTCTCCGAGCATTGCCGAGTGATGCCGAGGTCTTAGAGGCTCACCAGTGCCACCACTTCTCTGGCCACACACAGTATTGCATACATGAGGCGCCCCCAGACCTGTGACCACATACAGTACTGCATAGACAAGCAGCGACTGTGGAACGAATTATCTGAGTTTCCATTGTTTCCTATGGGGAAACATGCTTTAATATACAAGTGCTTTGGATTACAAGCATTCCCCTGCTCGTAATCCAAGGTTCCACTGTATATCACTGCAGCACCATCTATAGTTCAGAGTGCATAATACATGCTGTTGCACTTCCAACAGTTAGAACCTCTGCTAAGCTCTTATTTCTGTATTTCGCCCCAATGGGTGCATAAATACCCTTACTTTCTGTCTGGTTCCTGGGATACAAAAATGTGAAGAAATCTCTCTGATGAGGGCATGCAGTAAAATATGATACAGGTTCTATCACTTCTAAATGCATATAAATGCATGTCATTATTTTTGAATGGTGCCATTCACACTGTGCTTTTACCCATGTTTAGGTGCGGTCAGTTTGGCTTTGCTCAAGGAAAATAGAATTCTGTGCATTCAGGATTAGACCATCTAAATGCAGCTAAATGCGCCTATCTGTTCCGGCCTGGAAATCCATGATTAAAGCTGCTTTACCTCTATATAAGTTGACATATATTAACCGGAATTGTGCTTGATATGGTTTGGCTACCCTGGATGACCCAGTAGGACCATCCGATGACTGTATTTTATATCTGCCCTATTCTCTGCTCCTGCTTTCTTTTGCCCCCTCTCGCCATTGCTGTATTTGGATGTTGTGAGAGAGAGATACACTATATTGTCAAAAGTATTGAGACACCTGCCTTTACACGCACATGAACGTTAATGGCATCCCAGTCTTAGTCTGTAGGGTCCAATATTGAGTTGGCCCATCATTTGCAGCTATAACAGCTTCAACTCTTCTGGGAAGGCTGTCCACAAGGTTTAGGAGTGTCTATGGGAATGTTTGACCATTCTTCCAGAAGTTGTGAGGCCAGGCACTGATGTTGGACGAGAAGGTCTGGCTCACAGTCTCCACTCTAATTCATCCCAAAGGTGTTCTATCGGGCTGAGGTCATGTTCCTCCACCCCAAACTCACTCATCCATGTCTTTATGGGCCTTGCTTTGTGTTTGTGCACTGGTCCAAATCATTGGGTGGAGGGGGGTTATGGTGTGGGGTTGTTTTTCAGGGGTTGGGCTTGGCCCCTTAGTTCCAGTGAAGGGAACTCTTAAGGCGTCAGCATACCAAGACATTTTGGACAATTTTATACTCCCAACTTTGTGGGAAGAGTTTGGGGATGGCCCCTTCCTGTTCCAAAATGACTGCACACCAGAGCACAAAGCAAGGTCCATACAGACATGGAGGAGCGAGTTTGGGGTGGAGGAAATTGACTGGCCTGCACAGAGTCCTAACCTCAACCCAATAGAACACCTTTGGGATGATTTACAGCAGAGACCTCAAGCCAGGCCGTCTCGTCCAACATCAGTGTCTGACCTCACAAATGCGCTTCTGGAAGAATGGTGAAACATTCCCATAGACACTCCTAAACCTTGTGGAGAGACTTCCCAGAAGAGTTGAATCTGGTAGACCCCTTTCACACCAGAACGTTTTTCAGGCACTTTTGCGCTAAAAATAGCATCTGAAAAGAGCCTTAAAAACTCCCCCCCCCCCAATACACCCCAGTGTGAAAGCCTGAGTGCTTTCACACTGGGGCTGTGCGCTTGCGGGACGGTAAAAAAAGTCCTGCAAGCCGCAGCGGTGTGGGAGTGGTGTATTCACCGCTGCCAAACCGCCCCTGCCCATTGAAAGCAATGGGGCAGCGCTCCAGAAGTGCAGAACACCACTTCGGAAGCCCCGCTAACTGGCACTTTTAACCCCTGTTTAACCCTTTGTGGGGGGGGGGGTAAAAGCGCACCGCCGCCGCCCGAATAGCGACGTCATAGCGCTGCTATAATGAGCGGTAAAGCGTCGCAAATTAGCGATGTTTTACTGCTAACGCTCGGATGGCCCTGGTGTGAAAGGGGTCTTCTAGCCGTAAAGGGTGGGCCAATTCAATATTGAACTCTACGGACTTAGACTGGGATGCCATTAAAGTTCATGTGTGTTTAAAGGCAGGCGTCCCAATACTTTTGAAAATATAGTGTATAAACTTAGGGATCTTCCTACTATTCTACAGGTCTCTGCACTTTATTTCTGCCTGCGGTGGTTCTCCAGCAGTTGCCAATATAGTGTATATAACCTTCCATGCTTGGAAGTATGATAAGGTTTGGCTACCCTGGATGGCCCAGTAGGACAATCTGATATTTTGTATGTGCCCTATTCTCCGTCCCCCTCCTTTCTTTAGCCCCCCTGCCATTGCTATATCTGGAACTGTTGTGAGAGAGAGATACAGTATATTTCCAATATGGGTAGTTTCCCTTTCTGGATTGTGTCTTAGAATAGTTTTTATATCCATGTAAAGACCATGCCAGCTTGT
This sequence comes from Glandirana rugosa, assembly GCA_018402905.1. Classification (NCBI taxonomy): domain Eukaryota; kingdom Metazoa; phylum Chordata; class Amphibia; order Anura; family Ranidae; genus Glandirana; species Glandirana rugosa. Next base: position 173,795 of record BLSH010212870.1, read on the forward strand.
TGGACCAATATAGTGCTTTTATTTCTTTTAATAAAGCCATCCTGTTTGGTAAAAAAACGCACCTAGACTTGGCTAAACCTGCTTTAGCCCGGGTTCCCATATGTGCGATCTCAGAGATCGCATGTGATTGGCACCCGCACCACAGGTGCCAATCTCATGCGATCTTTGAGCAGTGCGAGTTCAGCCATACACTTGTAAGGCTGAACTCGCCTTAGATTCGCACTTTTTTTTTCCCGCAGTGGAATCGCATCACCCGATGCGATCCAATTCATGTGCAAGTTCACAATTCACACTGCGATCTGTGAACAAAACTGGGGGTGTCATTAACTTTGTAATGACACCCGCCAGCGGTTTGCATGAAGACAGTGTGAACTTCCCGCGGGAGTGATGCGATGCGGGAACCAACGCTGTAATCGGGCCAATTCCCGCATCGCACAAGTGTGGACCCGGGCTTAAAGAAGAAACATCTACATGTAGAAAAAAAGTGATTTAGGATGCATTAAAGTAAATTATACTTCTCAGATGACTTTTCCTGCATTTAAGAAAACTAAACACAGTAGTGCCATTGTGAATGGGGCTTTAGAAGCAAACAGGCTAAGATGATTAATAAGGCATTTTACTTACCTTTTTCAGGATCGCTGGTTCTGGCGACTTCGTAATAATAAAGTCCAGGAAGGATACCCAATGCAGATTGAACAGTTCTGGAAAGGGCTGCCACCTAAAATAGATGCAGCGTATGAGCGGTCAGATGGCAAATTTGTCTTCTTCAAAGGTATTCTTTTTTTATTTCCTTAGAATGTGTATTAGATTGTCCCACTGCTTCAATACACTATGGGGTTGATTTACTAAAGGCAAATAGACTATGCACTTATGGAAGTGCAGTTATTGCAGAGCTTAGTAAATGAGGGGGAGCTCTGCTGGCTTCCATCATCCAATCATGTGCAAGCAAAAATGTTTACATTTTCCTTGCATGTGATTGGTTGTTCTTTGTAAAAAGAAGCTTTGAGGTGGATTTACTAAAGGTAAATAGACCGTGCACTTTGCAAAGTGTAGTTGAACTCTGCAAGTGCAGTTGCTCCAGAGATCAGTAAATGAATAGAAGCTCTGCTGATTTCCATCATCCAATCATGTGCCAGCAAAAATTTTTTTTTTTTTTTTAATTTTCCTTGCACCCGATTGGATATTCGTTGCAAAGTGAAGCTTGACCTCATTTACTAATGCTCTTAGGAAAGTGCACAGTCTATTTGCATTTAGCAAATTTACCCCACTACCTCATTTTCTGAGCTCTAGAGCAACTGTACTTGCAAAAGTGCAAAGTCTATTTGCCTTTAGTAAATCAACCCCTATTTGTATAGTTGTGGAACTCCAGGCAAACAGTTAAATACACGATTTATAGACATACTGTATCATATTATTTTATTGTTTGACTTGCAAAGAATTGGTATCTACCAGTCAGTAGGGTCACTCTGCAACTTTCTGCTTTTGGACTAGACACCCCTGGGTCAGTTAAAGAGGTAATAAAGTCTAAAAAAAACCCCACTTGTCTTTAACCACTTCCCAACCGCGTAACGACTATAAGCGGCGACATTGTGGCTCTGACCCACGAATTGCTGCGGGCACGACGCTAGGGGGGCGAGTGGTACGCGCTCGTGCCCGCCGCATGATCCCTGAGTGGGGCCGCGGGTTGGGCGGACTCGATGTCCGCCGGCGACCCACGATCTTCTGTGACAGAGCCAGAGCGGGGAACCGCCGATGTAAACACGGCGGTTCCCCATTCTGACAGACGGCATGTCAGAGATCTACTGATCCCTGTACTCTGGATCAGTTAGATCTCTGGTGCCCCTGGCAGCCCAGCCCCCTCACAGTTAGAACACACACAGGGAACACATTTAACGCCTTCACTGCCCCGGCAGGTTAACCCCTTACCTGCCAATGACATTTATACAGTAATCAGTGGATATTTACATTTCTGATCGCTGAATAAATGTCATTGGTCCCAAAAATGTCCGACATGTCCACCGCAGTATCACAGTCCCGATAAAAATCGCAGATCACTGCAATTACCAGTAAAAAAAAAAATTGTAAAAACGCCAGAAATTAATTCTCATGGTTTGCAAATGCGGTAACTTTTGCGCAAACCAATCAATAAACGCTGATTGCGATTTTTTTTACCAAGAATATAAATCGGGCAAAACCGATGAATAAATTAGTTTTTTTATATATTTTTTTAGGATTTGTATTTTAGCATAAAGTAAGAAATATTGTTTTTTTTTGCAAAATTGTCGCTCTTTTTTTGTTTATAGCGGTGATCAGAAGTGACGCAGAGGTGATCAAATACCACCAAAAGAAAGCTCTATGTGTGGGAAAAAAGGACGCAACTTGTGTTTGGGTACAAAGTCGCACGACTGCGCAATTGTCAGTTAAAGCGACGCAGTTGCGAATCGCAAAAAGTGCTCTGGTCCTAAGTTGGGAAATCCTTCCGGGGCTGAAGTGGTTAAAACAAAGCCCTCCAGCAGTGCACTTTAATAGCTGCTGGAACTTCCTTCTTCATCCGGCCTTCCTTCCAGGTTCACATGCTCTGGCCATTTGAAAGGTTGTGCTGTGATGATGTCACTCCCATGCATGCGCACACAAGTCATGATTGTGACACAGAGCTCTGAATTGACAGCACACTCAGTGTGTCCTCAATGCAGAGTGCAGTGTGCATGCACCGTTGATGGCACCCCCTGCTGAAATTGTGATTATCTCCTAAACGGCACATTTTTTTGCCCATGGGAACGAGACCTTATTGCAGAACAAGAAAAATATGTAGCAATGCTCTAAAAACATTTTCTCTTTTTACTGTAGGTGACAAATATTGGGTCTTTAAGGAAGTGACAGCAGAGCCAGGATATCCGCACAGCTTGGTAGAGTTGGGAAGTTGCCTACCAAGGGAGGGTATCGATACAGCTCTGCGATGGGAGTCGGTTGGCAAAACCTACTTCTTTAAGGGGGACCGCTACTGGAGGTACAATGAAGAAAAGAAAACGGCTGATCCCGGATACCCAAAATCTATAACAGTTTGGAAAGGAATCCCAGAAGCACCACAAGGAGCCTTTGTGAGCAAAGAAGGAAGTAAGTACAGATTTTACTGTGGTGATACTTTAAAACAGTGGTGGTCAACTTACCGAATGTGTTGGGCCTCAAGTTCAGCCCATCACCAAAGGGCAGCACTTGATATGACTGTACAGAGACTGTAGATATGGAACTGGAGATGGTCGGAGACTACACATATGGTACAGAAGATGGTCTGAGACTATAGATATGCTACAAGAGATGGTAAGAGACTGCAGGTACTGTATGCTATAAGAGATAGACTGCTGACATTGAACAATAGATGGTTAGAGACTGCAGACATGGAAGAGAAGATGGCCAGAGACTGCAGATATGAAACAAGAGATGGTCAGAGCCTACAGATATGCTCCTAGAGATCGTTAGAGATGTCAGCTGTGGTTCCTGATCATTATTTGGGGGCCTTGTGAATGTCAGAGCCCTGGTTCGCTGCTGGAACGTAGATTAATGTTCTCATGGCATGCTACAAGAGATGGTCAGACTACAGACATGGAATGGAAGATGGCCAGAGACTGCAGACATGGAACAGCAGATGACCAGAGACCGCAGGCATGGATCAGGAGATGGCCAGAGACTGCAGATATGGAACAGGAGATAGTCAGAGACTACAGATATGCTCCTAGAGATGGTTAGAGATGTCAGATATGGAGCAGAAAATGGTCTGAGACTATAGATATGCTACAAGAGACAGTAAGAGACTGCAGATATGAAACAGGAGATGGTCAGAGACTACAGATATGCTCCTAGAAATGGTTAGAGATGTCAGATATGGAGCAGAAAATGGTCTGAGACTATAGATATGCTACAAGAGACAGTAAGAGACTGCAGATATGAAACAGGAGATGGTCAGAGACTACAGATATGCTCCTAGAGATGGTTAGAGATGTCAGATATGGAGCAGAATATGGTCTGAGACTATAGATATGCTACAAGAGATGGTCAGAGACTGCAGGTTACTGTATGCTAAAAGATATAGTCAGAGGCTGAAGAGATTGAACAGGAGTATTAAAAATAAAGAATGGCGCAAAAGATAGATTTAGTTCATCTAAAAATGGGAGCTATAAAAAGAAAGAGATAAAGGGATGAAAAAACAGGAGCTCATAATGCCCATCAAATTCTATAAATGGTTATCACTTTCATTTTGGTACGCTTGCTGTAGTACCTCAAAAGACTGAAGAAGTCTCTGTAAAAGAGAAAAAACCAGAGGGCACCAGACTATGGGTGGCATTAAAAAAAGTGAGAAAGAATGGTAGAGTACTGCGCTTAGGACCACTGAATAGCTTGCCGCCGCCCAGGGAACTTCCTCCAAAGGAATGAGATAGAAATAAAGATGACAGATGACTGGGCCAGGCACTGCTCAATTGTTCATCTGAAGATTCTACAGTGTGTCACATAATAGTGTACTATAACCCACAATGTGCTTCTATGACCCCTAGTGGTTGGTCTTGGTCTGCGGTAAATAAAGATATAATATATAATAAGATATAATAGTATGTGTTCATACGTGGGAACTTTTGATGTAAGGGGGACTCTGATGGATCTTCGTGTAACACCCAATATCATGTGATAATACACTGTGTGACATCTTAGAAGTCTACTTGTTAACTCGTCACGGACCGGGTCAGTAGACAGTAGAAATAAAGATAGAGTAAGGAAACCTCCTTCAAGGGACCCGCCGCCGTTCGATAAGTCACCAGGATTCGCGTCATGAGATGGTAAGAAAGAGTGAAAAAAATTACGGTGGGTATCAGACCACGGGAGACCAAAAAAGAGAAAATGTCTCTGAAGAAGTCAGAAAACTCCATGATGTCGTTCGCATGGTTTTACTTTCACTATTGGTAAATATCTTAAACTA
>BLSH010212870.1:180507-205158 GCA_018402905.1 Glandirana rugosa
TTTGTCTGTCAATTAGTACTATTTTTTTTCAAGACAATTGATTACCTGTGACAGTAAATCTGCGTTGGGAAGTTGACAAAGCTCTGTGTTCAAAAGAGTCTCTTTTCATTTAAAGGGTTATAAATGTCGATTCGAATAACGACGTAAACAAAGAAAATAAATAATTCACATTTCGATATAAAATACCGTCTAAATCGAAAATTGGTCCAGTATTAGATGGACGTGGAGTCTGTTATGTGTTAGAAAAAAATATTTATTTCTGCATATTCTCCAGTAATTTATGATATTTGTTTATCGCAAATAATTGAATTGCAGATTTAGCATACTGTGCATGTATACTGTTTTTTTTTTTGCAAGTATACTTTTTAATTCTCAATGTACATGCATACAGTTATATGATGCAACAGTATGCACGTTGATACATTTTGTTTCCTTCATTTTTGCATAGGCGTTATAATTTACACAAGAACACATCACTTCTCACAATAGCATTTTTGGATGTAAAATAAAAATAAAAAAAATAGTGTGAGCAGATAGGGAGCTGTAGCTAAATCTGCCATAAAATATAGCTTTACACTTAATAAATAAAAGAAACAAATGCAGCAATAAGCTTAGCTGTAAATATTGGGAAATTTACTTTTCTCTGAGAAAACTTGTGTCTCGAAACAGTTGAAGGGTTGCGTCTAAATGACAGTGTCCATTAGTTAACAGAACTTTTTTTTATCATGATTAACTGTCTGTTTTTGGGAGCTGAGATAGCCAGTAATGAAACAGTACAATGGACATGTTAATTATGGGAGGACTTGCCCCTGTTTTAAGAAACACACCAGCTGAAAGAGAACGGGAGAAACAGAGAAACCTTTTATCATTTTAATTTACTGGTCACCACTTGATTTTATGATTCCTGTATGTTGGTGTTTGGAATAAAATTATAAGAAGAGGCATAACAAAAATGTTCTGCATAAAGATTGTTTCTGCTTATTTGAGCTATATCTATATATAGTATTGGGGAGATTAGAGAAAATTATGCTTTCTTAAATATCAGTATTGCTTATTATATATCTATAGCTATGTAAAAACAGTTTTCTTTTGAAAATACATTTGACAGGTTAGTTTAACCTGGAACTCTTGAACTTGATCATTTTACCCGAGAAAATGTTTGATCCTTCACAAGGCTATAGCCAGATCACCAACAGTGCAAACTGTAAGGTCCAACCCCAGTCGACCATATTTAAGTGACTACATTTTGGGGGCCAGTGTGGACGGGCTTTCTTGATGGGCAAGTACAGTTTTGCAGTCAAGTGCATTTCGCAGATCAATTTGAGATGCTTCGCAGCTCATTTATGCAGGCCCTGCATGGGCCAAATTCCAAACAAAAAAATCTGAAATTTTGGGATCCGAGGGTGCCACCATTGAATTCAATTTCACCTCATGTTGCTACAGAAATGAATCCTTCTTTTCTTTCCGGGAATTGTCCTTTTTTGCGCTTATGTGCATGTCTTTTTCAATTATATTCTTGCACGATTCTCCCATCATTGATTAGAAAATCATTAATTTTTCCAAAAATTTCCATCATGCCCAGTCATTCAAATTCAATGGCTGCATGAAAATGGAAAGTTGCTGTGGCCCACTGATGATGCGAAATTCAAACGAAAATGCTTAGTTACAATTTTCGAAAGAAAATTCTTTCGGAATTTGACCCATGTATGGCCGGCTTTAGAGTTCATTGACTTCCTTCTAACCTGCTTCAGGCTGCTTTTGCATTCCTATTGACCTGCATGGGGAGAGAAGCAGCTGCGAACAAAAGCCCATAAACCCAGGCCCTAAATGTTGCATTAAAATGACAGCCTCCCAGAGAAACTGCAGTATGTACAGAATAAGTCTACCTTTTTTATTAAGTTCAGCTCCAGGCAAGCAGCTAAATACACAGATGAAATGTAAACAGGGGAGGTGTTTTACATGCCAAAGTATTTGTATTTTTGTTCTTCCAGTCCTGAGATTTACACTTCTCTGCCAACATGGTGACTTTATTTTTCTCTACTGCAATTATGCTATACATTTTGGTCACCTCTCTGCAGCTGTCTATGATGGCTCAATGAAGGAGCAGCAGCAGGTTGACGAGGCCATCTTTCTCTTCTTTCTGCCTGTCAGCATGACCCGTATCCCCTGATTGGTTCCTAGTGTTGCTTCTTGCTCTCCCAGATTGAGTTGAGCTTTGAATACTATATTGCTCCTCATATCTGATTACTTTAATGCCACAATTTCTTAAAGCATTCTTTTCACCTCTTTTCCCTCAGAGGAACCCTTGATTTTTCAGGGTACATCTGCTAAAATGATTGTATCTAAACCTAATGGTACATTGGCTGTACCACAAATGTGGTCAGTGACAGAAGGGCTCCCTTAAATTGGTGGTCAGTGAGAAGAGTACCCTGTTACACTGATGGTCAATGGGAAGAATGCCCATTCATATGGTGGTCTGTCAAGGGCCCCCAGGCATTGCTGGATATTGGGAAGAAGGTTCCCTACATTAGTAGTCATTAGGAAGAATGCCCGCCCCCCAGACAACTAACATAATCATTAGTGTCAGGGGTCACTTACATGCGAAACAAGAGAAGCTTCAATGGTCCCATGCTTCTAGCTCTGCCAAATGGTTTTGATGCCAGAACTACTAGGGCACCATTAGGCAGGAGGTTAATCAATCTCTGCTCACTGCTCAACAAACCAAGAAACCTCAAGCAACCTCTGGAGGAACCCCAAAGTTCCACAGAACCCTTGTTGAGAAAGTCAGTCTTTACGTTTAATTTGTGTATGGCACATGCTTATAGAATTAGGAAGTACAGTGAGCAAAAGTGAATATGAACAAAGAGGGAACCGCCAGCAGAACCCTGACAGCCAGTTGGGAGCTAGCTCCAGAAGCTGTGGAGATGCCTTCTTTGAAGGTGAACAAAGAGGGAACTCCAGCAGAATCCTGACAGCCAATTTGTTGGTAGCTCCAGAGGTTCTAAAGATGCCATTTTAGAAGGTGAACAAAGAGGGAACTCCAGCAGAACCCTGACAGCCATGTGAGTGGTAGCTCCAGAGGTTCCAGAGATGCCTTTTTTGAAGGTGAACAGAGAGGGAACACCAGCAGAACCCTGCCAGACAGTTAGGAGCTAGCTCCAGAGGTTCTGGAGATACATTCTTTGCAATTGGGTGGTAGCTCCAGAGGTTCTGGAGATGCCTTCTTTGCAATTGGGGGGTAGCTCCAGTGGTTCTGGAGATGCCTTCTTTGAAATTGGGGGGTAGCTCTAGAAGTTCTAGAGATGCTTTCTTTTGAAGGTGAACAAAGAGGGAACCCCAGCAGAACCCTGACAGCCAGTTGGGAGCTAGTTCCAGTGGTTCCGGAGATGCCTTCTTTGAAAGTGAACAAAGAAGGAACCCCAGCAGAACCCTGACAGCCAGTTGGGAGCTAGCTCCAGAAGCTGTGGAGATGCCTTCTTTGAAGGTGAACAAAGAGGGAACTCCAGCAGAATCCTGACAGCCAATTTGTTGGTAGCTCCAGAGGTTTTAAAGATGCCATTTTAGAAGGTGAACAAAGAGGGAACTCCAGCAGAACCCTGACAGCCATGTGAGTGGTAGCTCCAGAGGTTCCAGAGATGCCTTTTTTGAAGGTGAACAGAGAGGGAACACCAGCAGAACCCTAACAGCCAGTTGGGAGCTTTCACCAGAGGTTCTAGAGATGCCTTTTTTGAAGGTGAAAAAAGGGGAACCCAAGCAAACCCTGTTAGCGAGTTAAGAGCTAAATTTAGAGGTTCTAGAGATGCCTCCCTTATAGGTGAACAAAATAAGGAACCCCAGCAGAACCCTGACAGCCAATTGGGAGCAAGCTCCAGAGGTTCTAGAGAGGCCTTCTTTGCGATATCTCAGTACATACACAGCTTAGGGTCTCTTGCACGTGTCTAAAGGCAGGCTAATTTAAACCAAGGAAAACTTGAGCTAGCAGGACAGCTCTCAAAGGACAGGAAGAAAAGGGCAACAATTAGGTGATTATAGTCTTAATTTACCAAGCTATACCACACATAAAATCTGCCATGAGCATTGTTTTTTGAGCTATGTGATGGACTGGTCTCATTGCCGAAAAATAACAATTATGACAAATAATGATCATTATAGCTTTGTACATTGAGCCACAAATCAGTCATGCTTTATTTTCCTAGTAACAATAAAGGAACCAATGCGTTTAAAAAGTGCACTTATCCTAATGTGGTAAAAAAGACAAGCATTATTTGTATCTAAAATTACCACATATTACCACCCAGCAATCATTTTATAAAAATGTCTTCCTCGACATTGGAAAATGGTGAACCTTTTAAGCCAGATCCTGCCTTAAAATAATGTTTAAGGTTTCAAGGAACCCCATTTAAAACAAGTTTATCTGGGCTCAATGGGAAAAATACCACTTAGTGGTGGTCATTAAGAAGAATCCTCACTTCACAGTGATGGTCAGAATGCCATCCTTAATGGTAGGAAAAATATTGGTGACATGCTGCTGGTTTGCCAAGTGGCGTTGGTCCTGGAGCTCTGCAGGCACCATCGAATAGGAGGTCAATGAGCCAAAGCTCAGGGAACCCCTAGCAACCCCTGGAGGAACCCTAGGGTTCCACTGATCTAGTTGAGAATGGCTGCCGTATGACTTTTAACTGACAGCTACATATGCAGAGATCTCAATTCTTGGTCTTGTGTGAGATCTTTTCTTGGCATGTCAAATGTAAGTTGGACAAAACTAGGTAAAAAATTAAGGTCAACTCCTGTAATATAATAGTATAATAATGTTATGCTCTGTTAGCTGTGTCAGCTTTATGATGTAGATGAGGGGGAAAACCATAGACGCAACATTTCCACATATTATCTTCTTCTTTATGAGTCTAAAAGTGTAAATTATTTGCATTTTATGATTTTTAACACAAAATCTTGATTTTCAGTGGGATCAAAGTTGAGCTTAATAGAAATGTTCTCGATAATTGATTAACTCACACAAAGAAATATCATCTATGAATCTTAGCTAATGTTCTGTTTCTCATTAATGAATCAAAATGATGGACAAGTGGGTGTAAGACATGACTGACATTGTTGTATTATGTATTTCTTACAATGTACACACTGTTAACATTTTTTAAGAAGAAATATTAAATATTCAATTCAATTCAATTCAATGATTCACTTTAATAAAGCTGCACCACCCACCAGCCATTCATTTCATACTAAGCAGGCTTATAAGCAATGAAGTTATATGGCCAGATTGGGGCTATCTGTTCTTCTCGCTGTGTTTTTTTCCTTTGCGTTATGGCAAAAAAAGTGGTTGGAGAAATTATACTTAATTTCTTTATTTCCAAACAAAAATAAAAGACTTGGCTTTTACGTTAATACCTGAAGTGTAGAAAAAGCTTGGAAAAATTAAAGCTGAATTCCAGGCACACAGATGAACTGCTTCACCTGCCAAAGGTTTTGTATTTCTGTCCATCCAGTCCTTATATTTACAAAGCTCCCTGGACTAACAGTGTAGATGACCTGATTTTTTTTCTTTTCTGCAGTGTCACTTTCTTTTACAGCTCTTTTATGCACTCTGTGACTGGACAGTGTAAGAAGAAGCAGCACAGTGATGTACTCACCTTCCTGTCAGCAGGCTTCCTGCACTACAACACACTTGATGGGATTTTTGTGCTGCTTCTCTCTTCCTCTTTTGAAGATCTGCTGTACAGGGGAATGCAAGAGGCTGATATCAAGTCGATTTCAGAGATTTACACTTTTTGTATTTAAAAAATAATAATTTCATGATGTATTAAAGTGGAATTCCTGCCTAAACAATAATGATTCTTAAAAATGTCCCCTCCCCCCTCCTGCTACCTATCTTACCCACTCTATGAAAAAAAGATCTGTATGCAAACTTTTCTCAACCCGCTTCGGCTTGGCCGCATGATCCTGCAGCTCTGGCTCCTCGGAGCTGGGAATTCCGGGGTCGGGGATGTCCCTCATAGGCTTCCTCCATCGTCCGCGCTCCCTCCTCTCCCCTGCAGCTGGCTGCTCAGTGACACAGGGAAGTCAGAGCTATGGGATCATGTGACCAGCCCGCAGCAGGCTGAAAAATTTAAGTTTACAGATCTTTTTTTTACATAGGGTAGGCAGGAGAGGGGAAGGGGGCATTTTTAAGAATAGCTATGGTTAGGCAGGAATTTCACTTTAATAAATACAGAGCTGTGTCTTTTATATATGCCTGAAATTCAATTGTAAGGATATTGCCAGGCATGTAGCATCACAAGGACATTTTGGATGGTCTATAGAATTCCATCAGAGCCCATAAAAAACTCTTAGCTATGGGGATTATAGACACATCCTCTTCTGCAACTTTAATACAATGCTCAGTGCATACTTCATATGAACTGATTGGTTCCTTGTACTGCTTTTTTCTCTCACCCTCAGCCCTTGTAAATAGGGACTGCAATAGCCAGATGTCATATCAAATATAGGCACTTTCTCCACTTGCATTTCAAAAAAATCTTCAAAGCTGTTGTCATCGGACATACGCATATATACTATATTGTCAACAGTATTGGCTTTACAAGCACATGAAATTTAATGGCACCCCAATCTTAGTTTGTAGGGTTCAATATTGGGTTGGCCCACCCTTTGCAGCTATAACAGCTTCAACTCTTCTGGGAAGGCTGTCCACAAGGTTTAGGAGTGTGGCTATGGGAACATCCCAAAGGTGTTCTATCGGGTTGAGATCAGGACTCTGTGCAGTCCACTCAACTTCCTCCACCCTAAATTCACTCATCCATGTCTTTATGGACCTTGCTTTGTGCACTGGTGCACAGTCATGAGCAAAGAAGAATTCTGGTTGGCCTCATGTCCAGTAAAATCACCTTTATTTCAGCAAGTCCAAAAAACATATCCAAAAACACCAAGGTGTGCTATGACTAAGCGCTAAGGAAGTGTGAAACGCATTAGCTGGTAATGCTGTTCCCCACTATTTGTGTTTTTGGATAGGTTTTCATGGACTTTCTGAAATAAAGGTAATTTTACTGGATTTGCGGCTAAGCAGAATTCTTTCTTGCTCATTGGAATCCGTTATGGATGGGGCAAGCACCTGGTCTGTGTGTTAGTGGAGGTGGAAATGGGAGACTAACCTAGAGCTGTATTCACACACATTGGTGTGCAGTCATGATGGAACTGGAAGGGGCCATCCCCAAACTGTTCCCACAAAGTTGGGAGCATGAAATTGTCAAAAACGTCTTGGTATGCTGACGCCTTAAGAGTTCCCTTCACTGGAACTAAGGGACGAAGCCCAACCCCTGAAAAACAACCCCAAACCATAATCTCCCCTCCATCAAATGATTTGGACCAGTGCACAAAGCAAGGTCCATAAAGACATGGATGAGCGAGTTTGCCTGCTCCTCAGTAGTCTTGTGTCTCTGCCCCTCCAACAAATTTCAGGCTACTAGAAATCATTGGATCTAGGGGGTCGAAAATTGGGGTAGAAATGTTAGATCTGCTGTTCAGATGCCCCATTTATTTAATAATACATTTTAATATGTTTTATTTTTGCATATCCATTGAGTAGGCTTGACTCTTAGGCATCCATTTTGGTATAAAGAAGCATTTTTAATTAAATAATATTTAAAGTGGTTATTAAGCCACTTGTATAAAATGCTCCCATTCCCTCTGTATTAGCACAATAAGTTCCCCTCTGCCTCTGTTATAACATATATTTACTTATCTGTATAGATAACACACAGGCTTCCTAGGATCCGTTGTCGTTTTTCTCTCTCCTCTGCTCAGCAAAAATTTCCTGAAAGTGAGGCCGAGCACTGCTGCTGAGGTCAGCTGGAGAGGAGAGGAGAGAGCCGTGTGTAGGAAGCCCGGAGTGTTATCTATATAGATAAGAATATTTATAATATAACACGGACACAGGGGAACTTCTTATTGTAATATGGAGGGCATAGGAGCTTTGAAAGTTAATTATGAGAGCAGGGAAGAGACTCTACTGCTGACAGGGAGAGGGAGGAGGAGGAGGAGGGAGTTGAAGACAGGCAGAGGAGAATAGGAGAGCTGCTAGTAACAGACTGCACAGACCACGGGCTCTCAGGATCAGCTAATATGATAGGGGAGTCAGCACTCAGGGGGAAAGTCATGACCTGGCATTATCACACAGGTATTTTAGGGGATACTGAAGGATCATTTAAAAAGCAAAAGCACCATGTTGCTAATTTCATAGGACCAGCATTTTTTTGGGGTTAACAACCGCTTTAATGCATTCTTGGTTTTCTGTTTATTTCATATCAGACAATGCACGGGAACAGTGGTGCACCCTATGATGGGACTGGATTTATATAACTGTATCTGTATGTAATGCAGATTCCCTTCAGTGCTGCTTACATATCTGTAGACACAATCTTTCTGTTAGGAGGATGCCTGGGGTTTGGTTCCATGATCAGTGGCAAGTTGGAGCAGCATTTTCTCCAGGGAAGATACACATTTCAGCTCTGTATTACTTTCAATCTCTACATAACTTATTAATATTTGAGTCTAGATACGCTTTAAAGTTAAACTCCAGGCAAACCGCTGCCTCTCCTGCATGTCTGAGTTCTGCTGCACAGTGGATTGCAATACATGACTTGCATTAAAAACAGAATTGATACAAACCCGCATGTGCGTCTTTTACATCTGTCTGGAGTTCAGCTTTAACTTCTGTTGACTTTGATCAGATGTTCCCTTGTTTTCCGCTGATTGTTGTATAACTTTAATACTTTGTTGCAATAATAACTAACCATAAAAATATTAGATTTTGTCTTATTGATTTACACCAGGAAGTGGGCTGAGCCTGCAATTTCCTGCATAACTGTGATTCACTTTTTATAAAATCAACTTATCAGATGAAACAAATTCATTTGAAGAAGAAAATCACTGTGCGCTTACTGATATGCCGGCTGATTTGCTGGAATGCCGTTTATTTATTTATGGTGCGGTAATCAAACGCGTTCTCATCGCTGATTCCTACGCAGTGATTATTCCGAATTGTTTTTTCAAAAAAGTCTTTGTCTTCTTATTACGGTTATATTTTATAGGTGGAGAAATGGGATACTTTATCTGCTATGGGCCATTTCTTATAACCAATCTCTAATAGATCACTTACCTGTGGTTATACAGTGGCTCCCTCACTAGCTGTAGGGTCAGGTGACTTTTCCTCGCTGCCCCTTCACTATGGAGGGGGTTTCAGCAGTGTCCTGGGCCAGTGAATTGGCGTTAGCAGAAACGCCCATGTGACAGAGCCCTATGGCCATATTAAAGTGTTACTAAACCCAGGACCCTGCAGTCACTATATCCACTCTCCCACAGTACACAGAACATGGAAATGCAATTATTTTAGTAAATATGAACTGCTAAATACCTATTCTCATCACCAGTATATAGCAGTCTTGGGACTTCTAATCAGTTCCTAGTAAAGCTTGTAGGAGGAGTTTTCATTCTCCCCTGACCCTCTGTCTGGTCAGTGCTGATTGGCCCTGTGCTGATCACATGCACTCTCCCAAGAAAAAAAAAAACTCTCTAGCAATACACACCAAACTGAGCACGTGCAGCCCGTCCCCTGGCCCTGTAAATATCAGGTTATTTTTTGGGGACAGTGAAAGAAGGGGAGGATCTAAGAAGACAGGATCAATCAGCCTTTTTACACAATGCAGAGGATTTATCTCTTAGGTTCCACAGTGAGTATAACAAGCTGCATATACAGACTGATTTCACTGTTGTGGAATTAGTAACACTTTAACACACATATTGAGTTATACACCCCTGTAAAGGGTCCTCTTCATCTGTATGGGATGCACAGGAGTTCCACGCAGACCCACGCAGGCAGCCTGTCCAGATCAATGACAGGCAGCTGGCTGCACGGATCTCCGAGCGCTCCCCTGACTGTACATCCACGCAACTCCAATGTCTGCCTGTGTCCTGACTCATGGATCAGACCTGCACAGATGTACACTCTGGGCATGCGCTTGATCTACATGACTAAGCCCCAATGACTGGGGCGAAATGCGTCAGTGGGTGCGGCCTGTGGAACAGCGCTGGCTGAGGCTACCACACATACATGAACTAACTAGGATCGGGTCGGTCAGGTGAGTGGTGGTTTTCCTGCTTTGATCTGAGTACAGAAATGCAAAACTGGGTGAAAGTGTTGCTAAGCCCACAACAGTACTGATTTTACTGTTTGTGCAGTAAAGCATGCTTGTTATACTCACTGAGGAGGGGTTTATCCTCTTTTACTTTCACTTTCAATGATAATTGTAAACAGGACAAATAGAGAGGGGGAATCTCTTTAACGGGGCCACAGGTAGCAATAAAAACCTGGCAGGGATTCTAATCCCTCTCCACTTTGTCCAAAACTAAAAAAAGGTTTCACTTTTAGTTATACTTTAACAGACCAAGCTGCCAACCAAAAGTGTCAGTTAGAGACAAGCCATTTACCACTGACAAGGGTGCTTACAATGGTCAGCTTTTATTCATTTATGTAAAACCTTTATTCCAAAAGGAACAAAAACTGTTTTCTGTAACTGATTAAAAAGAGTTATCTGGGGTTCGGCTTTAATTTGTTAATAAAGCCCATCTAAGTCTGCTAGCCCGTCTAACAATGCCCTCTCCCCACATTGACAATGTTGCTATCCAAGGGTGTCTCCATTGCTCCACCATCAAGAGTGGAGACAAACCAAGTCAGAAAGTGTGTTGCAGGCTGGAAAATAAAGGAAAAAATTCTAAAGAAAAGGAAAACAAATGCAGCCACCACATTTAAGGGTTGTTAAGCTGAAATATATTTATATATTATATATAATTTTGCTTTTCAGTTTAAAGGGTTACTAAACCCACAACAGTAAAATCAGTCTGCATATGCAGTAAAGCATGCTTATTATACTCACTGTGGAACCTAAGGGGTTAATCATCTGCATTGTGTAAAAAGGCTGTTTGATCCTGTCTTCTCTGACCCTCCCCTTCTTTTACTGTTCACAATCCATCTGCTGATAGAACAGAGCCTTGGGGGTAATTCTGCACATGCTCAACTTGGTGTACATTGCTAGAGAGTTTTTTTTTTTGGGAGGGTGCATGTGATCAGCACAGGACCAATCAGCAGTGGCACTGCCCAGACAGAGGGTCAGGAGTCATGCAGCCTCAGACAGTCAGAGGAGAATGAAAACTCCTCCTACAAGCTTTAACCAGTGCTCTGCTGGACACTATTAGAAGTCACAAGACTGCTATATACTGCTGATGAGAAAGGGCATTTAGCAGTTTATATTTACCAGCATAATTACATTTCCATGTTCTGTGTACTGTGGAAGACCAGATATAGTGAATGCAGAGTCCTAGGTTCAGAAACACTTTAATAGCCAAGGGCTGTATTTATAAAAAAAAATAATTGCATAGATGTTCATTCATTGAAACTGCATGTAAATTAGTTCTGTACAAATGAGGCACAATCAAATGTTCCCAGGCTATATTCTCTGAGGTTTGAATGTGTAAATGTGAAAAATACCACATTATGCCCACTAGATGGTGCTGACTATAAAGGGACGTTAATATGCTCCATAGCGCCATCTAATGGCCATAATGCAGTATTTCCAGCATTTACTAATTCAAATTGCAGAGAATATAACCTAAAAACATACATTTTTTGCCCCAACCACAAAGAACCAATTCAAAATGTATTTTAAACTTTTTTTAATTTTTTTTTATTTTGGGTAGTGCAGGGATTGGTTAAAACCACTGACAGTTTTTTTTTTACTTCCTGTCCTGAAAACGCAATTCTCCTTTTAGTTGTCTCTGGAGCAGATGGGGAAGATTTACCCTCTCTTTTTGTTCTGGCTACATCTGTGAGATGTTGGATTTCCTATCATTTTCCATGTGACAGTGGTCACCAAGACACATGGAGAGGGCAAATCTCCCTAGCAGAGGCACAGACAGCAATAAAAGTATATGGCTAGCTGCACACGGATGCAATCATTTTCTAATGTTTATACTCAGTTTTTTGCGTGCGTAATGCGTACATTCTTCTTAATTGGCGCTGTGCATGCGCACATAAACCTGCGTATGGATGCATAAACACGCATATGCACGTAAATTACTGCACTCAAACGTAACATTTTTTGTATTATTGACTTTGCTCTGTGCCCATTGCTGTATTACTGATCTTTACGCCGCTGTGTGCGTTTTTCCATAGACAACAATTCATTTACAGTATATTCAGATCAGTAAATGGCGTTTTTACTCCCTTGTGCAAGAGGCCTATAGGTTCATGAGTTTATGTTCATGTGTCGCATAGCGGGAACAAGCATTCCTGCTCCCAATTTTGTTTGAGTGATTTGCATGCAATTTTGTATGTCGCATAGAGATCACCCCATTCACTTGAATAGGTTGCCCAATGCACATTTGTCATCCAAAAAGAAGCTCCTGCTCCTTTTCGGGCGACAAGCTTCATGCAATTTTTAAAGGCGGGATTTGCCGTGATTACCGCATGACAAATGTGGCTGAATCGGATTACGTTTGGGGAGCCATAAGGGATAATTATCCCTTATGGCTCCCCAAACGTAATGCGATTCTGCCACGCATTACATGTGATTGTAATTGTGATTGTGGCATGTGATTTGTAATTGCGGGCAGGATCGCCCAAAAAGTGTGGATGGAGCCTCATGCAACATGATAAAATACATGCTGCAGATTCACACTATGAAGGATTCCATTTTTTAAAAAGGGAAGCGAAAAAAAAAATCAATTTCCAAAAACAACATGTTGCAATAATACCATGAAAAAAGTGACCTTTGAAAAACTATAATGCCTCGTTTAGAGTATCAGTTGGGGGGCATTAAAAACGCACAGTTGAGTTGCCTTTTTAGTGCGTCCTTTAAGCTGCAATGCCAGCGAACGGGGGTGTTTACATTCAATGGTCGCAATGCTTTGGTTTACGCCCACAGCAAAAATCATCCAACATATCACAATTGGCAGGCGGGCAAGCCCACAGAATGCGATCGATTCAAAGTGATTGTAAAGACTCGTTTTTTTAAAACAAATAAACAAACGTAATACTCACCTCCTCTGTGCAGTTGGTGTTGCACAGAGCAGCCCGGATCCTCCCCTTCTCGGGTTCCTCTTTGCTGCTCCTGGCCCCTCCCTCCTGTTGAGTGCCCCTACAGCCAGCAGCTTCCTATGGGGGCACCCAAGCCTTGTCAGAGCACCATGTATCCATTCAGACCCGGCCCTGCCCTTCTTCCCCTAATTGGCTGACTAACTTTGATTGACAGCCGCGGGAGCCAAAGGCGCTGCTGCTGTGTCTCAAGAGGAGTGTCCTGGATGGCTGTGGACATCGCTGGAGAGAGATGCGGCTCAGGTAAGTAATTTGGTGCGGGGGGGGGGGGGGGTCTGCTACACACAGAAGGTTTTTTATCATAATGTATAGAATGCATTAAGATAAAAAAAAATTCTGCCTTTACAACTCCTTTAAGCGCATCGGAAAGTGTTGCAAACACCCCACAATGCATGCAGTTGCTGTGCGTTTGTTCGGCAAAAAACAGGCAGTGAGGTGTTGAGGAGGCATTAATCGCCTCTGGAAAGTGACAATTTACATGCACATCCTAGTCTAACATGCAGTGGAGTTATTACTAATAGAATGTCCCAATTTTTTTCCATTCCCACTTATGCAATTTGCCGCAACGGATATGTGCGACTTGGATGTGATTTGTTGTCTTTCTGCAAAGTCAGACCTTCTGTTGGATAAAACATTCAGGTACGTCTTTCATGCAACTTTTGAGGATGGCCCTGAAGTTGCATGAAAGTCAAACCAAAGTACAGCATGAACTACTTTGTAGTCGCTGCAACTTTAAGTCTTAAATAAATGAATGGTTATCACTGGAAACCATGGGGTATGATTGGTCATGCGACTTTGATGTTCAAAGTCACATGACAAGTCGCACAAGTGTGAATGGGGTGTAAAAGAATAGAAAAATATTTCGGGGAATTATATAATTATAGGCTTAATTGTTGGGAAAAATGACACCAAAAAAATAAAGTACCAATGTGAACGCTCAAAAACTGAAATGATTCTGTTTTTACCGCGAATGCAATTCAGCAATAAAAACCCGACATGAAAAATGAAAAAAAAAATATTCATATGCTGTAAAGATGCTTAATTGGTCCAAAATTGGAGTGGTAGGTAGCCCTGTCAGAACCATCCAGGTGGCAAAAATCTTGTAGCTGTTTGAATGCAATAGCTGTTCAGCAGTTTTTGGCTAGCTAAGGCTTATCACTAAATGTTGCCCAAAAAGAATCTTTAGATCTGCAGACAGGGCACCACATGGCTATCAGGGCCGGCTCTACCACTAGGCGGAGTAGGCGGCCGCCTAGGGCGCACTGCCGCCTAGGGGTGCCTGGCCACTGTTGATCTGTCACTGACTGCTCCGCATTGATTCATGTAAAAACTGATACTGTCTGACTGAGATAATGAGATTGTTTTATCACATGCCATTTGCAAATGTATATAGAAATAGTGACTGATCTGCCAAATAACCCCCCTTCGCCCCCCCCCCAGTACCCGTAAGGCTGTATTTGATGGGCACAGGTAAAACTGTATTTGATGGGTACAGGTGAGGCTGTATTTGTTGGGCACAGGTGAGGCTGTATTTGATGGGTACAGGTGAGGCTGTATTTAATGGGTACAGGTGAGGCTGTATTTGATGGGCACAGGTGAAGCTGTATTTGATGGGCACAGGTGAAGCTGTATTTGATGGGCACAGGTGAAGCTGTATTTGATGGGCACAGGTGAAGCTGTATTTGATGGGCAAAGGTGAAGCTGTATTTGATGGGCACAGGTGAAGCTGTATTTGATGGGCGTTGGTGAAGCTGTATTTGATGGGTACAGGTGAGGCTGTATTTGATGGGCACAGGTGAAGCTGTATTTGATGGGTACAGGTGAGGCTGTATTTGATGGGCACAGGTGAAGCTGTATTTGATGGGTACAGGTGAGGCTGTATTTGATGGGCACAGGTGAAGCTGTATTTGATGGGCACAGGTGAGGCTGTATTTGATGGGTACAGGTGAGGCTGTATTTGATGGGCACAGGTGAAGCTGTATTTGATGGGCACAGGTGAAGCTGTATTTGATGGGCACAGGTGAAGCTGTTTTTGATGGGCACAGGTGAGGCTGTATTGATTGGCGCTGGTGAAGCTGTATTTGATGGGCGCTGGTGAGGCTGCATTTGATTGGCGCTGATCAGGCGGCAATTCATTGGCGCTGATCAGGCTGAGCAGGGAAAAGGGGGTGGAGTCATGGGTGGAGCCAAGGGGCGGCAAAATGAGGTTTCGCCTAGGGTGTCAAAAATCCTTGCACCAGCCCTAATGTCTATTAATATTAGCTTCCACTTGCAAAATGATTGCAATAGTTGTACTCCTGAAGCCCCCCCAAAATACGGAGCGTTCAATATTCAGAGTCATTGTTTAGAAACGTCCATGTTGGGTTATTCCCTCCACACATCTTCTAACAAAGGTCCACCAAAACGATACTAAAAAGTAAACCTAATCATCAAAATTGCAGTAATACGTGGTGATCCTGCCATGATGGCCTTTGTTCAGGCACTTCCTGTTATAGGGTGACAACACTGCATCCGTTTCGACCAATTGTGTTCCTGCATCGTCACCCTGTCATGGGGGGGCTTCTGATGGAGACTTCAATTGGCTGTTTGGGCACACCTTACACAGGCATGGCGCAATGTTGTCACCACCAGAAAACCCAACGTGAGAGATGCCAAGCAGCCATTGCTGGGGTGGATGGAGACAGGAAGTGGCTGAAAAGAGGTTGTAGGAGATGAAAATTTGATGAAAAACCACAATGAGTATTTTATTAAGAAAAACGTTTATGATACGCAGAGCTTTAACAAACGATCATACAGTTGAAGTTTTTCATCTTATTTGAGAGGCACTCTCACGGGAAGGTGGTTTGTGTACTAGACCTGTGCCTTAGCATTACTCACGTTTTTTGGAGCCCTGCGGCAATTGTTCAGCAAGTAAATAGCTCCAAATTCCACTTGGTGATGTCTAGCCTTCCACTTTTAGCTTCGTTTCACAGGTCAAGTTTAGCGACAGGTTAGTTTTAAAGTGGTTGTAAACCCTCGCATGTGCCCAGTGAAGTGACTGGCCTCACGTGATACACAGAGATAAAACAAATCCTCCTACAAAAGTTGTACCTGTTTATCTGCAGTTTTCTCTTCTCTACAGTCGTTCAAATTGCAACATTTATAAAGCCTGTCTGAGATTTTAGAAAGCAGGGGGTGGGGAGCTGAAGTTACACTCTGCAGAGTGAGGAGAGCTCTGAGAGCTGATTGGAGGAAAGGGACACATACCCCTTTTCACACAGCACACAGGAACTGAGCTGAGGCTGACAATCATGGGCTGTGTGCTGGAGATCCTTCCCCTGTCACACTTTTTCTCTTGGTGTCAGGAACACTTGTCAGAAGTTATCATGTTGATAGGAGAGGAAGGAAGCAGCAGAAAGAAATGACACTTAGTGCTCTTAATTGAAATAAGTACACACTATAGAGGGATATGCTTTGTTCATATTTCATGTCTGTGGTTTACAACCACTTTAAGGGCTCCCGTGCATATTTGCAGTGTGTTCCTGCATGCTGAAGGTTGGGTATGCCAATTATTATATTGGTGCAGCTTGGACCAATGTACGTATGTATGTGTATACTTGCATGATCCCTGTGGAAGCTGAACATCTTTGTAGAAGGCATCGCTGCTCCTGTTATCTCAACTAGCTTCTGGGTCCAGTGGCTGTCCTGCTTCATTGTGAACACAAGAGGTCAGCTGCTGGGCCTGGGTACCATGCAGAGAACACCTTGTATAAATGCAAAGTGTTCTCTGATTGGACAAGGTGGAGAATGTGATGTCACCCCCCTGCCTCTCCACCTCATCCAATCAGAGAACTTTTTGCATCCATTAAGAAAATGCAAAGTGCTCCTCGAATGGCACCTGTGCTGAGCTGGTGACCTCCTGTGTTCAGAAAGCAGCTGCTCAGTACGGGACCCGGAAGCTAATAGAGATTAGCTTCCGTGTGTCTATTGCAGTGATTTCCAGCTTCCATGAGGTTTGGCCAGGACCGGATCAAGGGGTGGGCAGGAGGGGCGGTTGCCCTAAGTGCAATGGTTTACTGTAGGCATGGGGGCGCCTTCTTTCTGTTGTAAGGCTGGCAGGAGTAGTGACTCCGCCAGTGATTTTAACAAGTGAATGACTGCTAGGTGTAGGATCCCCTAAGCTTCAACATCATGAACAGAGGGAGACGCAGTTTGGCATCTTTGCCCCGGGCATCGGATGACCTTGTCCCGGCACTGGGTATGGTACATACATATACATGTTGGCCCAAGCTGGACCAGTATAAAACTGGAAAAACTGCTGTACCTAAACCTCAATGTTGATGTGTATACAGTACATCGCTTAGTGTGCTAAGGTGCCCTTCAGAATGCAATTCACTCACACGTGCATGCTAAGGTATGGCGCATTACCGCAATGCAAAGGTATGACATTAAAGAGAATCCTTCCAAAGTGAGGACATGTCCCCAGGACTAGTGTCCCCATTGGAAGATTGACTCTCTACTCCTGTTCTGGTGACAACCCAAAATTCTGGATTTTCTTTAATTTTCACTCTTTGTGATAACAGTAACCAGAAAAAGCAGAGAGGGTGAATCTCCCTAACGGGGGGCACAGACCTCAATAAGAACCTGACAGGGGTTCTATTCCCTCTCCACTCTATACAAAACTATAAAAAAAAGTTTTACCTTTAGTTATAATTTAATTCAAGGAATAGGTGCATTGCAGAAATTAGATGTCCACTTTTTGTTGTGATGGAGTTTATATCAATTGCCTTGCAAAAAAAGGTGAGCAGACACAATTTCATTTAATGAGTATACAGTATTACATTTCTAGAAAACTATGGTGTTGTGTATGCAGATTCAGGTCCGTCTTTAATATTGATTGGACCCTGGGCAAACATTTTCTTTGGCCCTTCCGAATCCACTTATCAATTATTTGCGGGCAATGCAGGCTCAAGGGGAAGCTGCTTTGGGTCCCACAACAATGACTGGGCCTGGGGCAGCTGCCCCTTTTGCCCCGTGTTAAAGACGGCCCTGAATGGAATACAGTATGAAGTCTATTCTACATTTCCTGGAATCTTGCCAATGTAGGGGAGAAATCATTGTTTTACTGGGTTTCATTTTACGGCAATGACGTTTTTGTTGTGCGCTATGTATCTAATTGCGGAGTAATGTTCCATATGGCAGAGGATGTATCAGATTGTGGATTTATTGATTACTGGAAATAAACTTGGCAAACTTTTGCTCCGTGTTATTTTTTTTGAAATGCTAAAAGTATTATGAATTAATTAAAACAAATTAAACGAATTAGGAAGATTCACATGGCTTCAGAAAAAAAAAACACTTCAGGCTTCAAAAAAAAGCGTCAACCTACGCAAAAGTGATATTTATTGTGACGAGGACAAATGAGTCTAGGGTATGAATGAGCCACACCATAATATTCAAGTTCAGATACAAGTTTATTCCTAAGACAAATTTATTTACAAATCCAATGCGTTTCGGAGGCTGTACTCCACCCACTTCATCAGGGCTGAAATGTAACATAATAAAAAAATATATATACAGGTATATATATTTTTTTTTATTTAAGATTGGCTTTATTGGAAAGGAAAATAAGAGATACAGCAGTTCCAGTGCAGATCAGCTTCCATAGCCAAAATCAACAGTTCCATGTACAATTGTACATAGTCCAGAGCAGGCAATGATACATGCCGGGCATATCATAACAAAAACAGCAAGTATTAGGCTCCATGCACACTGTATCTGAAAAATGACCGTTTTTGGTCGTTTTGGCGTTTTTTTTAACAGCCGAAAAACGCCCCTTTATTTTATCCTATGTGTCCATGCACACATGGTCGTTTATTGTCTTTTATCAGCAGTGGCGTTTTTGGGCTGTTATCTGAATGCCCTGAATTGGCGTTCAAAAGTCGTTCTCCTGACCACAAAAACCGCCGACGCCGGTAAATGCCGGTTTATCGGCGTCTGGCGTTTTTTGCAGTCAATGGAAGCTAATGAAGAAAAAAAACGCCCAAAAACGCTGACGCCGATAAACGCCGGTAAACACTGCCTACAAAACGCTGCAAAAGAACGTTTTCTAAGCAGCGTCTCCTGCCCGACGCTGAAGGAGCCCTATAGCGTTCAGTGTGCATGGAGCCTAACAGAAAGCATAGTAAATAAAATACATTATAGGTAACTTCCTTAAGCCTCGTACACACGGGACGACGATCGTACGTACGATCGTCACAAATCATATGCTGCATAATGTAACTTGCATACTGACTGCACTACACGATCGTACGAGCACAGAAAGAACGTTCAGGTGCATGTAATTAGCATCTGGCCATTCCTGACTTCGGAACATGTGTGTTTTGCACAATACAACTTGTTGTACCAACTGCTCTGTACACACGATACAACGGTCATATGAGAGCTTGTTGGTACGACCAAGTTTTCTAGTTTGCTCATACAACTCCCTTGTACGACCGTCGTATGTTCGACTGTTCTAATCGCGCATACAAACGATCGATATCGCATACAGCGGTCGTTAGTACGACCTGTTGTATACGATCGTCATCCCGTGTGTACGAGGCTTAAGTCTTCTAGCCATTCAAGTAACTTCAATTGCCATTGGTGTACACATTAACCCATCAGGAGTCTATCCATGACTAAGTAATAAATATCTTTTATACACACCAATGTACCCCATAATTATAAAATCAAAAACCTGTAAGGACATTAGAAAGATTTAAAATAGAAAGGTACTAGTCTGGCAATAATAATAATGATAATAATATAATAATAATAATAGTAATAAAACAGTGATATAAACATAAAAATTAAAATAGAATTAAAAATGATAAAAATAGAAGGGTACCAGCCTGGTACTAATTATATGGTTATAATAATGATAAAATGGTAATAATATTAAATTATACTTATAGTAATATAACATACCGGGCATATCATAACAAAAACAGCAAGTATAACAGAAAGCATACCAGCAGCATAGTAGATAAAATACATAATAGGTAACTTTCTTAAGCATCGTACACACGGGACGACGATCGTACGTACGATCGTCACAAATCGTATGTTGCATAATGTAACTTGCATACTGACTGCACTACACGATCGTACGAGCACAGAAAGAACATTCAGGTGCATGTAATTAGCATGCGGCTGTTCCTGACTTCTGAGCATGCGTGTTTTGCACAATACAACTTATTGTACCAACTGCTCTGTACACACGATACAACGGTCGTATGACCGCTTGTTGGTACGACCAAGTTTTCTAGTTTGCTCATACAACTCCATTGTACGACCGTCGTATGTCGGCTGTTCTAATCGCGCATACCAACGATCGATATCGCATACAACGGTCGTTAGTACGACCTGTTGTATACGATCGTCGTCCCGTGTGTACGAGGCTTAAGTCTTCTAGCCATTCGAGTAACTTCAATTGCCATTGGTGTACACATTAACCCATCAGGAGTCTATCCATGACTAAGTAATAAATATCTTTTATACACACCAATGTACCCCATAATTATAAAATCAAAAACCTGTAAGGACATTAGAAAGATTTAAAATAGAAAGGTACTAGTCTGGCAAAAATAATAATGATAATAATAGTAATAAAACAGTAATATAAACATAAAAATTAAAATAGAATTAAAAATTTCAAAAATAGAAGGATACCAGCCTGGTACTAATTAAATGGTTATAATAATGATAAAATGGTAATAATAAAATAATACTCATAGTAATATAAGCTAATAATAAAAATGGTAACAACATATAGTAGTGGGGCATATACAGAAGATGGGGCAGCACAGTGGCTAAGTGGTTAGCACCTTGGCCTAGCAGCACTAGGGTCGTCAGTTTGAACCCTAACCATGGCACTACCCGCACAGAGTTTGCAGGTAGTGCAAATTCAATTGCCGTTGGTTAGAAGCTGATTGGCTACCATGCACAGCTGCACCAGATTTTACACTCTCCAGTTTTAGTAAATCAACCCCACAGTGTCGTTTTCCCCCTGCTAAAGGAGAAGAGCAGAAATGTGAACAGTGTGTGTAAATAAATAAATAAATAAATGATAAAAAAAATTAAGATCAAATAGCTAGATTAGGAATTGATCTAGGTGGGTGTCTGGGTTAGGGTTTGGGTCAAGGTAAGGGTCACAGGTCAAGGTCAAAAAATATTAATTTAGTGTCAGCGTGTATTTTTTTTACTATTTTGTGCCAGCTTTCCTTTAGAAAAAAAAATAGGAGATATCCATCACCATTTATCACCAAATGAAAACCCAATTTGTCCTGAAAAACCAAGGTGTAATTCACCTGGATACACTAAGCCGGGGGTAGGCCTCCAGCTGTTGTGGAACTACATTTCCCATGAGGCATTGCAAGGCTGGCAGTTACAATTACTCCCAGATGCATGATGGGACTTGTAGTTCTGCAACAGCTGGAGGGCCCCAGGTTGCCTACCCCTGCTCTAAGCAGTTGTGATGAAATGTGCAGTTTTACTAAAATGTGTTAAAGCTGCAAAACAGTTTTTAGGTGTTAAGATTTGTTTTACCTTCTATCATGGAGGGGGTAATGTATCTATTTAGCCCAGGGTTTCTCAACCAGGGCTAATATTGAACCCTACGGACTGAGACTGGGATGCCATTAAAGTTCATGTGCATCTAAATCAGGGTTTCTCAACCAGGGTTCCTCCAGAGGTTGCTAGGGGTTCCTTGAGCAATGGTCAATTTCCACCTCTCAGATAAATTCCCAATGATACCATTGATCTTTTTAGCCATCTGTAAGGGGGTAATTCTTCCCAATGACCACAAGTGTAAGGAGCGTTCTTCTCATTGACCATCACACTAATGTATCATGAGTTGTAGATTTTTAATTTTTAGCAGGGGTTCCCCGAGACCGGAGAATTATTTCAAGGGTTCCTCGGTGTAAAAAAGGTAGAGAAAGGCTGATTTAGCCTACTGTATAATTTAAAGACATCAGAACCATTCATATTAGATAAAACAGTCTATAAGGTAGGGTCACCTTTGCTTTAACCAAGTCATCTCTTATACTACAGAATATTATGCTAAAACATGAACTTTTCATGTCGTTTCTGTACTGTCCAGCAGGGGGCAGCATTGAATAATAATAATAAAAAAGTAATGTATATTAGACAATAAATTGCACACAAGAGTGAAATCTTTCTCTTGAGTAGCATGTTTCATGTTGATTTTATTTTAAAAGATATAGATGCAAAAGAAAAGAGCGGGTCTTGCGCTCGGCCAACACAAAAATTGTGAACAACCGCAACTCAAATGTCAGAATACTAGAATAAAAGATATATGTGCAAAAAAAATGGAGCGCTGTTCCTTTAAATAACAAAATCAGCAACAAGCGATCAGATGAATGAAAAATGTAAAATTCAAATATCACCGTAAGTAATAATATAAATAAGGAATGTACACTATTTTGCCAAAAGTATTGGGACACCTGTCTTTACACATACATGAACTTTAATGGCATCCCAGTCTTAGTCCATTGGGTTCAATATTGAGATGGCCCACCCTTTGCAGCTATAACAGCTTTAACTCTTCTGGGAAGGCTGTCCACAAGGTTTAGGAGTGTCTATGGGAATGTTTGACCATTCTTCCAGAAGCGCATTTGTGAGGTCAGGCACTGAGGTTGGATGAGAAGGCCAACATCCTTTTTGTGTTTTTATGGTCCTTTGGAATGTGCAAAGTTATCGATTGAGCGGCAAGGTGGTGATGTGAAACCCTTCGAATCACTTCCATAATCAATATTTTGATTACACGTGCTTTGCTGACTCATTACCATGGTCCATACATTTTGATAATACCCGTTTTTGCTGACGGATATTCACGTATGGGTGTTTCATATGGACTATCAACATTGTCAGCCCTTGATCACTCTGATCACATTGGAACTTTTCACTTTGGATTTTTTAATATATGAACTGATTTTTTTCTTTTTTTCCCTCCTTTTTTTGATATTTGGCACTTTGCACTTTATTACCATGATATATGGTTTGTGAAAATATTGTGCAGGCCAGTCAAGTTCCTCCACCCCAAACTCGCTCATCCATGTCTTTATGGACCTTGCTTTGTGCACCGGTGCGCAGTCATGTTGGAACAGGAAGGGGTCATCCCCAAACTGTTCTCACAAAGTTGGGAGCATGAAATTGTCCAAAATGTCTTGGTATGCTGATGCCATAAGAGTTCCCTTCACTGGAACTAAGGGGCCAAGCCCAACCCCTGAAAAACAGCCCCACACCATAATCCCCCCGCCACCAAATGATTTGGACCAGTGCACAAAGCAAGGTCCATAAAGACATGGTTGAGCGAGTTTGGGCTGGAGGTACTTGACTGGCCTGCACAGAGTCCTGACCTCAACCTGATAGAACACCTTTGGGATGAATTAGAGCTGAGACTGTGAGCCAGGCCTTCTCGTGCAACATCAGTGCCTGACCTCACAAATGTGCTTCTGGAAGAATGGACAAACATTCCCATAGACACTCCTAAACCTTGTAGAGAGACTTCCCAGAAGAGTTGAAGCTGTAAAGGGTGGGCCAACTCAATATTGAACCCTACGGACTAAGACTGGGATGCCATGAAAGTTCAAGTGTGTGTAAAGGCAGGCGCCCCAATATTTTTGAAAATATAGTGTATATGCTCATAACTCATGAGATAAATTTGTATACAAGCAAAATCAAAAAGTAAATAAAACATGAAAATATATAAAGTGTGTGTGCAAACACTAAATGCAATATGCATAAATATATATACACAGTATCTCACAAACGTGAGTACATCCCTCACATTTTTGTAAATATTTTATTCTATCTTTTCATGTGACAACACTGAAGAAATTACACTTTGCTACAATGTAAAGTAGTGAGTGTACAGCTTGTATGTAGCAATGTGCTCCCTCAAGAGTGGCTGATAGTTATGGCCCACCTACCCGCTGCCCTCAATCACACGAATTCCACACACCCAGAGTTACTGAACAGGCAGGTAATTTGTTTTGTTGATTTATTTAGGGGTTGAACTTGGATAGGGATTAGGGATGACTGTGGGATGCCCAGTAATTGAACATGGGACCTTCTATATACATCTCCAGTATATACACTTCTCCTCCAGCACACTACTTGCTGCGATCGCCGACGTCGTCCGGAGTGGTTCACGATCGATAACACTTCTTCACAGTACCTCCAGACTATTTAAAGGAAAGCCCGGTCCCTCTCTTGTCACATTGCCAGTCGTTCATCACACGACCTCCTCTTCACATATATGACCTCTACATATATCTTCCAGGGTACAAGTTAATGACCCGTAGGGTGTCAGTAGGGATTAGGGATAGGTTCAAGTTGGGGATTTATTTAGTTGTTTTGTTTAATGGACGGACAAGTCATTGAGACCCACACACCTTAAGCACACTAACTCCCGTCGCCCATCCACCCGGTATTGATAGTCGGTGAGA
>BLSH010212870.1:205168-216816 GCA_018402905.1 Glandirana rugosa
CCTTGTAGAGAGACTTCCCAGAAGAGTTGAAGCTGTAAAGGGTGGGCCAACTCAATATTGAACCCTACGGACTAAGACTGGGATGCCATGAAAGTTCAAGTGTGTGTAAAGGCAGGCGCCCCAATATTTTTGAAAATATAGTGTATATGCTCATAACTCATGAGATAAATTTGTATACAAGCAAAATCAAAAAGTAAATAAAACATGAAAATATATAAAGTGTGTGTGCAAACACTAAATGCAATATGCATAAATATATATACACAGTATCTCACAAACGTGAGTACATCCCTCACATTTTTGTAAATATTTTATTCTATCTTTTCATGTGACAACACTGAAGAAATTACACTTTGCTACAATGTAAAGTAGTGAGTGTACAGCTTGTATAACAGTGTAAATTTGGTGTCCCCTCAAAATAACTCAGCACACAGCCATTAATGTCTAAACTGCTGGCAACAAAAGTGAGTACACCCCTAAGTGAAAATGTCCAAATTGGGCCCAAAGTGTGGCCACCATTATTTTTCAGCACTGCCTTAACCCTCTTGGGCATGGAGTTCACCAGAGCTTCATAGGCTGCCACTGGAGTCCTCTTTCACTCCTCCATGATGACATCACAGAGCTCAGGGCCATCTTTAAGGCAGGGCAAAAGGGGCAGCTGCCCTGGGCCCCTTCATTGCTGTGGGGCCCAAAGCACCTGCCTCATGCTTGCCAACTATCGCAGTTTAAATTCTCTATGAAGTTCTGTTATTAATGCTGCCCAGCTCTATCCTATTGCCATGTACAGATGACTCACCTGCAGACCCTGTGTTTACATGTAAATAACCGGCATTGATATGTAAATAGCCGTGGGTCGGCTGCCTTGATATGTAAATAGAGGTGGCATTCATATGTATATCATGCCCCCCCACCGAGATCATATTCACCTACACCTCTGCTGAATGCTGCACACTGGCGATGGGGAAAGGGGCATGCTAGAAAGTCCTGCCTACAACTGTGATCATTAAGCCTAACATCAGCCTGTTCTGCAAAGGTAATCAAATTGGAGGTAGAACCTTTTTTCAAAATAACATGGTGTCACAGCAACGTGAATTTTGGTGGATATGAATATGCACATCTCAGCAAACGCGTGAGGGTGTCATTAACAATCAATCACTGCTGTGTATCTGCTAAAGGGCAGCATGTTTCTGTGGTGTCAGGAAATCAATTTTGCATGCATTCCCAGCACAAAGAAATGTGAACGCAGGCTACATGGGGGTCATTGTATATTCCCCCTTACATTGGTGGTTGGTGTAAATGCCACAGTCACATTGGTGGTCAGTGTAACTCTTCTTATTACATTGGGGCTTGGTGTCCTTTCATTCACACCAGTGGCCAGTGTGAAGACCCCCTTACATTGGTTGTCAGTGTAAATTCTTCATTATATTGGTGATCATTGTACATTTCCCTTTATATTGGTGCAGAATTGCCCTTACACTGGTGGTCAGTGTAAATCCCCCCTTACATCGGTGGTCAGTACAAATTTCCTTGACAATGGTTGTCAGTATAAATTCCCCCTTACATGGGGGTCATTGTATATTCCCCTTACATTGCTGGTTGGTGTAAATCAGGGGTAGGCAACCAGTAGTCATTGGAGACATTGCAAGATCCTGACAATCACAGGCATGACTCCTAGAGGCAGAGGCATGATGGGACTTGTAGTTCTGCAACAGCTGCAGGGTTCCAGGTTGCCTACCCCTGGTGTAAATGCTCCTATTGCATTGGTGTCAGTGTAGAAATCCCTCTCTATATTGGTGGGTGGCGTAAAATCCCCCATTACATGATGGCCAGTGCAAATTCCCCCTCATATTGGTGGTGAGTGTAGAATCCACCACTATATAATTGCCAAAGCTTTCCAGCTTTGCTCTACATGAGAATTCCAGCTTTGCTCTACACCAGAACTTGCAACAGTGTACTGACTCCTAACTACCCTAGCATTTCCACTGATCACACCCTTCCCCAGCATTGCCAGTGATCACAGTAGTCCTAGGATCCATAGGAGTTTTCTGCCTATTGATGGGTCCCCTCACCTCAATGGTGTGCAGGCAGTGAGGAGATGGCGTGATGTAACTAGAGTTGAGCGAACCCAAACTGTAAAGTTCGGGTTCGTACCGGACTTTAGGGTGTCCGTGTACCGAACCCGGACATTTGAGAAAAAGTCTGGGTTTGGGGTTCGGGTATTTTTTCGTGCCTTTTGAATAGCTGCAGGGCAGCCAATCAACAAGCGTTTCACTCGTTTGCCCTTAGAAGCCATCACAGCCATGCCTACTAATGGCATGGCTGTGATTGGCCAGTGCATCATGTGACCCAGCTTCAATATAAACTGGAGTCACGTAGTGCTGCATATCACATCATCTCATACTAGTGTAGGGAGAGGATGCTGCTGCTGCTGGTGTGAGGGACAGATTAGCTTTAGAAAATCTGTTAAAAATAGCGATTTATTGGTGGGTGGGTGCTAGAGGAGACTTTTGTTTGCTAGAGTACATTTTGTTTGCTAAGCAAAGGGCCTCATATAAAACCTAAGCAATTTTTCTGTTTGTTAGGTGGGCGTTTGCAGCCATTTTTGCAAGTGCATTGCAATTGCAACTGCTTGTGTCAGGGACCCTACTTTAATCGTGTTCTGTTAGTTCAGTTGGCAACATTTTTAAAAAAAATATATTTTTTTTTTGTGCAAAATATTACATTTGCGGCCAGCGGGGCATTTCTTGCACAAAATTAAAAAGTGCGTCTACATTGCTGGTTTAAAAAAAAAAAAATTCTAAATAATACATTTGTGGCCAGCGGTGCATTTCTTGCACAAAAATAACAAGTGTTTCTGCTTGTTTAAAAAAAAAAGAATAATAATTTATTATTCTTTTTTTATTATTAATAAATACTGCTACATAGTACATTTGCACCTTGCTGTGCATTTCTTGTACAAGATTAAAAAGTGCATCTACATTGCTGGTTTAAAAAAAAAGGATAATAATTTTTTTTTTTATTATTATTATTATTATTAATAATAATAAATAGTGCTACGTAGTACATTTGCACCTTGCTGTGCATTTCTTGCACAAAATTGCACATTGCCAGTTTAAAAGATAATGTAAATTTGTGCTAAATAGTACATTTGCGTCCAGAATGAGGAGAGTGTCAAATAAGTGATGTGGTCGTGGTGATGCTGGTGTTGGTGGTGTTGGTGAAGCTCCTGCTGCAAGGAGAGGACGTGGTCGATCTGTACCAGCTACACGCACAAGTGAAACACCTTCCTCAGGTGTGAGTAGCCGACAGAACCTTCAACGTTATATGGTAGGCCCGAATGTCGCTCAACGAATGGTGAGGCCAGAACAAGTACAGGCGATAGTAGATTGGGTGGCTGACAATGCCTCCAGTTCCTTCACATTATCTCCCTCCCGGTCCCTTGCTGAAAGCTCAGAGTTGGCACCTGAACCCCATGGCCATCTGTCTTTCACCTCAGCCCCTTGTAAATCAGCCAAGCAGTCTGAGCCCCAAGTCATGCAGCAGTCTCTTATGCTTTTTGAAGACTCTGCTGGTGTGCTTTCCATGGGCCATCCAGAAGTGGAAGACATTGAGTGCACCGATGCCCAACCACTTCTGTTGCAGGATGAGGACATGGAAACACCAGCGCAGCACATTTCTGATGATGACGAAACACAGGTGCCAACTGCTGCAGCTTGCCTCAGTGTGCAGACTGACAAGGAGGGCAGTGGTGAAGTGTGGGTGGAAGATAATGTGGAGGATGATGAGGTCCTAGACCCCACATGGAATGAAGGTCATGCGAGTGACGTGTGCAGTTTGGAGGAAGAGGTGGTGGTCGCACAGAGGCACCAGCACAGCAAAAGAGGAAGCAGGTTGCAAAAGCATAGCGACCGTCCCCTAGACAGTAGGCCTGCTACTACCCACCGCACCCAGGGACCTAGCACACCAAAGGCAGCTCAAAGGAGTTCCCTGGGGTGGCAGTTCTTCAGACAATGTGCTGACGACAAGACACGAGTAGTTTGCACGCTGTGCAATCAGAGCCTGAAGCGAGGCACAAATGTTCGAAACCTGAGCACAACCTGCATGACCAGGCATCTACATGCAAAGCACGAGCTGCAGTGGAATAAACACCTCAAAATCCAAGAAAGGTCTCGGGCTCCTGCTGCTTCCTCTTCTGCTGCTGCCTCAGCCTCTTCCTACACCTCTACAGTGACAGTGTCACCTGCCACCCAGCAAACAGAAGATTTGACAGCAACGCCACCATGTCCGCCACCGTCCCCAAGCATTTCCACACGGTCCAATGGAAGCTTACAGCTGTCCATCTCCCAAACACTGGAGAGAAAGAGGAAGTACCCCCCTACCCACCCGCGATCCCTGGCCCTGAATGCCAGCATTTCAAAATTCCTGGCCTTTGAAATGCTGTCATTCCGTCTGGTGGACATGGACAGTTTTAAAAACCTGATGGCGGTGGCTGTCCCACAGTACGTGGTTCTCAGCCGCCATTACTTTTCCAGACGAGCCATCCCTTCCCTGCACAAACAAGTCGGGGACAAGATCAGGTGTGCACTGCGCAATGCCATCTGTGGCAAGGTCCACATAACCACTGATACGTGGACCAGTAAGCACGGGCAGAGACGCTATATCTCGCTAACTGCACACTGGGCAAATGTAGTGGCGGGTGGGCCTGAGGCAGATAGCAGCTTGGCGCATGTCCTTCCGCCACCGAGGATTGCAGGGCATTTCTCTTTGCCTCCTGTTGCCTCCTCCTCCTACTCCGCTTCCTCCTCCTCTACCATCTCCTCATCCGGTCAGCGTAACACCTTCACCACCAACTTCAGCACATCCAGGGGGAAACGACAGCAGGCTGTTTTAAAACTAATATGTTTGGGGGATAAACCCCACACTGCGCAATAGCTGTGGATGGGCATTGAACAACAGACCGATAAGTGGTTGTTGCCACTGAGCCTCAAGGTGGTGTGAGATAATGGGCGAAATCTCGTAGCAGCTCTGGGCCTAGCCGGTTTGACGCACATCCCTTGCCTGGCGCATGTGCTGAATTTGGTGGTGCAGAAATTTCTAAAAAACTACCCGGATATGTCAGAGCTGCTGCAGAAAGTGCAGGCCGTCTGTGCGCGCTTTCAGCGTTCTCACCCTGCTGCTGCTCGCCTGTCTGCGCTGCAGCGGAACTTCGGCCTTCCCGCTCACCACCTCATATGCAACGTGCCCACAAGGTGGAACTCCACCTTGCACATGCTGGAGAGACTGTGCGAGCAGCAGCAGGCAATAGTGGAGTTTCAGCTGCAGCACGCACGGGTCAGTCGCTCTGCGGAACAGCAACACTTCACCACCAACGAGTGGGCCTCCATGCGAGACCTGTGTAGCGTATTGCGGTGTTTTGAGTACTCCACCAACATGGCCAGTGCCGATGATGCTGTTCTCAGCGTTACTATCTCACTTCTATGTCTCCTTGAAAAAACACTTCGGGCCATGATGGAAGAGGATGTGGCACAGGAGGAAGAGGAGGAGGAAGAGGGGTCATTTCCACGGTTATCAGGCCAGTCATTCAAAAGTGGCTTGGAGGGTGGGTTCTTGCACCAGCATAGGCCAGGTATACAATTTTCAAGCCAGGGCAAAGTTCTGGAGGATGAGGAGGACGAGGATGATGAGGAGGAGGAACCATGTTCACAGCAGGGTGGCACCCAACGCAGCTTGTGGGCATCCCTGGAACGTGGCTGGGCGGATACGGAGGACACAGATGATACACCTCCCACAGAGGACAGCTTGTCTTTGCCTCTGGGCAGCCTGGCACACATGAGCGACTACATGCTGCAGTGCCTGCGCAACGACAGTGTGCTGATTACTGGGTGGCCACCCTGCTGGATCCCCATTACAAGGACAACGTGCCGTCCTTAATTCCCTCACTGGAGCGTGATCGGAAGATGCGCGACTACCAGCGCACGTTGGTAGACGCGCTGCTGAGGGCATTCCCAAATGACACCGAGGGCTCAGTGGAAGCACAAGGCAAAGGCAGAGGAGGAGGAAGAGGTCGCCACCGCAACTGTGGCACTGCCAGCACCTCAGAAGGCAGGGTTAGCATGGCCAAAATGTGGAAAAGCTTTGTCAGCAGCACGCCACAACAAACAGCACCACCAGCTGATAGGCAACGTCTTAGCAGGAGGCAGCATTTCAGCAACATGGTGGAACAGTATGTGTGCACACGTCTACACATACTGACTGATGGGTCTGCCCCATTCAACTTCTGGGTCTCCAAATTTGGCACATGGCCTAAGCTTGCCCTTTAAGCCTTGGAGGTGCTGGCCTGTCCTGCAGCCAGTGTATTGTCTGAACATGTGTTTAGCACGGCAGGAGGTGTTATCACAAACAAGCGCAGCCGCCTGTCCACAGCCAACATGGACAAGCTAACATTTATTAAAATGAACCAGGCATGGATCCCACGAGACTTGTTTGTACCTTGTGCAGAATAGACATTTATACCGGCCTCACACAGCCATTGGTATACTTAAGTGAACTTATTCTTTTTTTGAGGCCTCCTCAACCTCCTAATCCACATCCACCTCCTCCTCCATTTTTTATTTTTTTTTATGTGATTTTAAATTATTTCCCTATCCACATTTGTTTGCAGGGCACTTGCCCTACTCTTACCCCCATTTTGCTTCCTTTTGCAGCCCTCTAGCCCTTTCCAGGACTTAATGGGGTTCGGGGTCAAGTTCGGGGCCGAACCCACCGAACCTGAACATCCAGGTGTCCGCTCCACTCTAGCGGTAACCTTTAGCAACCAATCAGTGAGCAGTAATGATGTGCACTAACCTCTTGCAACCAATCATTGAGTGGTATGGATATGCAGCAACCTCTAGCAACATATCAGTGAGAAGTAATAATGTGCAGTAACCTCTAGCAACCAATTAGTGAGTGGTAAAGATGTCCAGTAACCTCTAGCAACCAATCAGTGAGCAGTATTGATGTACAGTAATCTCCAGCAACCAATCAACAAGCACAAGTCATGTGCTCTAACCTCTATCAAATAATCAGTGAGCCATAATGTGTGCTGTAACCTCTAGCAGCCAGTCAGTGAGTGGTACTGATACACTGTAACCTCTGCCAACCAATCACAATCGCTGCCTGATCTGATTCAGTCCACTGATTTTAAGTCAAGCTGCTATTTATTGTATGTCTCAGAGCAGGTGGAGAGCGAAATTACATGAAAGGGGGGGCCAAAGAAAATGTTTGCCCAGGGTCCAATCAATATTAAAGAAGACCTTTTACACAATTGTCCTGTATGGCTGCCCCAGAGATTTTTTCGACAGATGGATACTATTTTTAGAGACTTTATATGGAGATTTATACCCTCAAATTAAACTAAATATTTTGCAGTTGCCCAAGGACGGAGGTGGTCTTGCTCTCCCTAATGCCAGACTGTATTACTTGGCATCATAACTTCAACATATATATGGTTGGAGTACTAGAGATAGTGAGGAACCTATACAGCAAAAAATATTTTCTCAATTTCCGGTGGAGCCACCAGTGCAGCCAATAGCAGCTTATCATTTTTATAATAAATGTTATATCCCTACATTTTATTTAATCCATAAAATTTGGACTACTGTCCAACAATTTACTCCTTACGCGGGATATGCCCAATATATGCCTATATGGAATAACTTATGACTACCGGTGGTACTGACATTTAATAATTTAGACTCATGGAAAAGGACTGGTATAGTTTGTCTTTACCAGCTCTTTGATAACCATTTAATACACTGGCAGAGAAATACCATTTATCTAATAAACTAGAGTCAGGCAACGATCTTTCCATTAAAATATAAACCCTCCCCAATTTAACTATTTCAATGTCTACAAGATGCTCCAAACAGGGACTTATTGGTGATATATTCCTCTCTACAAATAACTACTGGCGCTAGTATACAGGATGGTAGTTTTAAGCGGTGGTGTAGGGATCTGGAGATTATTAGTGATGAGGAATGGGAGCAAGCTCTGGGAAATTTGACCAGGGTCTCCCTATCCTCCTCACAGTGCCTGACCCAGGGTTGCCAACCGCCAGTAAATTTACTGACAGTTTGTAAAAAGAAGTGATATTTACAATTGTCTATAAATATCAGGGTCTGATAATTTGTCACGCTGTGCTGACTATTTAAGTGTAAATCAGGCAAATTACTTGATATGGGTATTGTCAGTGTCTCCATGTTGTGTTTAAATATCAATTGTCCTTGTTTTTAATAGGAGTTCTATTATTTTTCAAGTTGCCAGTAAAAAAATGTGCCCTGCCAGTAAATTTTGTATGTTTGGCCAGTAAAAAAACGCTGCGGGAGGTTGGCAACACTGGTCTGACCCAGTTATTTATTATTCACAGATCTCTCTATACTCCACAAAAATTACATACTTGGGGTAAAGCAGCTACACCAAATTGTCCAAGATGTACTAATGAAACAGGTACACTAATGCCCCGTACACACGGGACGACGATTGCATTCAACAGGTCGTACTCACGACCGTTGTATGCGATATCGATTGTTCGTATGCGCGATTTGAACAGTCGAACATACAACGGTCGTACAACGGGAGTTGTATGAGCAGACTAGAAAACTTGGTCGTACCAACAAGCTCTCATACGACCGCTGTATCGTGTGTACAGAGCAGTTGGTACAACAAGTTGTATTGTGCAAAACACGCATGCTCAGAAGTCAGGAATGGCCGGATGCTAATTACATGCAGCTGAACGTTCTTTCCCCGGACGTACGATCGTGTAGTGCAGTCAGTATGCTGCATACAACAGCCAACATACGATTCAACACGGTCGTACGTGCGATCGTCGTCCCGTGTGTACGAGGCTTTATACATATGATGTGGCGTTGTCCTAAACTGCATCGATATTGGGAATATATATTTGAAATACTCTATGCTCCACACATGTTTATTTAGATACAAAAATAGCTTTGCTAGGGATTATATCGGAAGATATTCTTCCATCTGAAATGCATATGATGTGGCTGAGGACTATGTATATAGCCGTAAACTCATATTACAGAAATGGATATCAAACTCCCCACCAACAATTTCTCAATGGTCTGATGCGATTAATATTAATTTGCGTAGGGAGGAATTGACATACAAACATAGGAAATGCTGAAAAAAATCTGGAAAATCTGGAAAATCTGGAAAATCTGGTCTCGATGGTTAGATTCTAATCTGTTGGTACAAAAGGATTGAGCTGACAGATGAATTTGTTCAGAATAAGTAGTGTAATAGATGCCTAGTATGTGATAATTGTATATATGAGCTGTAAAGGTGCAATTGTTAAATTGAATATTTATGCATTAATGTTATGGTAAAGGATCTCAAGTAACGATTATCTGTAAGGTGCATAGCTTATTTGGGACTTTGTTTTTGTTCTTTTTTTTCTTTAGTTTTTTTTGGTGTGGGTTTGTTTGGTATGTTATAATTTTGTTGTAAATTGTTAAAAAATCTTCTTAATAAAAAATAATTTGATTAAAAAAAAAGAAGAAAATTCCCATCTCAACTCGCCATCCAGCCTGCTACCAACCGAATTGAACTGTTAGACAAGGTGTAGTGCAGGGTTGGCCAGCATCCTCTCACCTCTCTGTGCCTCCTTCTGCTCACTGTAAAAATGCACCCTAGTCAGTGTCCTCCGCGTCCAGCTCCTCAATTAGACAGCAGGTTCAACCAGCATCTGAGCACAAGGTGGGTGAATGCGCACAGCCCTGTATATGCGTATGGGGGGTGAGATATGGAATATGTCTGGGTCACAATGGGGGTAGGAGCAACACTATGGGAATGTGCATACTGTTATAGAAAAAGATATAAATCAAGGTATGTAGACACTTGGCCCACGTGATACAATGATAGGGAAAACAGAACCATATATACATAAGCAAAAATCAGTCTATAAATCCATGGGCACTTTTAGGCAGCCATCCAGGATTAACAGAGCAGAACCAGACTCCAATGCTGAAACAACAAAAAGGAAAGAGGCGCCTCTAAGTGTAATATGCACAATTTATTATGACAACTTCAGCATCTGAGATGTCTTCCAATATCCTGGAATGGCTGCCACCATGTCTGTCTTTCTCTCAGGTACAATGGTCCGCTTGCAGCCTCTGTTCCTCTGCAAATCGTCCCCTCTACCTCTATCCAGGCCAGGAAAATTATAGAACTCCTCCTCAGTGTATCTGGGAGTTGAAGTCTCTTCCTCCAGACTAGAGTCTCAATCTGTAGAAACTATACCTCCCACAATCCTCCACACTTCTTCCCAGTGTCTGTAGCAGTCCACATCCTCAGTGCAACCCTAGAGCAGCGGTCCCCAACCTTTTTTGGCACAGGGGGCCGGCTGCATGGAAGAAGCTTATGCTAAGGACCGGGGGAGGGATGCGGTTTCTCGCAGGTAATTTGTCGTTGCAATGGCTGGTGTTGGCACTTCAATCATCATGGCACCATGGTTGATATGAATTTACCATAATACAGGATCAGTGGGAGCCCTGAATGTGTCACTTGCCACCAAATGCAGCTTTTCACTTACCACGTCGCCTGCCACCAGATGCAACTTGTCATGTCACCTGCCTTTAAATGTAGCTTGTCACCTACCGCCTGATGCAGATTGTCACTTAGCACGTCGCCTGCCACCAGATGCAACTTGTCACGTCACCTGCCTTTAAATGTAGCTTGTCACCTACCGCCTGATGCAGATTGTCACTTACCACATCGCCTGCCACCAGATGCAACTTGTCACGTCACCTGCCTTTAAATGTAGCTTGTCACTTACCGCCTGATGCAGATTGTCACTTACCACGTAGTCTGCCACCAGATGCAACTTGTCACGTCACCTGCCTTTAAATTTAGCTTGTCACCTACCGCCTGATGCAGATTGTCACTTACCACGTCACCTGCCACCAGATGCAACTTGTCACGTCACCTGCCTTTAAATTTAGCTTGTCACCTACCACCTGATGCAGATTGTCACTTACCATATCGCCTGCCACCAGATGCAACTTGTCACGTCACCTGCCTTTAAATGTAGCTTGTCACCTACCGCCTGATGCAGATTGTCACTTACCACGTCGCCTGCCACCAGATGCAACTTGTCACGTCACCTGCCTTTAAATGTAGCTTGTCACTTACCGCCTGATGCAGATTGTCACTTACCACGTAGTCTGCCA
The DNA here is from genome assembly GCA_018402905.1 of Glandirana rugosa. Taxonomy (NCBI): domain Eukaryota; kingdom Metazoa; phylum Chordata; class Amphibia; order Anura; family Ranidae; genus Glandirana; species Glandirana rugosa. The sequence continues at coordinate 216,397 of BLSH010212870.1, forward strand.
CCAGATGCAACTTGTCACGTCACCTGCCTTTAAATTTAGCTTGTCACCTACCGCCTGATGCAGATTGTCACTTACCACGTCACCTGCCACCAGATGCAACTTGTCACGTCACCTGCCTTTAAATTTAGCTTGTCACCTACCACCTGATGCAGATTGTCACTTACCATATCGCCTGCCACCAGATGCAACTTGTCACGTCACCTGCCTTTAAATGTAGCTTGTCACCTACCGCCTGATGCAGATTGTCACTTACCACGTCGCCTGCCACCAGATGCAACTTGTCACGTCACCTGCCTTTAAATGTAGCTTGTCACCTACCGCCTGATGCAGATTGTCACTTACCACGTCACCTGCCACACTGTTAGACGTAGTCCGCCATCCACTGTTCGATGTAAATTTCCGTCCACTGCACTGTTCAAC
>BLSH010212870.1:222763-234651 GCA_018402905.1 Glandirana rugosa
TATTTATCACACCGCGATTTACTTATAGTTGTTGTACTAATCTATTCTTTGTTTCTTAGTCACTGCATCCCATACATCAGGTGTCCCCATCACTGCATCCCCATACATCAGGTGTCCCCATCACAGTGTTCCCAAGTAAGAAATTGGCATGGAATGATAACACAGTGGTGACAAGTACTTTATTTGTGGAATACATATACTGTGCTCTGTTGACTATTGTATATTATACATGATCCATACTATAGAGTAAGAGGCTACAAGTTCACTTTATGTTGGCACACCTTTCTATATTCTTTTTGCACTGGAAGGTGATCTGCACATCATTGGATTGTTTTTCATGAACAGGCAAACATTCCTTTCACCTTTCTGCACCTTTTGATATGGAACTTTATTTTATTTATTAACGATCTTATCAGCTGTTACATTATTTCTTGGGAATATATTTTGTATTATATTTTTTACTATATATTAAGGATTCTTTGTTTCTTATCTAATCATGTTGTTGATATTCATTTAGCGCCACACTATTTATACACTATAGCTGTTGATTTGGTATCACAAATTTCATGTAGGCTGCTCTATCTAAGTCTTCATTCAAACCCCAGCGCTGAATTATTTTGATCTTAATATATATACACTCAATGGCCACTTTATTAGGTACACCTTGCTAGTCTCGGGTTGGACCCCCTTTTGCCTTCATTCTTCATGGCATGGATTCACCAAGGTGTTGGAAACGTTCCTCAGAGATTTTGGTCCACAGTGACATGAGAGAATCACACAGTTGCTGTAGATTTGTTGGCTGCACATCCATGATGGGAATCTCCCATTCCACCACATCCCAGAGGAGCTCTATTGGATGAGATGTGGGGAGTGTGGAGGCCATTGGAGTGCAGTGACCTCATTGTCCGGTGGTGAGATGATTGGAGCTTTGTGACATGGTGCATTATCCTGCTGGAAGGAGCCATCAGAAGATGGGGACACTGCAGTCATAAAGGGATGGACATGGTCAGCAACAATACCCAGGTAGGCCGTGGTGTTTAAGTGATGCTCAATTGGTACTAAGGGGTCTAAAGTGTGCCAAGAAAATATCCCCCACACCATTACACCACAACCAGCCTGAACCATTGATACAAGGCAAGATGGATCCATGCTTTCATGTTGTTTACGCCAAATTCTGACCCCACCATCTGAATATCGCAGCTGAAATCGAGACTCAGACCAGGCAACATTTTTCCAATCTTCTATTGTCCAATGTTGGTGATCCTGTGCAAATTGTAACCTCAGTTTCCTGTTCTTAGCTGACAGGAGTGGCACCCAGTGAGTTCTTCTGCTGCTGTAGCCCATCTGCTTCAAGGTTCGATGTGTTGAGCATTCAGAGATGATATTCTGTATATCTTGGGTGTAACGAGTGGTTATTTGAGTTACTGTTGCCTTTCTATCATCTTGAAGCAGTTTACCCATTCTCCTCTGACCTCTGACATCAACAAGGCATTTTCCTTCACATAACTTCCGTTCACTGGATATTTTCTCTTTTTTGGAGCATTCTGTGTAATCCCGAGAGATGGTTGTGTGTGAAAATCCCAGTAGATCAGCAGTGTTTGAAATACTCAGGCCAGCCCATCTGGCACCAACAACCACGCCACGTTCAAAGTCATTTAAAGTGATTGTAACGTCTTGTTTTTTTTAAATAACAAACATGTTATACTTACCTCCTCTGTACAGTGGATTTGCACAGAGCAGCCTGGATCCTCCTCTTCTCTGCTCCTGGCCCCTCCCTTCTATTGAGTGCCCTCTCAGTCAGCAGCTTTCTATGGGGGGCACCCGAGCTGCGTATATCCATTCAGACACGGAGCCCCGCCCCCTCCATCCCCTGATTGGCAGACCGACTTTGAATGACAGCCACGGGAGCCAATGGCGCCAATGCTGTGTCTCAGCCAATCAGGAGTGACCTGGAAGAGGGGATCGTGGACATCGCTGGAGAGAGAAGGGGTTCAGGTAAGTAATTGGGGGGGGGGGTGCTGGGGAGGCTGCTATATACAGACATTTTTTTTATCTTAATGCATAGAATGCATTAAAATAGAAAACCTTCTGCCTTTACAACTCCTTTAAATCCTCTTTCTCCCCCATTCTGATGCTTGGTTTGAACTTCACCACATCTACATGCATAAAGTGGCTGCCATGTGATTGGCTGATTAGCAATTTGTGTTGCCCAGCAATTGAACAGGTGTATCTAATAAAGTGGCCGGTGAGCGTATATGTAACGTTTAAAAAAAACAAAAAAAAAAACACAAGATTTACAGAGCATTTTAGCTCTGCTACAGTGAAAGCCAGCAAAAGCTGTTTGCTTTTAGGCAGTTTGTCTCTAATTGAAACCTCCTTTGGATCTGGCTAAGGAATAAGGGTATGGGAAGGGAGGAAATACTGTTTTGGCTCATTCATGGGTGTATACAATTCTGACTTGCTAGATCTACAAAGGTATCTTTGAATTATCTATGAGCTCTATAAACAACAGGGATTTTTTTCAACATGGAGGCTAAGAAGAACCAGAAAGGCATTTGAAAGATGGCAGAAAGCTCTAAGTCAGGGATATGCAATTAGCGGACCTCCAGCTGTTGCAAAACTACAAGTCCCATCATGCCTCTGCCTCTGGGTGTCATGCTTGTGGCTGTCAGAGTCTTGCTATGCCTCATGGGACTTGTAGTTCTGCAACAGCTGAAGGTTCTCTAATTGCATATCCATGATCTAAGTGTTATAAGAAAAAATCTGAATTTACCTTAGAAAAAAAAAAAATATTTAATTATTTATAGTCCATAGCCCTACCCATAAAAAAAGAAAAAATATATATAAAATATATTCCCTTCAAGTAAATCGATTGGAGATAAATAATGTTTTTACAGGTTTACTGGCTGCTGCATAACTCCAAAATGCTACATCAACACTCGAGCCCTCACTTCTCTTAGCCCCCCACTAGAGTGGACAGGAAGTGGCGTATAGATTCATTCTGTTTCAAGGCCAGGGGTCTGCTGTGTTTTGGAAATGTGGTCACCGCACCGCACTGCCTTCATCCTGTGCCGTACCGCAGCACACACCTCTAGCGCTTTCTCAGAACACAAAATGCTGCAGCTCTTTGTGGCTGCACCATTATCACACCTTCAGAATATATATTTATGTTATCTCAATGCTTCCTTCATTTGGATATTCTGCTACTAGAATGGGTTATTATTTAGGGACTGGCATGGTTTTACGTCAACTGATCTTCATTTTTTTCATATCATACAGTGCCTTGAAAAAGTATTCATACCCCTTGACATTTCCACATTTTGTCATGTTACAACCAAAAATTTATTTTATTGGGATTTTATGTGATAGACCGACACAAAGTGGCACATAATTGTGAAGTGGAAGGAAAATGATAAATGGTTTTCCGAATTTTTTACAAATAAATGTGAAAAGTGTGGGGGGCATTTGTATTCAGCCCCCTTTAATCCGATACCCCTAACTAAAATCTATTGGAACCAATTGCCTTCAGAAGTCACCTAATTAGTAAATATGTCTTCTAAGTAATCTCAGTATAAATGCAGCTGTTCTGTGAAGCCCTCTGAGGTTTTTTAGAGAACCTTAGTGAACAAACAGCATCATGAAGGCCAAGTAACACACCGGACAGGTCAGGGATAAAGTTGTAGAGAAGTTTAACCACTTCAATACCGGGCACTTAGAATACTTCCAGCCCAGACCAATTTTCAGCTTTTAGTGCTGTTGTGCTTTGAATGAGAATTGCGCGGTCGTGCGACGCTGCACCCAAACAAACTTTTTATCATTTTGTTCCCAAATTCTTTTGCTTGTATTTTCATCACCCCTGCGGTTTTTATTTTTTGCGCTACAAATAAAAAAAGACCGAAAATTTTGAAAAAGAATTTCTTTGTTTCTGTCACTAAACTTTGTATAAGTACATTTTCTCCTTCACTGACGGGCACTGATGTGGCTACACTGATGGGCACTGATGAGGCTACATTGACGGGCACTGAAGAGGCAGTACAGATTGGCACTGATGAGGTGACACTGATAAAGTTGCACTGATGATGGGGCACATATATGCAGCACTGATGGGCACTGATAGGCGGCACTGATAAGCAACACTGACGGGCACTGATAGGTGGCACTGATATGCGGCACTGATGGGCACTCATAGGCAGAACTGATAGGTGCACTGGGCACTGATAGGTGGCACTGCTGGACACTGATAGGGGGCACTGATAGGTGGCACAGGTGGGCACTGATAGGTGGCACAGGCGGGCACTGATAGGTGGCACAGGTGGGTACTGGTACATGGCACTGGTGGACACTGGTGCATAGAGCACTGTTAGGGATGGGACTGGCAGGCATCATATATGGGCACAGTGCCACCCCTACAGCGCACTGTATTGCCCTTACCTGATGGTCTAGTGGGGGGTCCCTGGTGGTCCTGGGCGGCCTCCATATTTTCTCCCTGGTGGTCCTGGGCGGCCTCCTCATGGTGTCCCGGGGGGGCTCCCTGGTGGTCCTGGTCGGCTTCCTGGTGGTCCAGTGGGGTGATCCTTAGGGGGGCCGAACTGTTAAACGTTCAGCGCAGTCCCCCCCCCCCCCCCATCAGGACTGCAGACCTGAGCAGAGGAAAAGCCGATAAACGGCTCTTCCTATTTATGTCATGGCTGATCACATGGTAAAAAGCGATAACGTCAATAGACGTCTGGTCAGGATAATGAACCAAACGCCCCCCCCCCCCCGTCAGTTGTTAATAGACCGGGCGGGAAGTGGTTAAAGCAGGTTTAGGTTATAAAAAAAAAAACCCAAGCTTTGAACACCTCACAGAGCTCTGTTCAATCCATCATCCGAAAATGTATGGCACAACTGCAAACTTACCAAGACATGGCTGTCCACCTAAACTGACCGGCTGGGCAAGGAGAGCATTAATCAGAGAAGCAGCCAAGAGGCCCATGGTAACTCTGGAGGAGCTGCAGAGATCCACAGCTCAGGTGGGAAAATCTGTCCACAGGACAAGTATTAGTCCTGCACTCCACAAATCTGGCCTTTGTGGCAAGAAGAAAGCCATTGTTGAAAGAAAGCCATAAGAAGTCCCATTTGCAGTTTGCGAGAAGCCGTGTGGGGGACTCAGCAAACAAAAGACTGCACATCATCCTGAACACACCATCCCCACCGTGAAACATGGTGGTGGCAGCATTATGTTGTGGGGATGCTTTTCTTCAGCAGGGAGAGGGAAGCTGGTCAGAGTTGATGGGAAGATGGATGGAGCCAAACAAGGGCAATCTTAGCAGAAAACCTGTCTGCAAAAGACACCTTCCAGCAGGGCAACGACCCTAAACATAGAGCCAGAGCTACAATGGAATGGTTTAGATCAAAGCATATTCATGTGTTAGAATGGCCCAGTCAAAGTCCAGACCTAAATCCAATCGAGAATCTGTGGCAAGACCTGGAAATTGCTGTTCAGATGCTCTCCATCCAATCTGACAGAGCTTGAGTTATTTTTCAAAGAATGGGCAAAGATTTCACTCTCTAGATGTGCAAAGTTGGTAGAGACCTCCCCAAGAAGACTTGCAGCTGTAATTGCAGTGAAAGGCGGTTCTACAAAATATTGACTCAGGGGGGTTGGGGAGGAAGCAGAAGGACACAGTACAGGGGGGATCAGAAGGGCACAATACTGGGTTTGGGAGGGCACAGTACAGGTTGAGAGACGCTGCCCTGTACACGACCATCCCAGGACAGCTTGCAGGGTGCATTTTGTGCCTTTAGTAAATCAGGCCCACTGTCTCTCCATAGGGTCACCTGTTTATGGAACAATGGTCTAAAAAGATGATGTGACACAGTATGGTGGAGTATCTCCAAAACAACAGATAGATGACTATCCCTTCCAAAAAGAAGCATGGCAGCTCTGGAGTCAACTTGGCAGGAACAGCCACCCAATAAGGGACCCTCACAGTTGGCGTAGTTAACAGGATGGCATAAGTCACCGCCCATGGACAGTTTGAATGGAGCAGAGCCAGGAGGAGGAGAGAAGCCAGAGGGGGTTGGCAAAAAGTGCTAGTGAGTGGGTACCCAGGAAGGATGATGCTATATGCGAGACATTTCCAAAGACCCCTTGCACCAACTGGAGGAGGTGCAACCGGGTTCTCTGGGGAATAGCGAGGTTGAACCTGTCCATAGAAAGCCAGAGGGAGAGGACCATGACACAGCCACCCTTCTTCTAGCCATTGACCACTTGTCAGCCAACAACGTCTGTGGTGAGTCTAGCGCTGAGTCCTCCCTTGCTGTTACAGTAGCAGTGAAAAGGATAGAGCCACAGCCAATGGACTCTTGAGTCTAAGGAAGAAGAACTTGTCCCCAGAGCAAAGCATGGCAGTGAAGGAGGACTGGCCAGAGACATTAAGGGATCCCCCGAGGCATGTTGAGCCCATGAAAGAGTCGCCGATTGTGTGTCTATCCCATCCCAGAAGAAGCGGGGTGCGGTGGGGCCAGAGTAAGTTTGGTGGGAACAGCAGCCCAATTAGGAACCCTTACACATACACTATGTTACCAAAAGTATTGGGATGGGATGCCTGTCTTTACACGCACATGAACTTTAATGGCATCCCATTCTTAGTCCGTAGGGTCCAATAGTGAGTTGGCCCTCCCTTTGCAGCTATAACAGCTTCAACTCTTCTGGGAAGGCTGTCCACAAGGTTTAGGAGTGTCTATGGGAATGTTTGACCGTTCTTCCAGAAGAGCATTTGTGAAGTCAGGCACTGATGTTGGACGAGAAGGCCTGGCTTACAGGCTCCACTTTAATTCATCCCAAAGGTGTTCTATAGAGTTGAGGTCAGGACTCTGTGCAGGCCAATCAAGGTCCTCCACCCCCAAACTCGCTCATCCATGTTTTTATGCATTTGTACTGGTGTGCAGTCATGTTGGCACAGGAAGGGGTCATCCCCAAACTGTTCCCAAAATTGTCCAAAATGTCTTGGTATGCTGACACCTTAAGGGTACCTTTCACTGGAACTAAGGGGCCAAGCCCAAACCCCTGAAAAACAACTCCACATCATAATACCCCCTCCACCAAATGATTTGGACCCGTGCACAAAGCACTGTACATTTTCTGTATTCCAGTACAGAACACAGTCAGGGCTGACAATGCTACCTGGATTTCATTGCAGCAGAGGCAGTGTTGTCAGCACACTACAGGAAGTTAGGACCAAACTGGACTTCTGGCAGGATCAACGTGCATTTTTTTACTTGTTTTTTAAAGAGACAAACATTGGGGAACTGTGCATATTTTGCAGAGATGTATTGCAGAGATTAAATATATATTTTTATTATTTTGGCCAGACTTACACTTTAACTGATCTTATTAACACAAACAGGGATCACATTGCCTTACTGAATACATATGCATTATATATATACATTGCAGCAGCAGGATTACTGAACAAACAGTTCTTGTATTTTGACACTCTGCAAAAATAGAAGCTGAAGAAAGTTCATACTAAGCCGTAGTACAATAAGAGGTGTCAATTTTCCATGCTGAAATATTAAACAAAGCATCACACAGGATAACAAAAAAAAATTGTTTGTCCGCCCACTTCTCATAGTTTCACAACTTTTGCTTAGAATCTTGCCTAACATGGGGACTTAAAGTGGTATTAAAGTGTTAGTAAACCCAGGACCCTGCATTCCCTATATCTGGCCTCCCACAGTGCACAGTACATGGAAATGCAATTATTTAAGTAAATATAAGCTGCTAAATACCTTTTCTTAGCAGCACTCTATGGCGGTCTTGTGACTTCTATCAGAGTCTGCCCGAGCACTGGTTAACGCCTGTAAGAGGAGTTTTCATTCGGCTCTGACTGTCCTATGAGGCTGCATGACCCCTGACCTTCTGTCTGGACAGTGCTGATTGGCCCTGTTCTGATCACATGCACCCTCCCAAAAAAAAAAAAACCTCTCTAGCAACACACACCAAACTGAGCATGTGCAGAGTGACTCCAAGGCTCTGTATTATCAGGAGATGGATTGGGAGCAATGGAAGAAGGGCAGGATCAGAGAAGACAGGATCAAATAGCCTTTTTACACAAGGATTAACCCCCTTAGGATCCACAGTGAGTATAACAAGCATGCTTTACTGCATATACAGACTGATTTTATTTTTATGGGTTTAGTAACACTTTAAACCAGAAAGCAAACTTTTAATATATTGCAGCTTAATAATCCTTTGGTGGTGGCTGTGGTGGCTGCATTTGTTTTCTTTAAATACCCTTTCTGACTTGGTTTGACTTCACTCTTAATAGTGGAGCAATGGAAACTCCCTTGGACAACAACATTGTCAATGTGGGGAAAGGGCAGTGTTAGATGGGCTAGCAGACTTAGATGGGCATTTTTTAAGCAGTTACAGCAAACCGTTTTTGTAAGCTGACCATTCAAAGCACCCCTGTCAGTGGTACATAGTTTGTCTCATCCCTCTAACTGCAATGTTTGGTGGACAGCTTGATCTGTTAAAGTATAACTAAAGGTAAAAGCTTGTTTTTTGTAGTTTTGGACAAAGTGGAAAGGGATTACAGCCTCTGCCAGGTTTTATTGCTGTCTGTGCCCCTGATAAGGAGATCCCCCTCTCAATTTGTTCTGTTTAACATTATCATTGAAAGTGAACGTAAAAGAAAATCTCAAATTTTGGGTTGTCCCCAGAAAAGTAATAGAGGAAAACTCTTCCATTGGGGACAAAAGTTCTGGTGACCTAGGGGTCCACAAGGAATTCCCTTTATTTGCAGGGATTTCCGCTCACTTCCTGTTTGGCTATGGGACAGGAAGTGAAGGGAAATCTCCACAATGGGACACAGATGGCAAAAAAAATCTGACAGGGGTTATAACCCCCCTTACTCTATTAGAAATAAAAAAAAATAAAGTTTTGCCTATAGTTCTACTTTATGGGAAGATGAAAAATATCAGACTTCCTGGAAGGGTTGCCATATGACACCCCTCAAAATTTAAAAAAACTTGAGGGCGAGTATGGGGCTGCCTCGGAGGGGGTGATGGGTGCCGCCGGCAGGCGGGGTTGATTGGGAGCCATTCTCCAAGCGACCGAGAATGCACACTGGTCCAATGCCAGGAAATTGAAGTAGTGTGACGTCTATCATAGGAGCCGATCCAGGAGGCAGGACTTAATTTGACTGCGGCCGCCGGGCAATTCAAATCCATGCTTTGTCACAGCAGGAAATCCCCGTTCTGTGTGATCCGGTCGGCTCTCCTCTCTCTGATCACCGTGCACTGATGAGGCTGCGCTGATGGGCACTGGTGAGGCTGCATTGATGGGCACTGATCAGGCTACATTGATGGGCACTGGCGAGGTTGCATTGATGGGCACTGGTGAGGTTGCATTGATGGGCACTGTTCAGGCTGCATTGATGTGCAACAGTGAGGCTGCATTGATGGGCACTGGTAAGGCTACATTGATAGGCACTGGTGAGGCTGCATTGATGGGCACTGGTGAGGCTGCGCTGATTGTCACTGGTGAGGCTGCATTGATGGGCATGGATGAGGCTGCATTGATCAGCACTGGTGAGGCTGCATTGATGGGCACTGATGAGGCTGAACTAATGGGGCTGCATTGATGGGCGCTGATGAGGCTGCATTGATGGGCACTGATGATGCTGCATTGATGGGCATCGATAAGCTGCATTGATGGTCACTGGTGAGGCTGCATTGATTGGCACTGGTGAGGCTGCATTGATGGGCACGGATAGGCTTCATTGATGAGCACTGATGAGGCTGCATTGATGGGCACTGATGAGGCTGCACTGATGAGGCAGCACTGATGAGGGGGGGCACTGATAAGCTGCATTGATGGGCACTCATAAAGATGTTGGTAATATTTATTTTTGTAACTTAATTCTGCTTAAACATTTAACAGTGTCATTTCATAAGATAATTTATGAGGGCATGTTTAGGGGTGGAATTAGGGACGGGGCGGGGCAAAGTAGGAGGCAGGTGGGGCAACTGGTGGCGCGTAACTCTTAAGGCCTGGCTAGTAGCTCTGGACTTGAAATTTTGCGCCCTGCCATATGAGAGTAAAACAAAAAAAAAATTAAAAGAGAAACTTAATGCAGCCTCCACATCTAAGAATTGTCAATCTGAAATTTATTACGTTTTTGTTTTTGAGTTGACTGCTGCATTAACATGAGGCAGTGAATAGATAGGGAGAACCAAACTAACCACTGAACTTCACATTTCTTTTTTTAAAAGGTTGAAACTCCACCTTTCTTAATATTATATGCCCATATTTTTTTTTTTTAACGGAAAAGTTTATACGCCCATATTTAGTATGCAACATGTAACATGATGCCACCCTGCCCATCCAGTTCTGAGATTTACACAGCTCTGTTACACAGTACAGCCCTGTCTGTCTGGGGAGCTGATTTTTCTCTACTGCAGTTTAGTAACATTTGCAGGTCTTGCCCCTGCCCCAACCTTTCATTGGGCAGCCAAAGTAGATGCAGCAGACTGCTGAGCACATCTCTTTGCTCTCTCCTCTAATCAGCCTGCAGCATAGCTGGCTGATTCCTTGTACTGCATCTCCCTATCCCAGTCTTAGCTCTGCTGTACAGGGACTGCAGGAGGCTGATTGAAAGTCAAATTCAGGTACTGCTGGCATTTTAAAAATACAGTGTCTTGAAAAAGTATTCATACCCTTTGAAATTTTCCACATTTTGTTACAACCAAAAACTTAAATGTATTTTGTTGGGATTTTATGTGATAGACCAACACAAAGTGGCCCATAAGTGTGAAGTGGAAGGAAAATGATAAATGGTTTTCAACATTTTTTACAAATAAATATCTGAAAAATGTGGCATGCATTTGTATTCAGCCCCCTTTACTCTGATACCCCAAACTAAAATCTAGTGGAACCAATTGCCTTCAGAAGTCACCTAATTAGTATATAGAGTCCACCTGTGTGTAATTTAATCTCAGTATAAATCCAGCTGTTCTGTGAAGCCCTCAGAGGTTTGTTAGGGAACCGTAGTGAACAAACAGCATCATGAAGACCAAGGAATAATCCAGACAGGTCAGGGATAAAGTTGTGGAGAATTTTAAAGCAAGGTTAGGTTATAAAAAAATATCCCAAGCTTTGAACATCTTACAGAGCTCTGTTCAATCCATCATCCAAAAATGGAAAGAGTATGGCACAACTGCAAACCTACCAAGACATGGCCGTCCACCTACACTGACAGGCCGGGCAAGGAGAGCATTAATCAGAGAAGCAGCCAAGAGGCCCATGGTAACTCTGGAGGAGCTGCAGAGATCCTCAGGTGGGAGAATCTGTCCACAGGACCACTATTAGTCGTGCACTCCACAAACCTGGCCTTTATGATAGAGTGGCAAGAAGTAAAGCCATTGTTGAACGAAATCTATAAGAAGTCCCGTTTGCAGTTTGTGAGAAGCCATGTAGGGGACACAGCAAACACGTGGAAGAAGATGCTTTGGTGAGATGAGACCAAATTCAAACTTTTGGACCTAAAAGCAAAACACTGTGTGTGGCAGAAAACTAACACTGCACATCACCCTGAACACACCATCTCCTCCGTGAAACATGGTGGTCGCCAGGGGCATTGCCAGGTCTACAAAAGATCTGGGGCTAGAGCCCATAGCAGCGAAGTAAAGAAAATCATACGCTTGAGCAGGCATACACATGTATATAATATGCGCGCGCGTGTGTGTGTGCATATATCATATATATTATATGTTATCATTAAATCAGGGCCCCCAGATAGCCCCCCCCCCTTATTTCGTAGAAGAAGGTGCACAAACGACACAGGGGATGTACCGAAGAGTGTTTGACGTTTGCCCTGAAGAATATCTAAAGCAAGTTG
>BLSH010212870.1:234661-247093 GCA_018402905.1 Glandirana rugosa
TTTGACTACATTCCCCTCAGAGACCCCTGGGACTACATACCCCCTCCGAAAAACCCCTGGGACTACATTCCCCCTCCGAGTAACCCCTGGGACTACATTCCCCCCCGAGAGACCACTAGGACTACATACCCTCCCGAGAGACCCTGGTACTACATTTCCCCTACCAAAGACTCCTGGGAGAGAGCCCCTTACATTAGGGTCACTAGAGAGTCCCGCCCATATATCAGGGTCCCCAGAGAGCCTCCCCATACACCAGGGTCCTCAAAAAGCACCCCCCCCATGCATCAGGGTCCTCAGAAACCATCCCCTTTACATCATGGTCCCAGAGAGCCCTCCCATACATCAGGATCACCAGAGAGCCCCCCCTTACATCAGGGTCCCCAATGAGCCTCCCCCTTACATCAGGGTCCCCAAAAAGCCTCCCCCATACATCAGGGTCCCCAGAGACTCCCCTTACATCAGTTTCTCTAGAAAGCCCTCCATACATCAGCATCCCCAGAGAGCCCCCCCTTACATTCGGGTCCCCAGAGAGCCTCCCCCTTATATCAGGGTCCCCAGAGAGCCCCCCTTACATCAGGGTCCCCAAAGAGTCTCCACCATACAGTAGGGTCCCCAGAGAGAGGCCGTGCAGTGAGAGATGATGTAATCTCTCTGCCGGCCGCAGCTACACATTGAGAGCGAAAAAGCGGTGATGCAGGGCGGGCGGTGAGAGATGCCGCCCGCCGACCGGCTCTCCCAAGCTGCCTATCCACTCTCCGGCTCTCCCGTGCTACCCACCTGCTCTCCCGTGCTGCCCGCCTGCTCTCCCGTGCTGTCCGCCTGCTCTCTCGTGATGGCCGCCGGCTGGCTCTCCCGTGCTACCCACCTGCTCTCCCATGCTGCCTGCCCTCTCTCTCGTGCTGGCCATCAGATTTCCAGCTCTGTCATGATGCCCATTCAATCTGACAGAGCTTGAGCTATTTTGCAAAGAAGAATGGGCAAAAATGTCCTCTCTAGATGTGCAAAGCTGGTAGAGACATCCCCAAAAAGACTTGCAGCTGTAATTGCAGAGAAATGTGGTTCAAAAAAGTATTGACTCTGGAGGGCGCTATACAAATGCTCCCCACACTTTTCACATATTTACTTGTAAAAAAAAATTGAAAACCATTAATCATTTTGCTTCCACTTCACAATTATGTGCCACCTTGTGTTGGTCTATCACATAAAATCCCAATAAAATACAGTTACGTATTTGGTTGTAAAACAGCAAAATGTGGGAAAATTTCAAGGGGTATGAATACTTTTTCAAGGCACTGTACATGTAATGATGTAATAATAACCATATACTGTATATAGAGGCACATATCCACTGATCAAAATGTAGGAGGTATCTTCTACATTGACCACCAATGGAGGATGAGATTTTTTCGTTGTCCACAAATGTAAAGGGGCACTACTGTTCTCACTATCCATGTTAATGTGTGTCTTACGGAATGTGTGTGTGGGTGGTAGCTGCTTTCTATGGGGCCACTTTGTCTTGCTCCTAAACCACTCTGTCTGTGTCTATTAACAAAGACAGCGCAGCTCAACCCCCCCTCCCCCATTCCCCCATCATTGAATTTGATTGACAACAGCGGTAGCCAATGGCTCCTGGGGCTATCAATCTGTCTTGTGAGGAGGGAGAGAGCAGAAAGAGCCACTGCTCTCATGCACCCATAGCACTGAATCTTTCTTTTTGGTACTCCGGGCAGGCACCTTCCTCTCCACCTGTCTCCAAATTATGTAGCATTTTTAAACCGGTAAACCGGTGATGCAGAGCATGCACTGGACTCCACCAGCCTAGAATCTGCTACCCTTCCTAGTGACTCAGCTGACATGCACTTCACTTCATTCTCCATATAGCTTTCTGCTCTCAGGCTTCTTGGGAAGCTAACACCCTGTTTCTTCTCCTTGGTGCCCCACGCCCGTGATTCTTAGGCCAGGTCCCCAAGAAGGCTCTGTGTTGCAGATGGTCCTAGGATGGGGTCCATGCCTCTAGGGAAAGAGGAGAAGTACACTGGTTCCCTCGCTACTGGAGCCCTCCATCACGCCTGACCAAGTCACCCACTTCCCTTCTGGCTGGCTACTATCTTCTCTGTACTGTTATCCCAGGATATCTTTGGCCACAACACCTCCCACACGATTTAACTTAGCTACCCTTTATGTACATAGTTCTCTTGCCCTAACCCAAAGGGTTAATATGATCTCTTCCCCCCAGTGGCTGTTTTAGTGCACCTTGCTTTAGCCTTGCGTGACCCTAAATCAGTCCAGACCAGGCAAGCCCTTCTTTCTCTGAATGCTTTAACTGGGAAAGTTCTTGATACAGAGCAGTATAACCATATCTACATGATCACATAAGTTGGAAACATTGCCCCGGTGTCTCTGGTACCCTGCTCCATGGTCTGGCCCATACCTGGTTAGAAAAATAGCTATGTCCAGTTCCTGGAACCCTGACTGGGTTCCTGGCAAGATGCTGCGAAAGACAGAATCCGATCACATTGTGACATGACTCCTCCACAGACAGACTAATGAACAATGTAAAACAAAGAAAATGTGAACAAAGAAAACTCCCAGCTCAACTTACCGGCCAACCTGCAACCAACCAGATTATCCTGTCTAACAGTTTGCGTTAAAAACAGGGGTTCTGTTTGTGTTAAAAACAGGGGTTTAGTTGCACACATTTGCAAATACATGCGTAAGCTGCAGAGCCACTTCATAGGACCGCAGTATTATTACAGTCCTAACTCCATTTTGAGAGCTTCCATAGTAAAAGCACATGCATTTTAATGGATAGGCAGAGGGCAGGTGAGCATGGAGCGAGGCCATTTATGAACAACCCACTGCCCCCCCAAGTATGTCAGTGCTTTAAAATGGTTGTAAACCTCTAAAATAAAAAAACAAAAACAAAGCATATCCCTGTATAGTGTGTACCTTCCTCAATTCAAAGTACCTAATGTGATTTCTGTCTGCTCTGTCCTCCCTCTGCCATTTGCATGAGTCACTTCTGGTAGTCTAACTCAACACCAGCCACCCCCCCCCCCCACACACACACAGTAGGTGATTGACAGCCTCAGCTGTGCATGTTTCCCTATGAGACTGTGTGTTAGTTCTTGGGTGGGTGTGGGGGGTCCATGCCCTCCACCAAGGTCTCAGATTACACTCAGCTCTGGTACAGGTACAACTTATGTAGTATTTGTTTCATCCTTGTAACTGCAAGCCCAGCATTCACGTACTTGTGGCACCACCCTATTCACTTACATTGAACAGTTTGAGAGGTGGTGCCGCCACTGCTGTGTGATAACCGAAACATCCACAGCAGATTTAATATATGTTGCTTGCTTTCAGGGACTATATGCACTTTTTATGTACCATAGTGGCTCCTAAAATTAAGGATCAGAAAAAGGCAAGTTTTGAAACATTATGAGGATGTTCTATTATAACTCATTTTTTGAGGTCAGTACTTGTTTGTCCATATAGACATCATCAACAGGAAGCCACCTCAGAACTGAAACAAAAAAGAGAATCAAGAACAAAAAATCTTGTGACTGATCACATTAAAGGTGAAGTTTAGTTATGGCAATATTTTACATTGGTGCAGGTGGTCCAAAGTAAGTATGTGTCATTCCTGTGGAATCGATATGGAAGCTGGAAATCGCCGTAATAGGCACTGCTACTCCAATGATTCCTGCTAGTTCCGGGTCTCATACCAAGCAGCTGTCCTGCTGCATACAGAACACTGCAGGTTGCTTAATCTGTGTCATTCAGAGAACACTTTGCATTTTTTCAAGGAGTGGAAATGTTCTTCAATTGGAAGAGGTGGGACAAGTGGGTCCTGATCCCAGTGTTCTTAACATGTTTCAACAGTAAAGTGATACTAAACAGAGACGTGTTAATTGCCATAATTCATTCAGATAAATCATATACACTATATTGCCAAATGTATTGGGACACCCCTCCAAAACATTTGATTCAGGGGTTCCAATCTCCTCCATTTCCACAGGTATATCAAGCACCTAGGCATGCAGACTGCTTCTACAAACATTTGTGAAAGAATGGGTCACTCTCAGGAGCTCGGTAAATTCAAGCCCGGTACCATGATAGCAGAGGCGTAACTAGAACCTTCAGGGCCCCGGTGCAAGAAATTATGAAGGGCCCCCTGACCCCTGGCCAGGGCCCTTCCCTCTTCCCACCGATCCTGGGGCCCTTTACTCCTATCACGGGTCCCTTTTATTATGGTACCGCAGCGGGTCCTTTCACAAGTTCTGCAGCGGGCCCCCTTTCTGCCATCTTCTGGACTCTCCATGGCGGTCCCAATTGCAACCTTTGCAATCCTGATAGTTCCCTCACTTGTTGTCAGTAGTTTTTATTTTTTATTTAAATTGTATTATTTTTTTACCATTTCATTTTATTTTTATAATTGTTTACAATTTATTTTAGGAGCTCTGTTGTGGGGCTTTAATGAGATATCAGGGGTCTAAACAAACCTCAACTCTCAATTTCCATCTGTGTAGCCTCAGCTGCACAGAATGAATGGACAGGAATAGCTGTGAACCGAGCCTCCCATTCATTCAGAAATGTAAGTATAGTTAAAACAGTTTACTATGCTTCAGTTATGAATGAACCCATTGGTACAAATCACTGACTCTGTTCATTCAGGAAAGGAAGGAGCCGATAAATTACAAATTTACCGACCCGTTCCCATCTCTCCATCATGACACATCTTCTACAGCAGCTGGCAGGAGAGAGAAGGGGGAAGACAGCAGCTCTGTGGGGGGACCAGGGAAGCACACAGGGACCCTGGGAACAGCAGAAGACAAGTAAACTGGATAGAGGACAATAGAGGAGATTGGTTCCTTTAATGCCACCTCCACCATCCCTTCTATTCAGGTGTACAAGGGAGGCACACAAGCCCCCTGGACCATGGGGCCCGGTTGCAATTGCAACCCCTACAACTATTATCGTTACGCCCCTGCGTGATAGGTTGCCACCCGTGCAATAAGCCCATCTGTGAAATTTCCTTGCTACTAAATATTCCACAGTCAACTGTTAGTGGTATTATAACCAAGTGGAGGCAACTGGGAAAAAAAGTAACTCATCCAGGAAGCGGAAGGCCCATAAAATGAGAAAACGGGGTCAGCGCATGCTGAAGCTCACAGTGCGCAGAAGTCGCCAACTGTCGGCAGAGTCAATAGCTACCGACCTCCAAACTTTGTGTGGCCTTCAGTTTAGCACAACAGTGCATAGAGAGCTTTAACGGGTTTCCATGGCCGAGCAGCTGCATCCAAACTTTACAACACCAAGTACAATGCAAAGCGTCGGATGCAGTGGTGTAAAGCACGCTGATACTGGACCCTACAGCAGAGGAGACGTGTTCTCTGGAGTGACAAATCACGCTTCTCTGTTTGGCAATCCTGTGGACATGTCTGGGTTTGGCGGTTGCCAGGTGAATGGTACTTGTCTGACTGCATTGTGCCAAGTGTAAAGTTTGGTGGAGGGGGGAATGTGGTGTGGGGTTGTTTTTCAGGGGTTGGGCTTGGCCCCTTAGTTCCAGTGAAGGGAACTCTTAAGGCATCGGCGTACCAAGACATTTTGGACAATTTCATACTTCCAACTTTCTGGGAACAGTTTGGGGGTGGCCCCTTCCTATTCCAACATGACTGTCCACCAGTGTACAAAGCAAGGTCCATAAAGACATGGATGAGTGAGTTTGGGGTGGAGGAACTTGAGTGGTCCTGACCTCAACCCGACAGAACACCTTTGAGGTGAATTAGAACAGAACCAGGCTCAGTGCACACACAAGGTCCATAAAAACAGTCCTGAGCTCAACCCAATAGAACACCTTTGGAATGAATTACAGCAGAGACTGTGAGCCAGGCTTTCTCGTCCAACATCAGTGCTCGACCTCACAAATGCACTTCTGGAAGAATGGACAAACATTCCCAGAAAAACACCACTAAACCTTGTGGACAGCCTTTCCAGAAGAGTTGAAGCTGTTATAGCTGCACAGGGTGGGCCAACTCAATATTGAACCTTACGAACTAAGACTGGGGTGCCATTAAAGTTCATGTGTAAAGCCAGGCGTCCCAATACTTTTGGCAATACAGTGTATATCATGCCTCCATATTTTGTATTTTTTTTTTCCAATCCTAAGTACTTTATTCATGCAGCACTGTTGTGCAGTAACATGAACTTTCCCTGTCCTTTGGCATATGCAGGGAAAGTTTGTTGGGAGGGGCTACTATTACTGCAGTATGAGTCTGTGTCTGCACAGTCCTGATTGGTGCTGTGCTGGTCACATGACTTAAAAAAATGAAACAGTTTCAGAGAAGAAATTTAAATTTAATTATAAATATCAAAAAACTGTTTCACATCTCCCTATAAATCTTTATTGAACGTTAAATGTGTATTTGTTGTGCATTAACCACATCAGCTCCGGAAGGATTTACCCCCTTAATGACCAGGCCATTTTTTGCGACACGGCACTGCGTCGCTTTAACTGACAATTGCGCGGTACTGCGACACTGTACCCTAACAAAACTGATGTACTTTTTTCCCACAAATAGAGATTTCTTTTGGTGGGATTTGATCACCTCTGCGCTTTTTTTTTCTTTTTGCGCTATAAACAAAAAAACTATTTTGAAAAAAAAAAAAAACCAATATTTTTTACTTTTGGGTATAATAAATATTACCAAAAAAATGTCTTCATTAGTTTAGGCCAATATGTATTCTGCTACATATTTTTGGTAAAGAAAAATCGCAATAAGCGTATACTGATTGGTTTGCACAAACGTTTTAGCGTCTACAAAATAGGGGATAGATTTATGGAATTTTTATTATTCATTTTTTTTTTTTTTACTAGTAATGATGGTGAACAGCAATTTTTAGAGGGACTGCGACATTGCAGATCGGACACTTTTGACATTTTTGGGACCAGTGACATTTATACAGCTAAAAATAGCCACTGATTACTGTATAAATGTCATTGGCAGGGAGGAGGTTAACACTAGGGGGCGATCAAGGGGTTAAATGTTCCCTAGGGAAGTGCTTTCTAACTGTGGGGGGAGTGGACTGACTGGGTTAGAGAGAGATCAATGTTCCTGATCACTAGGAACAGCAGATCTCTCTCTTCTCCCCCTGTCAGAAAGGGGATCTGTTTGTTTACATTGACAGATCCCCATTCTGGCTCTCTGAGGAGCGATCCCGGGTGACCGGCGGACATCGGGGCCATGTACATCGGTTCCGACGACGCACCTCGGGCGCGCAGCTGTTATACCCTTTAAGGGGACCGCCATACCGATACGGCAATTTGCGCAGCCGAGCCAACCTGAAGCAGCATGCCTGCGGCGGTTGATCGACAAACAGTTAATATGGTGTAGGCAGAGTCAAAGATGACTGACGCTAGCTTTCATTTTGATTAGGCGGCATCTGCATCCAAGGCTCTTTTTTTTATTTTACAGGTATTGGCTATTACATTAGATATATTTAGTCCTGATGTATATTACAACTAAGATTTTTTGAGTTTCTTAGTGAATGTAATCAATCAGCATATTATATCCCGCCCCATAGCAATAGGAGGCTATGGAGGAGGAGGGGAGTGTCATTTATCACTATATATGCAGTGCCTTAAAAAAGTATTCATACCCCTTGACATTTTCCACATTTTATCATGTTACAACCAAAAACGTAAATGTATTTTATTGGGATTTTATGTGATAGACCAACACAAAGTGGCACATAATTGGGAAGCGGAAGGAAAATTATTTTCAAAATTTTTTACATATAAATATGTGAAAAGTGTGGGGTGCATTTGTATTCAGTCCCCCAAAGTCAACACTTTGTAGAACCGCCTTTCACTGCAATTACAGTTGCAAGTCTTTTTGGGGACGGTGGAAGGTAAACCTTTGCCCCAGTCTCAAGTCTTTTGCTGACTCTAACAGGTTTTCTTCTAAGGTTGCCCTGTATTTGGCTCCATCCATCTACACATCAACTCTAATCAGCTTCCCTGTCCCTGCTGAAGAAAAACATCCCCACAACATGATGCTGCCACCACCATGTTTCACGGTGGGGATGGTGTGTTCAGGGTGATGTGCAGTGTTAGTTTTCCGCCACACATAGCGTTTTGTTTTTAGGCTAAAAAGTTCAATTTTGGTCTCATCTGACCAGAGCACCTTCTTCCACATGTTTGCTGCGTTTCCCACATGGCTTCTCGCAAACTGCAAACGGGACTTCTTATGGCTTTCTTTCAACGATGGCTTTCTTCTCGCCCCTCTTCCATAAAGGACAGATTTGTGGAGGGCACGACTAATAGTTGTCCTGTGGACAGATTCTCCCACTTGAGCTGTGGATCTCTGCAGCTCCTCCAGAGTTACCATGGGCTGCTTGGCTGCTTCTCTGATTAATGCTCTCCTTGTCCGGCTGGTCAGTTTAGGTGGACGGCCATGTCATGGTAGGTTTGCAGTTCTGCCATACTTTTTCTATTTTCAGATGATGGATTGAACAAAGCTCAGTGAGACCCTGCATGCCTCCCTTGTACTCCACTGAATGTTTTGCAATGCAGATCGCATTGCAAAACATCTGTTCCCGGCAAAGTGAGCCGGGGGCACTGAGAACCCGGGTAACTGCTAGAAGGGGAGAGCGGATGTGTATCCGCTTTCCTCCTTCCCCTCCAGCCGCCGCCGCCCGCCATGGACATCTCGGGCCCACCGATGGGCAAGCGGAGCCCTGTGAGAATGGTTTGGCCCTGCCCCCGCTCTCTGCTCATTGACTCATTGGCTGTTATTGAAGTCAGCTTTTACTGCACCAATGACACAAAAAAGCCCGGTTACAATATGTCTAACAACACCTTGACACTTTAAACTGGCTTTTTTTGTGGCATTTGTGGCAGTAAAGGATTCTTTCTGGCAACTTGACCATGCAGCTCATTATTGTTCAAGTATTGTCATATTGTGCTCCTTGAAGCGACCACAACATCTTTTTCCAGAGCAGTCTGTATTTCTCTAGAGGTTACCTGTGAGTTTTCCTTTGTATCCGAAAAATTCTTCTGCCAGTTGTGGCTGCAATCTTTCTTGGTCTGCCTGACCTTGGCATCAAGAGATCTCAGAATTTTCCACTTATTAATAAGTGATTGCACAGTACTGACTGGCATATTGACTTTGGATATCTTTTTATATACCGTTCCATCTATATAAAGTTTAATTACCTTGTTACGCAGGTATTTTGACAGTTATTTTCTCCTCCCCCATGACTCAGTATCTAGCCTGCTCGATGCATCCACATGAGAGCTAACAAACTCATTGACTATTTATACACACACACTTATTGCAATTTAAAAAGCCACAGATGTGGGAAATTAACCTTTAATTGCCATTTTAACCCACATGTGTCACCTTGCGTGTCTGTACCAAGGCCAAACATTCCAGGGTATGTAAACTTTTGATCAGGGCCATTTGATTGATTTCTGTTATTATTATAATTTGAAAAGGAGCCACACAACTACAGCGGGAAAAATAATTATTTGATCCCCTGCAGATTTTGCAAGTTGGCCCACTAACAAACAAATGAAGGGTCTTTAATTTTAATCATAGCCGTATTTTAAATATATTTTTAAATATAAAATTTAAATTAAATATTTAAATATAAACCAAGAATCCAGAAAACACACATAAAACAAATGCTATAAATTAAGATGAGTAAAGGTCAGTGAGTAAAATAAGTATTTGATCCCCAAGCAAAACATGACTTAGTACTTGGTGGAGAAACCCTTGTTGGCAAGCACAGAGGTAAGATGTTTTTGTAGTTGGTTACCAGATTTCCACTCTGGAGGGATTTTGGTCCACTCTTCTTTACAGATCTTCTCTAAGGCTCCAATCACACTAATGCATTTTTTTATGCACTTTGCATTTTGCAGAAATGCAGGAAATTTTTTTTAACATGGGTTTCTATGGAACATGTTCACATCAATGCATTTTTGTGCCTCTGCATTTATGGAAAGGGTCCCGCAAAATGCAGCATTACGTATGCCTTCGCTTCTGTGTACAAGCTCGCAGGGACAGGGTCGCTTGAAATTTGTTTTTTTTTATTATTATTATTTATTTTACCTTTATTTTTTTAATTTTACACTGTCTATTTAATTAATTTTTTTAACACTTTTATTCCTATTACAAGGAATGAAACATCTCTTGTAATGGGAATAGTGCATGACAGGTACTCTTTATGGAGAGATGCAGGGTCAATAAGACCCCACATCTCTCCTCCAGGCTGGAAAGGATGAGATCAGAAAAAAAAACCCAAATGATTCTGGCCTTTCCTGGACCTCCGAGGCGCATAGAGATGACGGGTGACGAACTGGTCACCCGCCATCTCTATGCTCAACTTCCGCTGGCAACTGATTCGTTCTCCGGCTCGCCGATGGAACGGACGGGCCCGGAGAAGCACCGGAAGGTGACGGGGGGGGACATCCCCTCCTGTTGCCGGTAAGAGCGATCAAGCAGCTGAACTGCCTCTATGATCATTCTTATGTTCCACAGAATCACCGGCTGGAAAGAATGATATCTGAATGGTGCCTGTAGCTGCAGGCATCATTCAGATATCAGAGCTCAAAGTAGAGGACGTCATATGATGGCCAGCGGTCGTCAAGTGTTTTTTTTTGCATGATCAGTCATATTTTCAATATCATTGCCAAAATTTCATGATTTCTGCCAAGGTATGCAAACTTTTGAGCACAACTGTACATTTATACTTATATATATATATATTCTGGGAGATTATCTCGCGGGGATCACTTTTCATAGGAAAATATTCAGCATGGAGTTCAGTTTCTTTAACCGGTTCCACACCGCGTGCAGTATATTTAAAAAGGAGGCGATTCGCACAGGCGCAGCTAGGGGGCAAGCACGCACCACCGCCGGCGCGCTCTCGTGCCCGACACACTCCAGAGGAGTGTGCCCGCGGCTTGGTCGGACCCAATGTCCGCCGGCGAGCCTCAATGAGCTGCTAGAGCCAAAGAGCGGGGAACCGCCGATGTAAACACGGCGGTTCCCCGCTCTTTCAATGCGGACATAAGAGATCTACTGATCCCTGTCACTGGGATCAGTTAGATCTCTTATGCCCATGGTAGCCCAGCCCCCACACAGTTAGAACACGCCCAGGGAACACAGTTAACCCCTAGATCTCCCCCTGCAGGTTAATCCCTTCACTGCCAATGACATTTATACAGTAATCAGTGGACATGTAAATTTCTGATCGCTGTATAAATGTCATTGGTCCCAAAAAAGTGTCAAAAATGTCCGACATGTCTGCCCCAATATCGCAGTACCGCTAAAAATCGCAGATCGCCGCCATTACTAGTAAAAAATAAAAACCCCAGAAATTAATTCTCATCATCCGTAAACGCGGCCACGTTTGCGCAAACCAATCAATAAATGCCGATTGCAATTTTTTTTACCAAAAATATGAGGAAGAATATAAATCAGCCAAAACCGATGAAAAAAAATGTTTTTTTATATATTTTTTTTGGATTTGAATTTTAGCAAAAAGTAAGAAATATTGTTTTTTTTTTTTTGCTAAATTGTCGCTCTTTCTTTGTTTATAGCCGCAATCAGAAATGACGCAGAGGTGATCAAATACCACCAAAAGAAAGCTCTATTTGTGGGAAAAAGGACGCAAATTTTGTTTGGGTACAACGTCGCACGACCACGCAATTGTCAGTTAAAGTGACGCAGTGCCGAATCGCAAAAAGTGCTCTGGTTCTAACCTGGGAAGTGGTTAAAATCTGGCGGCTTGCCAGGTTTATTATCATAGTTTTGCAAGGTCAAAACACATAACAAAACAGAAAACAAAACCTTGCCGTCCGGCTGTTTGAATGGACCAGAAAGTCCAGGCCGGAACCAGCCCTGCCACGGTAGCTGGCAAAACCCAGGACGGACTCTTGCTGGTCGCCTCAAAATGATCGCATGCAAGGGGACAAGTATCGCCCGTCCATTACGGCGCCTCACATAACGTCACAATTAGAGTTGAGCGAACTTCTAGAAGTCCGGGTTCTGCTGGTTCGGCAGAACTTCGGGACAAAGTCCGGGTTCGGGTCCGGACAGAACCCGAACTTTGTCCCGGAGCGAGTTGAGATTAACACTGCAATACACTCCGCGGCATTACCTGCCCGCTATGAACAGGGGAACGTACGCTAGTAAAACTCCGCTGGTCGTTCTCAGGCAGGACCCAAAACGGTCGATGGCACCGTCCCGACCAAGGCCGGACCTGAAAGACCAGGTAAGTTTGTCGGCCTGCCGTTCCAAAACAAAAGACAAAACAATACACAAAACTGGAACGTTTTGATACTATTATTTGGACCGTTCGGCGGTCTAAAATTGGTGAAGGGTCCAATCTTGGTCTCGTGAAAAACGCTAAGCCGTGACGCAG
>BLSH010212870.1:271792-290615 GCA_018402905.1 Glandirana rugosa
GTATCTCACAAAAGTGAGTACACCCCTCACATTTTTGTAAACATTTTTATGTCACAACACTGAAGAAATGACACTTTGCTACAATGTAAAGTAGTGAGTGTACAGCTTGTATAACAGTGTAAATTTGTTGTCCCCTCAAAATAACTCAACACACAGCCATTAATGTCTAAACTGCTGGCAACAAAAGTGAGTACACCCCTAAGTGGAAATGTCCAAATTGGGCCCAAAGTTTCAATATTTTGTGTGGCCACCATTATTTTCCAACACTGCCCTAACCCTCATGGGCATGGAGTTCACCAGAGCTTCACAGGTTGCCACTGGGGTCCTCTTCCTCTCCTTCAAGATGACATCACGGAGCTGGTGGATGTTAGAGACCTTGCACTCCTCCACCTTCCATTTGAGGATGCCCCACAGATGCTCAATAGGGTTTAGGTCTGGAGAGATGCTTGGCCAGTCCATCATATCTACCCTCAGCTTCTTTAGCAAGGCAGTGGTCATCTTGGAGGTGTGCTTTGGGTCGTTATCATGTTGGAATACTGTCCTGCGGCCCAGTCTCCGAATGGAGTGGATCATGCTCTGCTTCAGTATGTCACAGTACATGTTGGCATTCATGGTTCCTTCAGTGAACTGTAGCTCCCCAGTGCTGGCAGCACTCATGCAGCCCCAGACCATGATACTCCCACCACCATTCTTGACTGTAGGCAGGACACACTTGTCTTTGTACTCCTCACCTGGTTGCCGCCACACACGCTTGACACCATCATGTAATTTCTTCAGTGTTGTCACATGAAAAGATATAATAAAATATTCACAAAAATGTGAGGGGTGTACTCACTTTTGTGAGATACTGCATATATATATATATATATATATATACACAGTATATATAGTCTCTGCAAAAAACAATAAAGATTTCATGGCTATTGCAGGAATATATAGCTGAACAAAAGGTAATTTGTAAGACAGGACAAAAGGGAGGTGTGCACCTAGTGCGTTACCAAACACATTAAATAGGTGTTTAAAAGGTTAAAAATGGATACTCACAAAAGTGGCGACCCACAACGGGCCATGAATTTTCACAATGTAAACTGTGGTGTTTACATATTTTGGGGGCGCACCCCCTTCCTCAGGGCCATTCTAGTCTGGACGCCAATGTCCAGCACTTATTTGTTTTAGCAGCGCTTTACCAGCACTGCAGCACCACTTTTGGGGCGGGAGTGGGGCGCTTTCAACCCCCCGAAAGGGTTAAAAAGGGGTTAAAAGTGCCAGTGCAGCTCCGCTGCCGTAACGCTTTGCAGGCGCTTCAGCAGCGCTACCCATTCATTTCAATGGGCAGGGCGGTTTAGGAGCGGTGCTCACACAGCTCCCAGACCATCCCAAAATTGGAGCTTGCAGGAGTTTTCAGAACGTCCTGCAAGCGCACCACCCCAGTGTGAAGAGTCACACTGAAATGAATGGGTGGGAGTTTTGAGGAGGTTTTCAGGCATTATTTAGGGGCTATTCCTAGCGCTAAAACGCCTGAAAACCGCCTCAGTGTGAAAGGGGTCTTATAGTTTTTTCCGGATTACCCTATCTAAACAGGGCAGCATCCACTTGCTTTTGGAACACTGATGTCCTTGTTGTTTAAAAATCACGAAAGACCTCTTCAGCGCTGGAAGTGACTGTTGTTTTGTATTTTTACGAAAAGGTAATTTGTATATCATTACATTTACTTTGGGCTTCTAATAAGTCTGCTCAGAACTTTAACTCCAGCGATGCCTACATGGACCTTTAGTAGTTTACAAGAGCCAGGAGCCTTGAACACAATTTTATGCAACTACCATTTGTAGCTATGAAGTGGATGCTTTGGTCTGGACCCTCCTGCATTTTTCAGCATACTAATGGACAATAGGTGCAATGGGCAGCTTCACTGGCCAATAGCAAGGCACAGGAAGGGGTGGGTCATTGCACCTACTTTCTAGCAGAATTCAGTATTTGCATAATAGAACATTCTGGTTTACAGGGTTCCTGTGGTGCTCTAGAACAGCCTTTCTCAACCTTTTCAACACCGAGGAACCCTTGAAATAGTGCTCCGGTCTCTGGGAACCCCTGTTAAAAATTAAAAATCTACAACTCATGATACATTAGTGCAGTGGTTCTCAACTCCGGTCCCAGGGACCCCCAACAGGCCAGGTTTGCAGGATAACTGAAATACATCACAGGTGATATAATTTGCTGCTCGGTGATTGCGGTGTTCTAGTCTGCATCTCCCCAAGGTAATACTTAAAATCTGACCTGTTGGTGGGTCCCAAGGACCGGAGTTGAGAACCACTGCATTAGTGTGATGGTCAATGGGAAGAATGCTCCTTACACTTGTGGTCATTGGGAAGAATTACCCCCTTACAGATAGCAAAAAAGATCAGTGGAGTCAGTGGGAATTTATCTGACAGGCAGAAATTGACCATTGAACTCCTAGCAACCTCTGGAGGAACCCTAGGGTTCCACGGAACCCTGGTTGAGAAACCCTGCTCTAGAAGGTTACTAAGTGTATTCATATTCTGATTCAGTATCATACACTTTAATTAGAAGAGCCATAGCGAGGAATTAAAAAAAAATGTGCACTCCACTTGAACATCCTGTATAAAAAATATAAGAGGTGCCCCTATTGTACATAACTGGACTTCCATTGGACAGTCATTTGACCATCGGACTTTCATTTATGATATGATGTCTGATTCATAAATTCTATACATTATGAGCAATATTACTGTTGTTCTTAAGAAATGATAAATACCCCCCAAAGCCAGTACTTCTCTCACCACCACAAAACTCTCAGCGTGCTGTCTAGCCACCTACACGCTGTGTATATACACAGGAATGTATAGAAAGGGTGGAAGATTGCAATCATTTCAGTTTCGTATGGTTACAGCAGCTAAGGAACTTGACAACCTCCCACCAGTCATTACCACAGCTTTATGAAAACATCGGGAAACACACAACAACCTTCAGTCTTATTTATTCCGACTTTGCACACCTAACTCATCCTAAGCATGGTGACTTATTAAAGTGTATGACTAAAAAAACAAAAGCAAAAAAAAAAACCAGAACATCTCTACAATACTTGCACATTTCCTGATGTGTATCCATTTATATCTGAATTCAGGGCAAAAAAAATCCATTTCATTTAAACATATTCCTTTATAGCCAGAAAGGATATAAATCCACTTTGTGTGCACCAAGCTCAGTTATTACTTTGTAAAAGTAGCTTGTGCTCTATGTAGTCTGTGCAGAGAGCAGAGCTGTAGGAGGGGCCTGTTAGGCATCACTCAGTATAGGCTGCCTGTAGAAAACTACTGGAGGGGGGCGGAGACAAGACCAGTCACCTGCACAAGGAGAGAGAGCAGCAGTGACCGGTCTTTATTACAGGAAGCTCCTGCACAGAGGTAAGGTTTCATACTGGATTACTGCACAGATCCTGAAGAAATACACAAGAAACACCAATGTCCAGGTAAGAATGCACATGCTTCTTGTATTTAGACGGTATTTGCGCATTAAAAAAGTTGGGTTTTAAAAATGCTGTGGGTGTAGAAAAATAACCGCTGACTGCCAGAAATCAAATGAGTTCCTAATATCCTGTTTAAGCGGACAACACATCGGGGCTGATTTACTAAAACTAGAGAGTGCAAAATCTGGTGCAGTTCTGCATAGAAACCAGTCAGCTTCCCGTTTTTTTTGCCAAAGCCTAATTGAACAAGCTAAAGTTAAAAGCTGATTGGCTACCATGCACAGCTGCACCAGATTTTGCACTCTCCAGTTGTCAGCCCGGTCTCCTGGGCTACTGTCAGAGAAAACAAGATCGCGTTCCTGCCCAAAGAACTGCGCATGTACACTGAATGGCCCACAGATCTGTGCAAAGAATCAGGGCCATGTGTGCATGAGCAGCACATGAGTGTGCATTTTGAATGGACATTTGGCACCCAGTGGCCTATTTAAAGCACTTCAAGGCTCAAGATCATTGTTGAGTGGTTGTCAGTTCCTGTGACCTGTGACCACACTCTTGCTTGTTCCTGTTTGCCTTCTGACTATCAATCCGGTACCTGAGCTCTGGCTTGTTTCTTGAGTCCGCATCTTCCTAATTGTTTTGGCTCATCTCCTGCTCATGTGATAATGACCTCGGCCAGGCTACTGTTTTCAGGCTCTTGTCTACTGAATCTGTACCTCCGCTTTCCAACTGCTACCAACTTCTACCTGTCTGACCACATTCCTGCCTCCTGCTTCTACAAGCTCTAAGGACATTCCTGCTCGCCATCTTCTACTTTACTGCAAAATCCAGTTCTTCTGCTTGCCAGGACTTCCTATGGCTCGGGGGACAAAAAGAAAAGCAAATGTAAGGGAGAGCCCTCTCATTGATTTGGCTTCTACTGGGAACGTGACAACTACAGAACTACATTGATTTCTTTCCCAGCAAAACAGTGCTGCTGCCTTGACTCCATAGAGCCTGCCCACATAGTTTGAGCAGGAAAAAGGCTCTTGGGAGATGTAGTTATGATGGAAGGGGAGAGTCTACATCAATTGGAACTGAGCTTCCAGCAGTTGCCCTTGCAAGAATTTTAAAAGCTTGGGGACGATGTCACAGGAAGTTAAACAGTGTTTCTTACTACAAGAACAGGGCAAAGGAAAAATAATCTAGGACAGGTTCTAGAAGGGATGAGGGAGGTTTGGAGGTACATGTGGGTAATGCATAGACTTTAACAGTGAGGCAGTAACAGTAATAGCACGCACTTCCAGTCTCAGGGATAGGTCTCAATGGATGTGGCTTCCCTGCCTTGTTAGGGTCTCAAAACTTTTTAGAATTGTATTAACCACGTGAAATATCAATTGAAATAATTTTACAGTGTAACAAAAGTTAAAAAATTAAAACTTGCCAACAGGCAATGTCAGGCAATTGTAGAAGAGACATGCAATATCCCTTTTGCAGTAAAATGCACTTACCTGCCTGTGTGCCGGTATGACTGCACTCCGGCACATGCACAAAAGTGGCTTTATCCTGTGCCAGGCCAATCAGAGTGTTTGAAGACCATCACTGGGATGAAGATGCTCGTGCCACTGGGAGACTTTGTGGGTGTTGGACCAAAGTTGGAACTAAGGAAAGTATTACTGCATTTAGTTTGCCTTTATGTCTATAGTGATTGCACCCATGGTTTTTTCACCTTTTTGGTTTTCTCTCTGCAAAAAACTATTTGTGTAATGACTGTAACCTTGCTTTAGCCATCTCTTAGGTAAGACAGCCTAATTTAGGAGGAATTTACACAGGTAGGGCAAGTCCACACAGCAGGTCAGGTTTTGCACGGGCTGCAATGTTTCCATTTTCAGAACAACATTAGGTAGGTAGCATGTACACATCAATAACATTTATCACATAGATAATTATCATGGTCTGTCCAGCTCTGACTTCACAGCAGGAGCCTTTCTAGCTGGGAAATGGACCTTGTGTTCAGATCCGTGAAAAACAGCAGTTCTTACCTTCAAAATCTGATTTTACAAAATGTCTGTGCAGAACAATATGCTTTGTTTTCCCCAAAGTTTTAGAGACCTAGAGAGGCCCCTGTGAGAGCCGTTGCCTTTATTATAATGAAACACCACAGTCGCTGCCCAATTGAATAGGCCATGTCTCCCAAAGGCAAACAGCCTTTCTCAGTGCCCAGGCCACACCAGCAAAGCCAGAGGATGACAAGGACAGCATCAGAGTTTGCAGCTTCAGAAAGTCAATAGGACACCTCACCTTCTGGGTTTCTAACAGGTTCAATTTAACTAAAAGATCCTTCACTTTAATGAAGCTGTAGAAATCACAAAATATTTGGTTATGTATCATTTAGTTGTCTTCCTTTCAATGGGTGAGCAACTCATTCCAGCCTTTGATACCCTGAAAAAAATTGTGCTCCCCAGGCCAAAGTTTGGGGTACATACCGCCAGAACTGAGCAGTTGGTAATAAGTATTGCTATTATTATTAGGATTTTTATCATGATTGTTATCAGATATTGTTTTATCTCATTAAATATTTTTTTTGGAGTTCTATTTAAATTATTGCCATATTATTTTATATATGAAAGATTATAATTTTAAATGTGTAATTGTAGTCTTATAATATATCATTATTATTATATTATATTATAACAAACAGGAAAAGCACTGAAAGTTTGAGCACATTCAGAGCTGATTAGTTAATAAATATCAGATCCACCCATGAGCAAAAGCAATAGCCGGTTAATTAACCTTATTTATTATATTATCATTATTAGTAGTAGTAGTAGTAGCAGTAGTAGTACCAGTAGTAGTAGTAATATTCATTCATTCATTCATTTTCTTATTACTGTCGTTTGTTTTCAGAATAATTTTCAAACTGCATATGATAGACTATTGTGAATGTAAAATTTTAATTGCATTCTTAAAAACAACAAAACAGTGAGACTGCCTATCAGAGTTAGTCAGATTATAATACCCAAATCAAATGCAAAAATGTTGATAAAATAATAATAATATCTAATATATATTATTTGTATTATTATTATTATTATTATCTACTTTGAAAGTTTCTTTAAATTGCTAAGAAAATCAGATAGGGTACTGCAAGAGGATAACAAAGTAAATAAAAGCAGTACATGGCAAATCTAGGTTACAGTTTGTCAAGATCAGGCACATAAAAACATAGATGCAATCTATATTATTATTATTATAGTTTGTGCAGCGCTTTACAACATGGGGGCAGACAGTACAGTTACAATACAAATCAATACAGGAGGAATCAGAGGGCCCTGCTTGTTAGAGCTTACAATCTAGAAGATACATTGTGAACAGAGAAGTGACATGCAATTATAAGTCGGTAATAATGCAAAAAACACATGAAAGTGTGTACAGACATAACAATACTATGGTCGCTATTGGAGGAGTATATGCTAACAAAATACCTTAAATTCAGGTTTTTAGTAAAATACAAAACTGTGAAAAGAACAGAGGAAAGCCCAACCCCGATAAGAATTGAAAGTATTTTTAAGGTGGATATGATGTACTGTTATGAGTTTGCAACAGTTTTTTATTTATTTTTTATTAAAGTTAATTGAATGAATTTATTTTTAATCAATGTTATACTTTTAATTTTTCATGTAGTTCTACATTTATCAATTACTAGGGGCCCTGTGGTCTATGTAATTATATTGTATGTCAATTAATAGGTTTAAATAGGACATCATTCTGACTGATTTTGGTGGATTACATGGTTATGTGATCATCTTTGTATTATAATTGTGAGGTTGTCATGTCCAATGCCTAGTAATATGATAAATTGAACAAAGCCTGCACTGAATTGTGGTAAAAAAGCAATGCAGTTTTCAAAGTACGCTTAGAGTGATGTATACTTTGTCCCAGCAAGACATCTGTCACTGCACTCAATGCACGTATATAGAAAGAACTGTGCCCATATTTAACACTACTAAACCCCTAAATAACAAATATTTTGTGTAAAAAAAAGCCCCCCAAAGACTAGCTGCTATACTTAAATTGCAATATAATATTATATGTATTATAGGACAGAGCTAAAGTCCCTTCATTTTTAACTTCCCAATATAAATAATGCCCTGTTTTTCCCTTTAAGCCAAGAATTTGAAAAGAGTTTTTTTTTTTATATTGTAAATAATAAAAGGAAGAGACTTTAGGACTATCTCATAATTTACACTTAATATTATATGGCACTCTATGTACTTCAAACTCAAACTGCAAAAATGTGGGTGCACTCTGCCCTAATGTGCCACGTGCAACTGTCTGTTATCTATAATTGGCAATAAAAAAATAAGAATTGAAATTTTAAGGGGTGACATCATTTATCACAGAAAATGTTAACCTTTTCCCCTTCGGGGATGTTATTTTGTTCGTCCTTTATCATACATATCATTTATCTTTCCATGTATCACTGTTTATCAATAACTCAATAAAACTTTTATTGAAAAAAAAAAAAGAAAATGTATAAACTAAAATATATCACTGTTCATTTAGCCTTTTTATGTCCCATGCTGCCCCCTCCAAGTGGTTTGGGATTTCCGCACAGTGTATTGCATACTAACACTAAAAGATATTAAAGCTGTAAGCATATAAATAAATTAAGTTTCAGTATTGGTTTATGGAGTATTATCACTGAAAAAGTATGTGTAATAAAACTACTGTATGATTACTCTGATTATTATGAATAATGGTACCTTTATATAATTTTAGATGTTTCCATACGGCCTGAGGAAATAGAGAAGATATGCGAAACACGTAACCACCTTAGAATCAAAATACAGATGTAATCTTCAGGATAAAAGTTTGTGTGACTTAAATGTCACAGTAATCTTACTGAATCCTGAGAGGTAAAGGTGAAAGTATGGGAATATTTTGTTATGTGTTTGGCTGTGGTTACTACTAGTGATAACAATACCCTACCCTTTATGAATGTTTTATGAGAGTTTTGCATTTTTCCAATTTTTTTTAAGCTGTACAAAAATAAAAATGATATATTTTGTTATACATTTCGGTGCATACGTTTTCTGTAATGAATGATGAGACATCTTAAAAGTCACATTCTGGAGTTTGTTTTAATAGTTTATGTTGCTGGGATGTGGTGCTCAAATGGTCATAAAGGGACACACTTCTTTATGATATTTTTATATATATATATATATATATATATATATATATATATATATAGTATCTCACAAAAGTGAGTACACCCCTCACATTTTTGTAAATATTTTATTGTATCTTTTCATGTGACAACACTGAAGAAATGACACTTTGCCACAATGTAAAGTCGTGAGTGTAGCGCTTGTATAACAGTGTAAATTTACTGTCCCCTCAACACACAGCCATTAATGTCTAAACCGCTGGCAAAAAAAGTGAGTACACCCCTAAGTAAAAATGTCCAAATTGGACCCAAAGTGTCAATATTTTGTGTGGCCACCATTATTTTCCAGTGCTGTCTTAACCCTCTTGGGCATGGAGTTCACCAAAGCCTAACATGTTGCCACTGGAGTCCTCTTCCACTCCTCCATGACGACATCACAGAGCTGGTGGATGTTAGAGACCTTGCGCTCCTCCACCTTCCGTTTGAGGATGCTCCGCAGATGCTCAATAAGGTTTAGGTCTGGAGACATGCTTGGCCAGTCCATCACCTTTAGCCTGAGCTTCTTTAGCAAGGCAGTGGTTGTCTTGGAGGTGTGTTTGGGGTCGTTATCATGGTGGAATACTGCCCTGCGGCCCAGTCTCTGAAGGGAGGGGATCATGCTCTGCTTCAGTATGTCACAGTACATGTTGGCATTCATGGTTCCCTCAATGAACTGTAGCTCCCCAGTGCCGGCAGCACTCATGCAGCCCCAGACCATGACACTCTCACCACCATGCTTGACATACTTTGTACTCCTCACCTGGTTGCCGCCACACACGCTTGACACCATCTGAACCAAATACGTTTATCTTGGTCTCATCAGCCCACAGCCATGCAGACCAATTTGATGCAGTGTGCAGCACATGGTCTGAGCACTGACAGGCTGACCCCCACACCCCTGCAACCTCTACGGCAATGGTGGCAGCACTCATACTTCTATTTCCCAAAGACAGCCTCTGCATATGATGCTGAGCACATGCACTCAACTTCTATGGTTGACCATGGCGAGGTCTGTTCTGAGTGGAACTTGTCCTTTTAAACCGCTGTATGGTCTTGGCCACCGTGCTGCAGCTCAGTTTCAGGGACTTGGCAATCTTCTTATAGCCTAGGCTATCTTTATGTAGAGCAACAATTCTTTTTTTTCAGATCCTCAGAGAGTTCTTTGCCATAAGGTGCCATGTTTTACCAGTATGAGAGAGTAATAGCGATAACACCAAATTTAACACACCTGCTTCCCATTTACACCTGAGACCTTGTAACACTAACAAGTCACATAACACCAGGGAGGGAAAATGGCTAATGGGCCCAATTTGGACATTTTCACTTGGGGTGTACTCACTTTTGTTGCCAGCGGTTTAGACATTAATGGTTGTGTGTTGAGTTATTTTGAGGGGACAGCAAATTTACACTGTTATACAAGCTGTACACTCACTACTTTACATTGTAGCAAAGTGTAATTTCTTCAGTGTTGCCACATGAAAAGATATAATAAAATATTTACAAAAATGTGAGGGGTGTACTCACTTTTGTGAGATACTGTATATATATATATATATATATATATATATATATATAAAACATTTTTAATCAAGTAAATCTTGCTCTATTACACTTGTATTTCTCAATTCTGGTGAACTACCTCTTTAAAAGAGCAATCGTTTTGTGGTCAGCTGCTGAACATAAGTCATCAAGCTCAATTAATGACTTTGTCCACTTTTTGAAAATTTGTGAAAATTTTTGTTCAGCATGTCTCAACGCCACCTGTTCTTGTCACTTGAATACCGACTGATTTACTAAATTTTAACCTCTAGTCTACATAACTGTGTTGGTTCAGTGATGCCAGATAATTAGCTACATAGTTACATAGTATGTCCGGTTGAAAAAAGATCATCTACTTTAACCATTAAAAGAGAAAAAATAAATCATACAATCCCATACAATACGTTGATCATATCACCCCCTTAATCTCTATTCTTTCCTCATAGCTGAGCTCCTCCATGCCCCTTACCAGTTTGGTTGCCCTTCTCTGCACTTTCTCCAGTTCCTGGATATCCAAGATGATGTCTTACTAATGATTTGTACAACATTTTCAAAAGCAAGTAAAAATTACTAGTACAGGTTTCCTTTAACTTCAGACATGAGTGACCTTATACAAAGAGGTCTCTCGGTGGTTGATGGACCCATGTGACCCTCTTTTTCCCCTCTTCTGTTTTTTGTAGCCTTGCATAGAACTGTAAAGGAAAATTAACACTTGAAACATGATGCACAATGGAACTTCATGTAGTGAACCTGCAACTTAGAGGCGTATGATAAAAATGGAAAACATGGGGCTACAGTTCACTATGACCTTCATCTATGAGCATTCTAAAAATATAATCTCAATACATTGACATTAGATATGAATGAATTGTTCACTTGCACTTGCATAAACCTCCCAAGAGGGAAACCTTTCAGCACAAAGCGTGTAGGCAATGGACACACACCGCCATGCCCCCAGTTCCACAAACTAGGAAGAAGCCACATGCAAAACATTATTAGTTGACTCCGTGGTTTTTTTTCACCACTTTTTTTATACTGACTTTTCAAAATAACAAAAATAAGGAACAATTAATTGAGGGCGAAAAAGAGACAGAGGGACAAAAAAGGAAAATTCTTCCAAAAGATGTACAGCTGGGAGCTATGACTGACATCAGAAGTGGCAGCCAAAATTGAGTTCTACCTTAAAGATAAAAGATTAGACAATATTTCTAGCAGAAAATCTTGACATTGAAGCCCTCATTACTTAAACTGTTGGGTTAAGTGCAGGAACTCCTCTTCCCAATGTATTTATGTAGAAGTTGGCAATCTACTGCAAGAAGATTGTAAGGCTTGCTCCTATGCAAGTGGTCAGGAAGTATGGCTGGCTAGTGTATCTTCACCTATAGCTGCCTTGCTCTCTTAAGGCAAATAGGTCTAGCGGTACTTACTGGCCCATAGGACTTATTACAAAGCTATATTCTCTGGCCAAGCAGCACAGAAGTAAGAGCAAAAGTTAAAGAAGACTAAGTGCCTCAAAAGGTGTGTAGTCAATGCAATGGTGCGGCCAGGGGACCGGAAGTGGTCCTTTACTTGCCTTTATCTGGCCCTTGGGCACTACTCCATCCACAAAAATGGGGCATAATTCCTGTAGCTAACACCAAAAATCAGGCATTATTCCTTCCCCTGACACCAACGACGAGGCATCATTCCTCCCACTGACACCAACGATGGGGCACTAGTCGTCTCACTGACACCAAAGATAGGTCATCGTTTACTCCCATTGGACACAAGGACATTTTCTACTCCCACTGGCCCTAGCCTGGCCCTCCTAAAGTCTTAAGGAATGTAAACTGGCCCTTTGTTTAGAATGTTTGGAGACCTCTGCTGTAGACCAAGGGTAGGCTAACTTGTTGCACCAGCTGAGGTGAAACTACAAATCCAATGGGACATTGCAAGACTGACAGCCACAGACGTGAGTCCCAAAAGCAGATATATGATGGTATTTGTAGTTTCACTACCGCTGGAGTGCCAAGGTTTGCCTGGTGTAGACAATTCAAAGTGATGAACAGCAGACTGGGCTGTTAAAAAAACATCATGGATGGTAGTAATGTAAATACTGAACAAAAAGGCCACGCAGGTGGCAAACAGGCAAGAGGTTGGCCCAGGCAGCTGGCAGAAGCTGGCAGAAGACGTGGTCAGTGAACAGATAAAGGTTCAGTCTAGAAAGTCTATAACAGAAGAGCAGACAGGTCAGAGTGCAGGTTCAGACAAGTGGCAGCTAGAGAGACATGTGAAGAAACCTATCTCAAGCTACGTTTGCAATTGTAGATCAGGCACCAGCAAACAGAGGGTCAATGGTAGGCAAGTATGGAGAAGTAGAATGCGGGTGTTGACAGACATCAGGACACCAAGGCCGCATCGCCAGCCAACAGGATGCTGAGACCAATGGAAGGTGTACAGGAGGAATCAGGGGTGCAAAGCATTGCACAGGTATTGGGGCACTGAGCAACTTGACTATGAGTATCAGCAGAGGTACACCAATAAATGGGCCTGTCAGCATAGGAAGCAGAATATGGCTGATGGTGGAGGAGTTCTGGAAAGAAAGTTGGACAAGATGAGTTCTTACAAAGGTAGGCTTGACCATTGATGCATATACATCTACTGTGCATCAGAAAAATTAAAATGATTTTTGAAAAAGCCATAATCTCACAGCAAAGCCTTTTGGGTTCGGGCTCAGGAACTAGCAGGGTGAAATATATTAAATATTTTATGGGAAGCAGGGTAAAAATGTAGCTTTTCCAGTGTGGGCCATGTCAAGAAAATGTGATCATAAGGTAGATATGGAACAATGTGGCTTTAATAGAATGTTTGAAAGCTGTCAATAATGATGTGGGAAAAAATAATGTGGACCCCCTGATATGAATAAATGTGTTTCCTCCAGGACCACCAGGACTTCCAGAACCTCTGCCAGTTCTGTGCATGCTCAGTGTGTCCTCTAATATAAAGAGTATTTAAGTATCAGCCCTGGTAGTGGCTGGTGCTGTGTCTTCAAGTTCTCACCAGCTACCCTTGTTACAAAAAGTTATAATACTTAACTGTGAGACTGGCCGATTGTTGATTAGATGGATTAACCTAACTACTCTCTTATTTGCCACCTGCCCCAACCCCTCCCTGGACCTTACTATTGTTCAGTCTCCACACTGTCTTCTCCCAAATCTTCTTTAAGTGATCCTTAGGGCCATGTCCTGGAACGAGCCTTGGGTCCATTAGGGCTCCTGACCTATCTCCACCATTAGGAGCTCTGGTGAAGACCAGCTAGTGATTACACTCCGCACCTTAGGTGAGCCCACATTACCACCCATGGGGTGTTGCTGTATCAAAATGACCATGACTCTGTGGGGTTTATGGGTAGAAAGTACCCAAGCTGACTGTAATAAAATACTAGCCTGCAAAGTGTATGCTTAAAGCGTATTTAGACCAAAATGTTTACATTAGTTAGAGCAGGAAAGGGTTAAAACCAGTGTTAGTTTTTTGTTAGATGTTTCTTTCCTGTTCAGGAGATTTCCCTTAACTTCCTGTCCTGCAGACACAAAGGAAGGTGAGCGTAAATCTGGCCAAGGTGATGAAAATCACTTCTTTTGATTTTCAGTTTTACCTTCAGTCTTGCACAGTTGTACTGGGTCCCTTCTTGTACTGAATTGCCTTACTTTGATTTCACTGAACATTCTGAGCTTCTCATGATGTGCATAAGAAGATGCAGAAAGTCAGCTAGAGCCCGCGTCATTTCCTAGCTGAAGAATGGGCAGCATCGTCTATTCATTTCCTCCCCAGCCTAACAGTCCTGCCCACCCTGCTTATTTATTGGATTTCAGTTCTTTCCATCATCACACGTGAGCGTTACATAGGGTGATCTGCACACAAATGCAGCGTGCCTTGGACTGTCTACTCTTCCAGACCAATATCCATCCATCGAAGGGGCTTTGATATTTTTTAAGTCTTCCAAAGACCCAGCCCACTGCTTGCTTCAGAACTGAGTGGTCTTGAGAGGAGTACTGTAGCAGGGTGCACCTTTCCCATGTTTTATTATTTTAAAGACCCTACAAGTAGAAAAAAACACCCAGTGTCTTTTTCTACCCCACATGCCATGACATGAAGGATGATTGTTCTGTAATTCCAAATTAAGAACTAGGATGGTTAAATAGACTTTTTGGGATAACACAGGAAGTGTGCAGAGTACATTGGGCAACTCTAAAATTTGCAACAAGATCAACAGATATGTTTTGCACAGATGTAACAAAATGCTTGCAATGGTGTATAAAACAGGGACTGAATAGTAGAAGTTGTTAGGAGTTACAGTTATACACTTTAAGTTATTAAAGACGTCAGCTTTTGGGACCCCTTTAAATCCCTCCCTATAGGAGGAACCTAAGGAGCCCTGAAAATTTGCATCTTTAATAAATCACTGTATGTTAGCAGATAAAAGATATCAATGAAACGTTAAAATACATGTAAAAAATGTTTTAGATTTATGTATGGTTTCTTAATATCTGCCAAGGCTTTGGCTTAAAGAGACCCTGTCACTTGCCCATGCAGAATTAACAACAGTGTTTGGTAATAGCCCCCCTTACCATCCCATCCCCAGCAAGGTATACTCCCCAATCCTTGCTTTCTCATCATCTTCCCCCTCCAGGGAAGCCCTTGCTGCATTGCTCTTAGGTAAAGGGGAACATGTATCACACCATGTGACAGTGGTCACTCCTGAGCGGCCATTCACCCCGCCTGAAAATGGTCATGTGAAAGGAAGGGACAGTGACGTCATCTACTCTGGTAAGCTCTGACATTATCTGCCAATGGAGGTTACCCAAGATGGGCTCATGGAGAAGGCGGTAGTAAAAGTGAGGATGGGTGAGTATACGTTGATGGGTGGTGGACTATGTGTAGATACTATCATCATCAAACATTCCCATAGACACTTCTAAACTTTGTGGACAGCCTTCCCAGAAGAGTTGAAGCCTCAATATTGAACCCTGCGCACTAAGACTGGGATGCCATTAACCACTTACCAACCGGAAGGTTTTCCAGCTTTAGGAGCAGAGCACTTTTTGCGATTTGGCGCTGCGTCGCTTTAACTGACAATTGCGTGGTCGTGCGACATTGTACCCAAACAAAATTTGTGTCCTTTTTTTCCCACAAATAGAGCTTTCTTTTGGTGGTATTTGATCGCCTCTGCGTCATTTCTGTTCGCCGCTATAAACAAGAGAAGAGCGACCATTTTGCAAAAAAACCCCAAATTTCTTACTTTTTGCTAAAATTCAAATCCAAAAAAAAAATATAAAAAAACATTTTTTTTCACCGTTTTTGGCCGATTTATATAATTCCTCATATTGGTGATAAAAAATATCGCAATCTGCGTTTATTGATTGGTTTGCGCAAAAGTGGCCATGTTTACGGATGGTGAGAATTAATTTCTGGGGTTTTTATTTTTTACTAGTAATGGTGGCGATCTGCGATTTTTAGCGGTAATGCGATATTTCAGCGGACATGTCGGACATTTTTGACACTTTTTTGGGACCAATGACATTTATTCAGCTATCAGAAATTTAAATGTCCACTGATTACTGTATAAATGTCATTGGCAGTGAAGGAGTTAACCTGGGGGGGGAGAGCTAGGGGTTAACTGTGTTCCCTGGGTGTGTTCTTACTGTGAGGGGGTTGGGCTACCATGGGCATGAGAGATCTAACTGATCCCAGTGACAGGGACCAGTAGATCTCTCATGCCCCTACTAACAGAGCGGGGAACCGCCGTGTTTACATCGGCGGTTCCCCGTTCTTTGGCTGTGGCCGCACGTCGGGGCCCGCCGGCGGACATCGGGTCCGCCCGAGCCGCGGGCACACTCCTCAGGAGCGCGGCGGGTGCGTGCGCGCCCCCTAGTGGCTGATTGCAGATCGCCGTCTATTTACGGTGATTCACGCTCAGCATACCGACTGCCGCCTTGAAAACATGGCGCGCGGTTGGG
The DNA here is from genome assembly GCA_018402905.1 of Glandirana rugosa. Lineage (NCBI taxonomy): Eukaryota > Metazoa > Chordata > Amphibia > Anura > Ranidae > Glandirana > Glandirana rugosa. The sequence goes on from BLSH010212870.1 coordinate 288,000, forward strand.
AACTGGTTAAAGTTCATGTGTGTGTAAAGGCCGGCGTCCCAATACTTTTAGTAACTCAATAAGCTTTATCCTCATTTTCTTGGCTCAACCTGCCAAGGTCGGTATCTATAAAAAGAGTCAATTTTAAATTAAAATAACCATTTAGTTTTTTAATAAACACAAAATATTACAAAGATACAAAGGAAAGCAGCACAGCTGCAATAAATAGGGAGCAATAAAGTCCTTTAAGCAGCACAAGTCAGTAAGGATTGACCTGCAAAATCTTGCTGAACAGGTACCGAACCATTTAAATATCCTTTTTTAAAGTTTGTTAGTTTTTTTTAGAAACTTCTCATTTTGAGAAAAAGCGATCACAGTGTCATCTCCCAGTCAGTGAAGTGGCTTGACAGAATTGTAGCAGAGGAAAGTAGTCTCTATGGTTTCCACAGATGTTTTCTCTCTGTTGACTTTGAGTCCTTGTCTTCTGTCATGTACATGTATGAGCTGACCGCTTCTCTGAGTCCCAAGCTGACCGGGCAATCTTCACTCAGGTTGCTGTCCTCAGCAAACAATGCAGAGCTGAAAAAAAGAAAAAAATTTTTTTATAATTTATGTCTTCTACCTGTTATATGTATAATTTTCAGTTTTTAAGGTGGACTTATCATCAGGTATATTTTTTCATGTTAAAGGCTAAGTTCACCTTTTTTTTTTATAAATTCCAGCTTCCCTATGTACCAATATAGCATTCATGTACTTATTTTGCAAAACTAAAACAGCATTCCATTTATTCTACAAATGCTTACCTTACTCTCTTCATAGCTGCTTAGAAACACTGCTCTATTATTTCTGCATTACTTCCTGGTCTGTCTTTAGGTCATGACACAGGAAGGAGTTGACCAGCTGAGAGTAGATGACGCAGGGTGTGTGCTAATGAGATCAGCTGGTCAACTCCTTCCTGTGTCATGACCTAAAGACTGACCAGGAAGTAAGACAAAAGTAATGGAGCAGGATTTTTAAACAGCTATGAAGAGAGTGAAGTAAGCGTGTGTAGAATTAATAGAAAGCGGTTTTATTTTTGCAAAAGAAGTACATTAATGTTATATTGGTACATAGGGGAGCTGGAATTTAGAAGACAAAAAATGTGAACTTAGCCTTTAAGTTCATGCATGCTACATAAAGTGGAAGTGTGAAGCAAGCCATTCATAAATAGAATTTTGACTGATCGTTTATATGTATTTCTGAAAAATTATTCATCAGAGCATTCAATCATGCCATCATTCTACAAAGTTAATTTGAAAGCATTTAAATCCAATTCTGATGCTTTAAATTTTAACCACTTGACCTCCAGTAGGTTTACCCCCCCCCCTTCCCCCACTTCATGACCAGGTCATTTTTTGCTACACGGCACTGCGTTATTTTAACTGACAATTTCGCAATTGTGTGACGCTGTACCCAAATGAAATGGCCCTTTTTTCCCACAAATAGAGCTTTCCTTTGGTGGTATTTGATCACCTCTGTGTTTTCTATTTTTTGCTATATAAACAAAAAAAAAACAATATTTTTTATTTTCTGCCATAAAACATATCCAATAAAAAATGTAAAAAAGTCAAATTTCTTCATAAATTTAAGCCAATATATATTTTTGGTAAAAAAAAAATCCCAATAAGCATATATTGATTGGTTTGTGCAAAAGTTATAGCGTCTACAAACTATGGGATATTTCTTTTTATTTGTATTTATTTATTTGCTTTTACTAGTAATGGTGGCGATCAGTGGCTTATAGTGGGACTGCAATATTGCAGTGGACAGTTTGGACACTGACACTTTTGGCACTTTTTGGGGACCAGTGACATTAGTACAGTGATCAGTGCTAAAAAATATGCATTGTCAGTAATGACACTGCTGGAAAGGGGTTAACATCAGAGGCGCACAAAGATTAAATGTGTGTCTAGCCAGGGTTTGTGTATTGTGTGTGAGGTGTTTTTCTAGGGGAAGACATGGATGCAGGAACACAGGATCAATGCCTTCCCTACTGACAGAACGGCAATCTGCCTTGTTTACATAGGTAGACCGCCGTTCTGCCTTTGTAACGAACATGCGGCAAGTGCTGGCGGACACCAAGTGGAGGAGGAGAGGGCCGGACTTCTGAAGTACCTTGCTGTAGCGAGGTCCGACAGAGGTTAAAAACATGTGCCTGCTCCCCCCGAAAGGTACCAAATGTGGCACTGGAAGAGAGTGGAACTCCGCTTTAACCACTTCCATACAGGACACTTACACCCCCTTCCTTACCAGACCAATTTTCAGCTTTCAGCACTCTCACACTTTAAATGACAATTACTCAGTCAATTCACAGGACATACCTTCACCAATTTCGCCTCAAGGTGAGAGAAGGTCACGGTGTAAACCATGGAAAGCCCCCCTCGTCCGTGTACAAAAATTGGAGACAGCCTGGAGCGATGTCGTTCCATGAAGTCTTCAGGCCGGGAGAGGAGGAGGTGAACCACAGGCGGTCGTGAACGGCGTACAAGCAATGTTTCCGTCTTGCCGCCAGATGGATACATTTGTTCCGTCTAACGGCAAGACAGTCATCCCTTCCGTAACTAGGACACAAGGACGTAGGTACAGAAGGGGATCTTT
>BLSH010212870.1:294498-318566 GCA_018402905.1 Glandirana rugosa
GAGCCAATACTATTGGCTCTTTACCGTGATCGGGGTCGGGCATTGTCCGAGGGACAAGCCCGCCCCCCGATCGCCGCGCTGCGCGCCCCCTGGGGCGCGCGCGAGCGGCGTGCACGCCGCTCGGTCTCCTTTGTTGTCAGTGACCGGCTGTGATAGGACACAGCCGGTCACGGGGTAAAGAGCCAATTTTATTGGCTCTTTACCCCGATCACGGAAGGCCGGGGTCCCGAGGGACACGGCCGGTCCCCGATCGCCGCGATGCGGGCCCCTGAGGGCCCGCAAAGCGGCGAAAACAAGAGGACGTCATATGACGTCCACTTAGGATGGGGAGTGCACCTTGCCGGCGTATTTTTACAATACGCCGGTAAGGAAGTGGTTAAAGTTTGATTGCCTCTTCCTGAGAGATCACAGTACATCACCTGGCAATGCTTTAATCTGCTTTTCTCTCCAAAAAGACAGCACCATGTATTCAGGCATCATCCAGGGTCAGTATCTAGTACATGCACTGAGATATGTGCTCAGAGATGGCACATTCATTTATATCCTGGTGCCTGTGCAGTTCATGGCTGTGCCATAAATCTCTGACATGGATCAACTCCTCACCTTGTCATTTGCTACAAATTGACAGTGTTGTAGTCCTATGAATTAAGGAGATGAGACTAATGCCTCGTACACACGGGACGATGATCGTATACAACAGGTCGTACTAACGAGCGTTGTATGCGATATCGATCGTTTGTATGCGCGATTAGAACAGCCGGACATACGACGGTCGTACAAGGGAGTTGTATGAACAAGCTAGAAAACTTGGTCTTACCAACAAGCGCTCATACGACCGTTGTATCGTGTGTACAGAGCAGTTGGTACAACAAGTTGTATTGTGCAAAACACGCATGCTCAGGAACAGCCGGATGCTAATTACATGCACCTGAACGTTCTTTCTGTGCTCGTACGATCGTGTAGTGCAGTCAGTGTGCAAGTTACATTATGCAACATACGATTTGCGACGATCGTACGTAGGATCGTCGTCCCGTGTGTATGAGGCTTTAGGGAATGCTGTATGTCTACCTGCAGCAGACGGATGACATTATCTCAGCCTAGACAATGGCACGTTAACGTCATCAGGGATGACCCCTGATGACGTTAACCTGCTGTTAACAAAACGCTGCGTCGGGTGGTGAGGGAACGTTCGCGTCATTTCCGCTCGGAGGAACGCAGGTGGAGCGCACTCGGCGTCCCCTGCTTACTCGTTTTCAGGAACGTTTCTTGATACGTTCTTTTGTTTTTATTCAGTTTGTATTTTAACTTCTATGGTATTAAATGAACGTACTTCACTATTGGAGTCCTTCTTTTTCCCATGGGCCTGATTGAATCCATTTGCGATTTGGGTCGGAGGATCTGGAGGTAATCCGAACGTCTTTCATAAGCGATTGTGGCCTTTGGGTCACCAACATCTGGTAAGCGAGGGGTGTCACCAGTGCCTGGCGGAGGGATCTACTGAGGACTACTCTCTTTATTTACCTATTGTATTGTGGTTTACATCATTGGGAAGGCGCAGCTATCAATCAGAGTGATCCATTTGTCCTATGACCATTCTACGGATCTTTGGGAGCAGAGTTTTGAGCAATTCTATCTGCACAGTTAGCATCTGGAGGTTTTGGTTTATATGACTTTGGACAATTTCAGCTAGCACCATGATTTAACATACAGTAAGTGTTTATAAGACTACAATCACAAGTGAGGGAAGTCCCTACATGGTGAATTGCTGTAATTGTGATGAGCGTGGTAATTTATATTATGTTTGTAGACAATGTCACTGGATTGGAGCTCAAGGACTGTTTTTCAAATTGTAAAAAGTACAGCTTTATATTGTGAACCGTCCAAATTTTTTTTTTTTTGCAAACTTGTAGAATTAGTGAAAATTCTGCTTGAAATAACAGCACTTACCTATCTAGGTCTCTCCAGTTGAGTGTTGGTTTCCTTACAATGATTGGCTGAGAGTTCGGAACTACTGGAGGGATGAAGCCTTGTACGATACATGGGTCCTTCAAGACGCAGCAAATACCATCTGACATTTCTGTAAAAAGATAAAATAAAAGCAAAACAAATTCAACATCATGCTTCTGCTTAAAGTAATATTCCACTTTTGTTTAAAAAAAAATCGATATATTGTACAAGTTTAGATGTACACATTTGTAAATGTAAAATGATCTAAAAAACCTTTCTATGTAGCTCCAGCCACTAAAATGCCCCCCTAATCCACACACACAATCATTTTATGTATGGTGCTTGCTTGCAGGGATAGCAATGTGATGTGCACCTTTTATGAGGAAATCATTCTCAGAAACGCCATTTATTGGTCATGTAATTGGCTCAAGTGAAATTACGAGCCCTCCTGGCAGGAATGTCATTTTTGAAGATTTTCTGGCTTTAGTGGTCAATTCCTGCTTAGGAGTTAGGAATAAGGCTCGGTACACACTGCTGCGACTTGGGATCCGACTCGTGAAACCACAAGTGGTGTGACATGTGAAATCCCATTTTAGTCAATGAGAGCTGTCTTAACTTCTTCAATATAGAGCACTTTCAACCCCTTCCTGCCCAGGCCATATTTCAGGTTTCAGCACTGTCACATTTTGAATGACAATTGCGCGTCATACAACACTGAACCCGAACAACATTTTTATAATTTTGTTATTTGATCACTACGAGGTTTTTTATATTTTGCACTACAAATAAAAAAAAGACCGAAAATTTTGAAAACATGTCCACTGACATCTGCCGCTCCATAGAGGAGACTGCAGGGTTCAATCAGGTCTGCCTGAAAAACGTGTGAAAGGGCCCTTAGGCAAGCCATAGATGATGCAATCACTCAATTTCAATTTAAAGCGGTGGGAGAGTCCTGTGATTAACCTGGCCAGGGTATTTGGCCACAAGCGTTTTTGACCTCTCTTTAGTTAGAGAACACAATAGCGTTGCCGGAGGGATTCCCCCATCAACACAGACAGTGTTGATGGGGGAATCCCTCCAGCAACGCTTGTGGCCAAATACCCTGGCCAGGGTAATCACAGGACTCTCCCACCACTTTGAATTGAAAATGTAGACTGTGCTTGTTATTCTGATGATGATCCAATGGGACTGCAATCAGCATGAATAAAGCTCCACATAGTGTAGTGTCGTAATGATCAATTCACTAAGTAAAAAGAATTGCACTTACATATTTAAAAAGCATAACTCGCATTAGAAAAAATAGGCGGCCGGCTGTAGCTCAAAAGTTTCCTGCACTTTCTGGAACATGCGATGGCATCAGCAAGTCGCACCACCCTATGTGCTTTGTCACACATGACGTCGTCTTTGCCTCGAATGAAGTTTGGGAGGCATTTGAACTACAGCTATTTTTAGTCTACATTTCCAATTCTAAGCGGTGGGAGAGTCCTGTGCTTACCCTGGCCAGGGTATTTGGCCACAAGCATATTTGACCTCTCTTTAGTTAGAGGGCCCACAGCTTTTGGTAAGCACACATCCTATACTAAGGTGGTGGTTTGACACTTGGAGATCAACTGGTGATTGGATGTTCGAGCACTTTTTCAAATATTCATGAAGAGGAGATGTTTAATTTATACGAACTTTATGAATCTGGTTCTGGGAATTGTCACTATATTAATGTGCTGGTGTATATGTGGACCTTTATAATCACTATATAACACGTGGACACTAGTCAAAGCACAACTGTTGATGTTTTTTGATATATGCATTTATTAATGTTTGAGTTCAATATTGTTTTTAGCACAGCTCCTTTTACAATTATTTAAATGTGCTTAACGTAGAGGAACTTTGTTTTTTTTTTGTTTTTTGCAATTTAATGTTTGTTAATTTATGGAATATATGTATATTAAGTGCAAAATTCAACTGAAACAGAAAAAAACGGACTGGATGGCCGCACTACTGTGCAATGACTGCCATGGCTATGATTAAGTACCCGTTAGTGTGAAACGTGTTAGCCGTCCATTGTGGTTCACCTGTACACTGTATGCTGTATTTTGACCAAGGATAAAGTCATTGCACAGGAGTGCGGCCATCCAGTCCGTTTTTTTTTTCTGTTTCAATGCACCTGCTTGCAGGCAATGCCGCACTCACACTCTGGGGATAGAGGTTGAAGCAGCAGGGTCTTGAGTTACCTGGAGGGACGCTTATCTCTGCAAAATTCAACTGATTTGGGTGTGGGAACACATATCAATCTTAACACCAACTGGAAGGTTTTCTTGCTCATTTTCTTCTAATATAATTGATTGCACACAGGGCTATTCTGATTATTATTGATAATTCCATGGTTGTTGGTAAATCGAATCTGCCTTCTTATAACTCTTGGGTAACCCAGAACTGAATTCTCAAGGTCATCCAACAGCCACAATCAATGCATAGCTACACGCTGGTGTACAAGCCTTCCTATGAGTCCTCCATAATGTAGAATAAGGAAGTAATTGTAGAGACCTATCTAGATAACAGTCATATCTTTATAAATCATTTTTGAGGTCAAACTAATGTTGGTAGTTTGTTACCGAAGTCTCAGAAGCTGGCTGGTGATTCAACCCACTGATCCCCATCCAAAACACAGAAATCAATGTTGGGTGTGGTTGGCATTTTACTACTTCAGTGCACACTAAATTATGTGATGACACGATGGGTATACAGGCGGTCCCCGGGTTACAAACAAGATAGGGACTGTAGGTTTGTCATAAGTTGAATTTGTTTGTAAGTCAGAACAGGTACATTTTTTAAGCATTTTGGATAGCATAGGGAAGGGGTAACACCCCTGTAATGTTTGTTTTGCTGTCTATGTTTCTGTTCAGAAGATTTCACCTCACTTCCTGTCCCAATAATAATTGGATTTTGAAAATTTTGGGTTGTTGTGGAAACAAACCTTGGTGATAAAGCATCAGTGGTGACCCCTTTTTCCCATAATAACTCTTACAGGAGTGAATTTCTCTTCCTAGGGGAGATTTCCTCTCACTTCCTGTTGTCTCCCTCCGTTTGTAAGTAGGAGTCGTTTGTAAGTCAGATGTTTGTAACTAGGGGACCTCCTGTACTTATACATTTTTTCACAAAAGATTTGCACAACTTCGGCCCAAGAATCACATTTTATATTTGAATCTAATTGGAAAATTGTATGAATCTTTTGTGAAAGTTGGACTAATTTTGTGAAAGCATTCATAAATAGACCCCTAAGTGAATGACAATGCTTTGTTTTCAATCTTAAGTGAAATCTGAAGCTTGGTCTTACCAGAATAGTAGTCTACTATGTCCTGCAGGGCAGGGAAGGTTAGACGAGGAGATATATACAGCCACCCATTCTCTAGTTGATTGATGCGATAATGTTTGATGGAATCCCGAGTAACTTGATAGGATCTTCTAACTGATAGACTGTAACATCCTATGGGGCAACCAAAAGATTATATGAACAAAATGACGTAGAAGGTATGTTCAACACTGGAAGTGTTTTAGTAAATTAGGGACATTATTTCAAAACATGCAATGAACAGTGCTAAGCATTCGATTGATTAACCAACTTAAAAAAAGAGAACATGTAACCTACACATCAAGTGCTTGGACATAATATCTGGTTATTACATTGTTGAAAAGCTGAAGGGCTTACCAACAAAACTTAAAGTCTATGTAAATCCTAACAATGAACTTCTCTTATCTGCTTCATTTCGGTCTGATGAATATACCATTCAAAGCATTTCATTTTTTTCTGATTGATGAATGCAGGAAAATATCTGTTAAAGTGTTTATTACTTTAATATCACGTTATAATGTGTCTCTTTAAATGTTAAAATTGTGAGTTGTAATTTAAAAACGTCACATTTTTTGTTTTATTTCTGCACCTAATTACTGATTGATCCTGCCAGTTCTCCTTCTTCCTGGCTGTAAACTGACCATGCTAAGCACAGAAGCCAGTGCCTAAATCAGCCTTTCTCAACCTTTTTAACATAGAGGAGCCATTGAAATAACTTTACAGTCTTAGGGAACCCCTGCTACAAATTGCCATATCTACAACTGAGGATGCATTAATGTGATGGTCAGTGGGAGGAATGCTCCTTACCCTTGTGGTCATTGGAAAGAACTACCACCTTACAGATAGCTAAAAGATCAATAGTGTCAGTGGGAACTTTTCTGAGAGTCAAAAATTGCTCATTGCTAAAATAACCCCTGGCAACCTCTGGAAGAACCCTGGGGTTCTATGGAACCCTGGTTGAGAAACCCTAGCCTAAATGAAGGACAGGCAACAGGAGAGCTGTCAGCATAGGCAGTACACTACAAGGGGCCAGCACTTTCTATAGATATTATAGTTGTAGTGGTTTTATTAGTTATAATTATACTTGCTGTCCTATGAGGCTTAAATGGAGGAGGAACTTTGGGATTTTTGACTGCATTAGTATTTCACTCTGTATCAGAAGTTCAAAGGGCAATAAATCTACACCTAAGACCATGGGCATAACTACAGATCATGGTGCCCCATAGTAACATTTTGATGGTGCCTCCCAGAAACCTCTCTACAGTCAATCTTCACATAAAGTATATCTAAACCAAGGCCAGGCAGCAGGAGAGCTGTCAGCATATTCAGTATACTACTAGGCACCTAGACCCCATAGCAGCCCCCTTTAGTGCTGTCACCTTCTCCCTGCTCTGGATGCCTCCTTAGTAAGCTCGATGTGCACCCTCTCCTGATCCAGGTTGTGTTCTTCTATAGATGCACACAGCTCTGGTAAGCCAAAGCCCGCCCCCTCCTCACAGGAGTTAGACTGACAGCAGGAGGAGCCTATGCTCCGCTGCCCTCAGTGTCTCAGAAAGTAAGGGGAATGGTGCTGGAGCCAAAACCGGAGCCAGGTAAGTTTTTTGGGATAGATGGGGCTAGAAATAATAGTGGGATGTTTTATACCTTAAAGGATAAGTTCACCTTTGTTCCTGTTGCCATAACCCCGGTATCATTTTTTCCCTTAGGAGGCGGCTTTCTGATAAAAGTGATCCCAGTGGCAGATTCACAGCGGCATCACTTTTAGAAGTGGCGGGATAGGTGCCCCCCCAGTGGTTGCCGGCCTAATGATCGCTGAGCTTTTGAACCATCTGGCGTCAGCAGGGTTTTTGCATAGAGATGAGTGATGGCTAGATGGCCACCGCTCATCTCTATGCATTTAGAGGACCAGAGCGATGTCAACGTCACTTCCGGTTCTTGAGCCATGTAAATGTGGGTTTTTTTCTTAAAGCAAAAGATGAAAAAATACCGGTATATATATTGTTTTTGATCTTTTGCTTTTAAGGGTAGAGGAGAGATTTGGGGTCTATTAAACCTCAGATCTCTCCATAAAGTGGACCTGTCATGCTGTATGGTTTTCGCAAGGGATGTTTTCATTAAACAGTAAAAATTTAAAAAATATAATAAAATAAAATAAAAAAATATAACAATTTAAAGCACCCCTATCCCCACATGCTTGCGTGCAATAGTGAACGCATACACAGGTCACACACATATATGTACACCACACGTAAGGTATCACCGTGAACGTCTGAGCGCGATCAATAATTCTAGCACTAGACCTTGCTTTTAAGGGTCTTTTCGACCCCAGATCTCTCCATATAGAGGACCTGCCATACTGTATTGTTATCACAAGGGATGTTTACATTCCTTGCGATAGCAATAAAAGTGATCACATTTTTTTTTCTTAAAAAGGGACAATGTAAAAATTAAAAATATATAATAAAATATATATATATATATATATATATATATTTTTTTTTTTTTTAAAGCGCCCCCATCCCCACGTGCTCATATGCAGCAGTGGACACGTATATTTCTAGGACTAGACCTCCTCTGTAACTCTAAACTGGTAACCTGTAGAATTTTTTAAAGCATCGTCTATGGAGATTTTTAAGTACCACAGTTTGGCACCATTCCATGAGCGAGCGCAATTTTAAATCAGCTATGTTAGCTATCTATTTACTCGGTGTAACATCATCTTTCATACTATACAAACAATTGGGGTATATATTTTGATTTTTAAAAAATGCATTTACCAAAAAAAAACTGCTGAAGAGCCATGTGACATAAAACATTTAAACGACCGCCATTTTATTCTCTAGGCAGTCTCTGCTAACAAAAAAAATATATAATGTTTGGGGGTTCTAAGGAATTGTCTAGCAAAAAAAAAAAACTGATTTAAACTTGTAAACAACAAATGTCAGAAAAAGATGAACTTAGCCTTTAACCACTCGCCGACCAGCCGCAGTCATTATGCATTGGCAGGTCAGCTCTCCTGCGCGAACCGACATACCTGTACATTGGTCCGTGCATGCGAGATAGCGGGCACGCGTGCACCGCAGGAGCTCACCCGCGGGTCTGGCGGATGCAATATCAGCCACCCGCGATAACTGTACAAAGAGGCAGAATGGGATCTGTCTAAGTAAACAAGGCGGAACCCCGTTCTGAAAGGGGACATCTCAGAGATCTGCTGTTCCCAGTGATCAGGAACAGCGATCTCTGTCATGTCCCTGGCAGCCCATCCCCCCTACAGTTAGAACACACCCAGGGAACACAGTTAACCCCTTGATCGCCCCCTAGTGTTAACCCCCTCGCTGCCAGTATCATTTATACATTGATCAGTGCATTTTTATAGCACTGATCAATGTAATAATGTCACTGGTCCCCAAAAAGTGTCACTTGGGGTCAGATTTGTCCGCAGTCCTGCTAAAAATCGCAGATCGCCGCCATTACCAGTAAAAACAATAAAAAAGAAAAGTCCCTAAATCTATCCCATAGTTTGAAGTCGCAATAACTTTCACATAAACCAAACAAAATACGCCTATTGAGATTTTTTTTTAACCAAAAATATGTAGAAGAATATATATCGGTCTAAACTGGAGAATTAATTCGTTTTTTTATATTTTTTTTTGGATAAGTATTATAAAAGAAAGTAAAATTTTTTTTTTTCAATTGTCACTCTTTTTTTGTTTATAGCACAAAAAATATGGCATATGGCACTGGGTGTAAACGTGTTACCTCCAGAGCTGTGAATGTTACACGTAGTACTAGTAGTGATATAATGGGGGTGATTTACTGAAACTGGAAAATCTGGTGCAGCTGTGCATGGCAGCCAATCAGCTTCTAACTTCAGCTTGTTCAATTAGGCTTTGACAATAAAACCTGGAAGCTGATTGGTTTCTTTGCAGAGCTGCTCCAGATTTTAGTAAATCTCCACAATTTATAGTAAAATTCTGCGCTAGGTGAATCAATATTCTGTAGCAGTTAGTTGGGATGGTATCCAGTAATATACAACAAAGGGACAGCAGACTCGGCATACCGAGACAAGACTACGCAGCACCTGTGTATGTACACCAGGCTATTTGGTTTCCTGTTACTAATGTCTTCAATGCATCATTTCCACAACTCGCACCACATATTGTTTGACAGGTGTGAGGACTTCCTGAGGGCAGAAGACAAGCGCGAGATGTTCTGTATAAAGTGTAGCTTTTAGACCCTTTGTCATATCTAAGTCAGATCTCTGTACAGAACGGCAAAAACTCCATTTTTTTTTCAATGTGCAATACACAATCAAATGCACCTACAGGCATCCCATAACTAGCTTTAACCCGTGTATTGCTGGCTTCCAAAAAAAAAAAATGCTAGTTGTCTGGCTGTCTTTGGTTTCAATACTTCTGAGACACTGACCCAGGACAAGTGTGAGCTAAATTACAGTTCTCAACGTTACCAGATCATTATGATAGCCAGGGGACTAGTATTTTAAGAATAGGAAAAAGAGTTGACCTTTCACACCGAAGGTTCCTTTAACCACTTCAGCTCCGGAAGATTTACCCAAATTCGTGACCAGGCCATTTTTGCGGTACAGCCAGGACCGTCTTTAACGCAGGGCAAAAGGGGCAGCTGCCCACGGGCCCAGTCATTGTTGTGGGGCCCCAAAGCAGCTGCCCCTTGAGCTAGATAGTTAATAAGTGGATTTGGGAGGGCCCAAGAAAATGTTTGTCCAGGGTCCAATCAATATTAAAGACGGCCCTGGATACGGCACTGTGTTACTTTAACTGACAATTGGTGGTGCAACATTGTACCCAAATAAAATTCATGTCCTTTTTTTCCCCACAAATAGTGCTTTCTTTTGGTGGTATTTGATCACCTCTGTTTTTTATTTTTTTTGTGCTATAAACAAAAAACCACTGTCAATTTTGAAAAAAAAAAAAAACATTATTTTTTACTTTCTGCTATTAAACAGATAAAAAAAAAAAAATTTAAAATCTAATTTCTTCAACAATTTAGGCCAATATGTATTCTGCTACATATTTTGGGGAAAAAAAATCCCAATAAGCGTATATTGATTGGTTTGCGCAAAAGCTGTAGCTGTAAGATATATTTCTAGCATTTTTATTTACTTGTTTTTTAACTAGTAATGGCAACGATCAGCGACTTATATCGGGACTGATATTGTGGCGGACAAATCGGACACCCAACTAAAGCCTCGTACACACAATGCGAAATTTGGATGGGAATTTTCATTCGACGGCCTGACGTCCCGAAATTTTTACCGTTAGTAAGCTCCTTTGGACAGCCGATTTTGATTTTTCGGATGAAAAAAGCTGGATGAGCAGACTATAAATTTTTTTTTTTTTTCGTACGGCAACTCAACGTCCGATTTTCGTATCATCAGTACAGTTTTTGTACAAAAAAAATAGCGCGATCGCAACTACACATGCTAAGAAACTAAAAAAATTAATATTCAACACATTACGTCACTTCTGACGTTGAATTCGGTCCTGCGAAAGTTTTCGTATTGTTAGCACGCTCTTCACTTTCGACATGAGACAAGCGTCCAACAAAAAACAGACATTCTGTCGTCCGAAATGCGCATCATGTGTACGAGGCTTGACACTTTTTGGAAACCAGTGACATTAATACAGTGATCAGTGCTAAAAATATGCACTGTCACTGTGCTAATGACACTGGCTGGGAAGGGGTTAACATCAGGGGTAATCAAAGGGTTAACTGTGTGCCTAGCTGGTGTTTCAGTGTAGTGTGGGAGATGCTTTTACTAGAAGAAGGCATGGATTCATGTCACTGCTTTGCAGGAACACAGGATCCATGCCTTCTGTACTCACAGAACAGTAATCTGCCTTGTTTACATAGAGAGATTGCAGAACAATTGGTGGGTGCCGAGGGACATCAAGTCAGCGGCGCCCACTGATCAGCTCCTGCTGTGTATAATCACAGCGGAAGCGAGCCACTGGCGGCACGCACTTGCGCCCGATACCCAGAAGTGCAGGATCATGTATATATATTCTTGGAGTGCGCATGCACATTATTGTGCGTTTTCTTTTCTTTAGGGCAACCCATTCATATTAAAAACCCTTCAACCCTTTTCAAATATTGCGCTGCGCTATACCGCATGCTACTTTGTTACCATGTATTTTGGCTTGTGCAAATGCACCTGCGTTAGCTAGACGCTTGGTGGGTGCCATTAAGAATTAAGGGCAACACGTTTTTGTGCATTGCAGGAATATGCACAACTTTACGTTTGCTCCAACGACGCACAAATGTGAACCTAGCCTTAACCAATTTTATTTTCTCATGAAGCAATATTTTATCTCCACCCAAAATGGCACCACCAAAGTGTATCCATATCCAAGAATATTAATGTAATATATTGCAGCTTTGATGTGGCAGCTGCATTTGTTTTCTTTTTTTCAGGCTTTTTTTTCACAAGGGAATTCTTCCAGTAACATATTGTACATCTTGTCACCCTAGGACAGAACACCTTCCCCTCTCCTAATCCCCATAACATAGGTGGGAGGTGTTCTGTTGTCCACAGAGGGGGAAGAATGCTAGCTAGTGGCGGCTGGTGCTGTATACTTTGGGAGGCAGCAAACAGGACATCCCGCCACCACCCCCCCCCCCACCGTCGGTCGGCCCCACACTTAATATCCCCCCGGTCGGTTGGCCCCGCACTTACCCCATCTAGGTCGGCTCCTTCCTGCTTCTCCTCCTCCTCGGTGGTCGCTTCCTCCTTGGTGGCCTCACCCTGCGTCTCGAGCTCCATGGCGGCTTCCTCATCGCCAGCTTCCTCCTCAGCAGATTCCTCCTCGGCGGCTTCCCTCCTCCTTCCCTCGGCGGCCAATATGATCGCTTCTCCTCTCGGCCAATCGGGTCTCAGGACCTGCTTCCTAATTGGCTGGGAGAAGAATCCGGAAGACAATAGCGAATATTAATTCGCTATTGTCACACAAATGGGTGGGCTCAGGGTGCAGTGCTCTGCGTCCCAAGCCCATCCTTTTTTTAGCCAATTAGGGCCTCAGAATCTAATCATGTGTTTTTAAAAAAAAACTCCCATTGAAATCCATGCGTCCGGCGCCCTGCATTTAGATTAGGGAACCTGCACCCCTTATGGACGGGCCGCCACTGATGCTAACTGGTAACAGTCAGCACAGGCAGAAAGCACAAGAAGTTATCGGCTCACAAGATCTCTGGCAGATCATCAGGCGTTTTTTTTTTTTTTTTCACTCATCAAACAGAAATGAGGAAACACTTTTGATGGTATACAACATTAAACTTGATCCATGCCAAAAAAAATGGTGAGTTGGAGACATAATTTCTGCAAAAATCTTCTACATGCACTGTAGTTATCATTGACAGTATTATATGTTTTCTAATAAATATAATAGGAATAATAAAAATGGTTGTGTATAATAAATAAAATATGCTTTTTAAAAATACATAGTTATTACTTTCTATAGCTAAAACTTAACACATGAAACTCCTCCTTGAAAACCTTGGTCTGATACGATATACCACTGTGTGGGTGTGTGGGGTCTCAAAGGTAAGTTTGTTCTTTTACACACAACACATTTTAATGAATGTGCTTTAAAAGAAAAAAAAAAGTAAGAAAAAAAGAAAACAGAAAAGGTGTATCTAGTAGTAGGAGTGTACAGCTGTAGAAGTAAAAATTGTTAGCACTGAACGGAGAAGTTGCACACTAAGTGCGAGGATAAAAATGTATTATACTGTAGTTTACCAGTAATTATGTGTGGTGGCTGCCTTCGTTTTTTTTTGCTTTTTTTAAAATTATTTTCCTCATTTTTCACCCAGTATCTGGCCAGAAATACACTTGTTATTTCAGAATGGCCACACTCATTTCTCCACTGTGTCTGTGGAGGAATAGAGAAGCCACCCTTACAGAAGCATTGCAGTGTTAGATGGATACATAGATTCATAGATTTAGATGGACTTTACATAAGTGAATAACAATTTAAAACCTAACGCCAGCTAACACTTTTTAAAGCGGTTAATGAGCGGTTTAAGGCATAATGAGCTAGTATGTACCGCATACTAGCTCATTATGAAATACTCACTTTAGAACTAAGCTCCCACAGGGCTGCCCGGTCCCTGCAGAGGGAGCGGACATCTTCGTTGTGTGCATTCTTCCGGGTTCATGGCCCCGGCACTGTGAGTGGCATGCGTGGGAGCCCGTCTTTCCGGCAGACTTTCCGTCAGGGTCCGGCACTATGCACAGAGCTTCGGCGGGCCATCACGGTGCATGCGCCGTGACGTCATTGGCTACATTGCAAGTGGAATATCTCCAGATATTCATTTTACCTACAGGTAAGCCTTATTATAGGCTTACCTGTAGGTAAAAATGACTTTAGGGGGTAGACAACCACTTTAAGCAGTTACTGGAACTTTTTTTTCTTCCCTTTCCTTACCCCTATAGGTATTGTAAATATCTCCTAAACATGCACCGTCCAGGAGATATTTACTGCGCTCTGAAGGAACAGTATACAGTGCCGTTCCTTGAGAGTCCTGTGCTGTGAACGGCAGCTGAAGGAGTGACGACATCGCAGCTCCGGCCACTCACACAGCCCGAGTCCGGGAAGAAAGACCTGGTAAAGATGGAAGCGCCTTCAGCTGTGACAGCACGTCGCTGGATGGCTTTGTTCTAAGGTAAGTTTTGCATAATGTGCTAGTATGCAATGCATGCTAGCACATTATGGCTTTTCCTTGCAGGGTTAAAAAAACCCATAGAACTGTGGTTTAATACCACTTAAAGGAAGTTAAAAGATACAAGAATTAAGCTGGTAGATTTACATAAGAATGTTGGCACAAAAAAAATCTTGGCAATGCATTCAATAATGCCATCAGAGACTTGACAAATGCCATTTAAAAGTTTTAGTTGCTTTTAACATTCGATTTTGGAATTATTGGAATGTTGTACATTGAAGAAAAAAATTCCATTCTGCTCCAATTGGACCTCACTAACCATCAGAAAATCAAACGAAGGTTCCAAAAACAAAATTTTCAATCTAAATTCTGCATGCCCAGCTTTGTTGGCAGGGCCAAGTTTTCCTATAGTTACACCTGAAATAGTGTGCAAACCCTAACTATAAACTACTCTAATTTAACCACTTTTGGTCTGGCAAATATACCATGAAAACCTTTTGAAAACCTTTTGAAAAATACCTGTTAATCAGAAATCTTGTGAGCTGATGCTCTGTATTCTCTACCATCTCTGTCATCAATTTTGTCCTTAGCTATCTCTGCTGACTATAGACCCACACCCCTCTATCTTATGGACAATGGCAGAGGGGTAGAGCCCTGTAGTCCTACCTTTTTTTTGTTGCCCTCATAAAGTCGGGCGAATGAGTGTTGTCATCTTAGATTCCTAGGACTAGCAGTTTATTACTGGCAGAATCATCAGATGAAAATACATTGTTAAAAAATGAAAACGTAATGCAGCCATCGCATTTAGGGACATACAGGATGCAATATAGTACATTCTTATTTGGTTTAGAGTTAGATTTGCTTTAAGTGAGGTTTAGTACTGATACAAATAAATTCTATATATAATGTGTTCCTAAAATTAGGAAACCCCATTTTGAAAACATCACCTTCATAAAGGACTTTAATTTATTAACGAAAGAGAGTTTTGCTGTTGAAAAATATCAGACTTACTGGCCAGATCCCCAGGTGAAAATAAAAGAAAGAAAGCCTAAAAAAGACAACGAATGCAGCCATCATATCTAAGAATTGATAAGCTGCAATATAATAAATGTTTGATTTTGGGTTTAATACGACTTTAAGTTTGACAAAATTCAACCCAAGAACAAAAATGTAATATATAGCATCTTACTGTTTTTTACATGTGGTGGCTATATTATTTTTTTTACAGATAAGAATATTTTATAGAGGAACTGAAAAAAATCCAGTTGATCCCCACACATCTCTTGTGTCCCTCCAACTTCCAATGCACTGAACTGAAATCTCAAGCACCAATGAAGCTTCATTAACTATCCTTGTGAATGATAAAGCAACGTCTCTCTATTTAATGGATATGAGGAATTGGGAGGTGTTTGTAGTCCAAGTCAAGACAGCAGCCTAGTGAAAATGCTGTTCCTCCATGAATACAGAGCAACAAGTAAGTGTTGTCACAGTAAGACAGAGAGTGTGTTATTGGCAGATTTCTCAGGTCAAAATTATGCAAAAAAAGGCCTAAAAACAGAAATCTAATGCAACCACCACATCTAAGGTTTAGTATGCTGTAATATATTAACATATATATTTTGGTTTTAGATACCATTTAAGCAGAATTTAAATTTAATTAATTAATAAGGATTTTATGTATTTGCATATGAAAATGATAAAAATGCAAACAAATCTTCTCTAATCTTCCTCTATACCAGCAGCTGCAAACATGTTAAATTTGTAAAAACTTGCAATGCCCTTATTTTTCTACTATTTAAAAAAAAAATGTTTTTAACGCACATTCAAATTTACAAAGTGCACATTTATTCTATAAAGCCAAGATCTGAACTTTTTTGGTGGGTTGTGTTCCACCACCTTTATTTATCATTTTTTTTTTTTAAATTGAATTCTTGCTTTTTTTATTTAATAACATTCCTTATTATTAACAGTTTCCTTAACACTACAGAGGCTCTGAATACCACAAAGACCCAAAAATGAAGTGAGCTGCTGTATAAGTGCAAACTGATCTGTGAAAATATTTTGCTTTAAGATACTTTGAGTTTCCTCTGTCATAACAATGTTAAATAATGTGTTGGGGCGAGGGACTTGCACCGCACCCATTACCGTACCCAATTTCACAAACTACATCCACAACTACAACAATAAACAATAAACAGCAACTCATTATTACCCTGTAAAAAAAAAAAGCATTTCTGAGACTTATATTAAATATTCTATTTTTATATGTCATACTTTTCAAGTTGAAATGTTTTTAAGAGGAAGAACAAAATGATAAAGGACTTACCTCTTCTAGTTTCACTTTCTCGGATTAAGAAGGAACCAGTTCTGTTGCTGCTCATCAAGAGCAACTCTTCTGCTTTTTCACGATTTATACCTTTGAAAAGCCACCTTAAATAATAAGGAACTTGTGGTTAGGCATTATTCTGTTCCCTGCATAGCACATGGTACTTTATAAATGCCTGCACAAAACAAATGTGGATGTGGTAATCTTCTATTCCCTTTTTTCGTCAGTCACATTTAAAGGGAATGCACAGGTACTAGAGATAATTATTCTATAGACGAAAAACAGCTCAACTTGATGAAAATAATCTTATTAATTTTAAAGCTTTAAAATGTAGTTTTTACATATATAGTTCTGATCCTCCATGATCAATACTGACAATCAATAAGAGTTAGTGCAGATGGTGAACATGGACAAGGTTCGCGATGGTGCTGGATACTGGAAAGTATGAACTGCTTATAAATAGTGTTTTCAATGACTCTTTGTTGAATGGATCCTTCTTTTTTAATTTAAACCAGAATTCTTATTCAAAATGCAAGCATTTTTTAATTGCAAACTTACCTGTTATATACTTTAGCAACATAATCCCTAGGCATGTAGCATTCTCTTCCACTTGTAACAGACATCACTTTCCACCATTCTCCATCCCTGGAAAACATTGCCATTTAAGTAAAGTATTAATTTATTGAAAAAAGTCAACCAAAATAACATAAATATATAATCGGACTGTCCATTTTTCCTGCAGCTAAAGAAGAAAGTCAATGTTTCTGACAAAACTGTTTCGGGAAGCAAGTTAGATAAAATTACCAACTTTCTAGGTAATAGTTCTCTCCTCTCTTTTTTTTTAGCCAATATTACCCATACATTTAAAATAACCAATGAGACCTGTTGCCTAAGGGGATATACCTTCAACTTTTAAACAATGTCTGCATTGTAAATTAGGCTGGTCATACACTCAGCAGTTTGATAGAGCAATCAAGCCTTTCTTGAAATCACAAAGTGATTGAAGACATAAAATTGTGGTCTCAATCCACTATAAGGACACAGGATCAAAATTGTCTTTGTTGGACACAGAAGACAAACATGATCATTTTTGAGAAAAGTGCAGTTGTTTTTTCTATTTCAGTTAGCATTTTTCTATAGTCTGTATTGAAGCTGTCAGCTATTGTCCACTTTTGGCTTCTCAATTGACCGAAATCTGGTGGTCACTCGAACTTGTGGGATTGTTTAGTTTCTGATGATTACCTGCTTACATATGTGCGTATGTATGTCCAGCTTTAGAGTATTCTACAATAACTCTTCAGGTTTCAATGCCTACGTACACCAATATGAGCACTGTGGTTGCCAAGAAGAACATTATAAATATAAAAGGAGATTTGTCACAGACGGCGGTAAAGAGGTTGTTGAGGTACCTAAAAGGACTTGAGTCCATAGTGTATTGGGCATGGCTGTTTTGTCATAGGCCCATGAATCCTGCAGCAGAGAGATTGCGGAGGGGACTGCATCTTTTGATGGTCTAGGTCAGGGGTATCCATAGCCCCATGGGGTGTGGGAACTGAATTACTAGATTATAAGACTGGATGAATGAAATGTTATTAAACTAAATTATTATATAATACGGATTGAGGCCACGAGGCTAATAACTAATCAGCAATCAGCTCACTATGGACATCTTCCCTCTTCACAGTATAGCCAGTTGGTATGGTTGGAGAACATTGTTAGCATCTGTACTTCAGTTTTATGCTTGCTTGCACAAAAGCCACAGTGAAAATCTATAACCGTAGCTAACTTGTGTATTTATGATTTGCCATTCGCCCTTTTTATATAAATAATAAAATAACCTCCTTATGATTTTGTTTCAGCTGATGTGTTCCTAAGTATCCATATGTAACGTAAAACCAAGCTATTGACATTTTTTTAAGTCATACAGGTACCTAATAGAAGTGGTGATAACGATGACTTTGACAATTTGCTGAACGGGGTATGGGGACATATTGAGCAATCCGATTGGGGTTTGTAATTGTAAAAAAAGTTAAGAACCCCTGAATTTAATCTACAATCTTTTATATAACTTGTAAAGATAGCCTTATCTGCTAAATCAAAGAAGATCTATGTGTACTGCTAATTTAAATGCTGGCTTTCTATAGAATATAATTTTGCAATATCATTGTCTGGCTGTGGAAGAAAAAAACAACTGACGTAGTTTTGCTAAAAAAAAAAAAAAAAATAGAGGTTGTTTACTTAAGCTGTGCCTAGGTGATAAAACCTGTTTTCTGATTGCACCTCATCCAGGCTGGTCAGGAAAAAACAAGAACATTTGAGGTCACTCACTCTGAGAGAACGTTTAGCTGCTCTCCAAGTCGAACACTTAAATCGCTTTGACCACCGGCTGGAAAGTTGTACAAAGCCACAAATATGCACTTGTCCGCTACTGAAAAACAAGTAAACATCATTTGCACAATACTTTTAAAAGTTGTGACGTACAAAATGTACAGAAACTCAGTTTGATAACAAATTATGTCTCTCTGTACTAAAATAAGGAGTTAAAGCTTGACTCCAGCCAAAACTTTTTTTGAGCTTGAAAGCAATTTTGAAGGGTTAGAATCCTTGTTTTATTGAACCCTGGGCACTATTAATTCTCAGTGTGGAGCTTTCAACATCAACAACTCCTGCAGTGGGGAGGGAGTGGGGAAGGGGGGCAAAAATGCTTTACTAGGAAGGTAGGGGGGTATCAGCAGACACTGTTGTCTCCCCTTGAACTGAAAAAGTGACAGTGGGGTTGATTTACTAAAACTGGAGAGCGCAAAATCTTGTGCAGCTCTGCATAGTAACCAATCAGCTTCTAGGTTTTTGTCAAAGCTTAACTAAACAATCTAAAGTTAGAAGCTGATTGGCTACCATGCAAAGCTGCACCAGATTTTAGTAACTCAACCCCACTATGCCTTTAGGAAGTTTCTTTAAGGTGAGCCTTACAATAATAATAATTACATTGGTGTGATCACTGAAAATGCACTCTATTTTTCATTTAAAAATGCATAGTTGTCTCATATATTCCATTGCTTTGATACATATTTCCATTTGTAGGTGAATATGTTTTCTCACGCAAATCTTGATACAAAAACTACGGGCAAATATTACCATCTTCTACCCAATTTGCATATTGAACCAACGTCTTTCATTATGACTACTCAAAAACATGAGTCCACCATTAAAAATTTGAGGAATAAAAAAGCCAAGGATAAATACCTCCAGGCCCCTTAAGGGCTGGGGTGCCCTGTGGTCGGGGACCCAGATCGAGAGTACCGCTGTTTACTCTTCTGCCCCCCCCACCGCCCTTCTTTATTTCTCTCTCTCCTCTATCTTTTCCTCTATCTCTTTTTCCCCTTAATCACCAATGTTTTTTTATATGGATGCGTATGGAGGGTCCGTAGAGCCTCCCTCATTCCTAATCATTTAAGGGAGCAAGACATTGAGCCTTGAGGTATGGAACATAATGTGACATTCTTTTATAGATATGTCTCCACTTTATGTCTGTAATAGGGTGACTACACAAACTGAGTTTATGCTCTTAGCAAACGGATGCTTCATTAAGAGGGCCCAGCCTTTTAGGCTCATTTATTTGGGTCCTGTCCATAGCACTCGGGCTCTTGATTGTATCAGAGGGAGTACCTTGATATTTGTCTAACCACATTGGTATGTCTGTACTTTGTTAAACTTTTGAATAAAAATCTATTGAAAGACAAAAAAGCCAAGGATACCGCATTTGATTTCCCCAGCTCTGTGAATGGGAGATGGAAAATATTAGGCTTGTTTTATCAAAGGGACTTTAGTTTTGGGTGGATTCCATCTCAACATTCATTTCTAGCTCCATCCCAATGATGCAATTATTATGAGAGGTTCTTCTTTTCTTCTCAGCAGGACATGGAAATACAATGAGAAGACCCCAAGAGATAGAAGAGGTGATTAGGCCCAACAGTGTTATTCAAAACTAAAATATCAGAATCAGGAGTATATTGAGGCTACCATTGCTGACCTCTCCTTCTGAAAATGCTGATTGATTGGATGTTAAGTTGACCCTCTGGCTTTATTCCTTATGGGACTGTACCAGAACATTTATGAAGGTAAGAACCTCTGTCATTTGTGATCTGCACACTCATACCAGGACAGCCACTCAGAGCATATTGAAGTCATAGGGTCAATATGACTTCCAGGAAACTAATATTTTCAGAAAGAGGTCAGCAATGGCATATTCCTCTCAGCACAGGTTTTTTTTTTTTAAGATAAACCTAAAAAGTAACATTCATATAGAACTGTGTGGTATGAAATATAGAAATATGCAAGAAATGTTATAGACTTTACCAGTGATTTCTTTAGTGATCTTACCAGCAATGTTTGCTTGAGAGTTGGCTAGAGTCGACTGAATTGCTGAATATCCTCTTTTGCTGGGTAAGCTCCCCATTGATCTCGCTGACTCAGTTGTAGAAATTCTTAAGACATATAAATCTGTCAGGAATCAGAGGCATGTTAATATACAGATAAACCCATCCCCGTTTTGTCCTTTAAATGTGAAGTATATACGAGGGGTCTTAAAACGTTTTTGCACTTTTATGTTTTGATTGGAAACGTTGAGGGCGGGAGAAATAGTAATTGGTCGTGTCTGAGAGTGTCATGTGACTAGTCTGTCTGGCAAGCTGGCTGACCTTGCAGTTTAGTATAATTAGTGTAATTTGTTTTTCATATTCTTAATAAAAAGAGTTTCAAAAAGTCCAAAAACTTTTTGAAGAACCCTCGCATAAAGACAATTTTCTTTGTTTCACGTAAAAGAACACCTGGTAGGTTTTTTGTCAGCCTACTGGCAAAGCCAACGAGTAATAAAATGATTTTACAGTGCTGTGTTTTTGCTAGTTTGAGGAATATGGGTATGAGGCACTTGATATTTGGTCCATTATCAAAGAAAATAGCTTGAATCATGGAGTATAATGCTCTGGCTATTGCAGTTCACATACAACGGGGGCCTCAGGGAGCAGCTCAGGAAGAAACCAAAACATCTAGGACAGCCATTTCCAACAGGGGTTCCTCCAGAATTTGTTAGGGGTTCCTTGAGCTGTAATAAGTGGCTGATAGACATTTAATGGTGCCTGCATAGTTCCAGGGCCAATGCTACTTGGCAGTGTCAACAGCATGGCACCAATGATCTATTTGTAAGTTTCATTCTGACCTCCACTGCAAGGGAGACATTTCTTCTCACTGACCAACAAAATAAGGGGCATTTTTTCCCACTGATCCCTAATTAATGGGTATTAGCAACAGTTCCTCGAGTCCTGAAAATTACTTCAAGGGTTCCTCTGGGGAAAAATGTTGAGAAAGGCTGGTCTAGGAGCACAACAAGAGCACAACAAGAGCACAACACCAATTTTCAGTCCAGTTTAAAGATATCAGTTTAGTTTATCAGTCCTTAATCAAAATGACAAAAAGATGTAGCAGACAATGCATTTCAGAGTTTGCAAAGATCCCCTTTCATCAGGGAATGTGCCTTTAAAATCTGGAAATGCTACAGCAATCTAGTGAATCACCTAGACTGCTGTGCCACATCCACATATAAAAGGCCATTTCCCCGATGAAGGGGGACATGTACAATCCTTGAGACATGTTGGGTGTCACATCTTCTGGCTTAAGGGAGCTTCAAAATAAGCATCAAAACCAGCATTCACTGACCTCTGTAGCTGCAAGCATTGTGGAGTAAGTGATTGAAAAAAAAATCCTTATCTTTTTATTTGTTTGAGGTCAATGACTCAAGAAACACTGAAACCAATGCATCAGCATGACAGCCAGGCAACTAACAATTTCAGAAGGAATGGTCAGTGAAGGCTGCTTTCTTGTTACCCCTTAAGACAGATTTCCCTTAAAGATAACCCTTCCCTTCCCTTAAGGCTCTACTAGAATCTACACGACTGACTGCTGAACCTATATGTTGCCTGGTTGACAATCCATGTCCTGCCTAAATCCGTCCTGCAAAAAGTAAGATCTGGACTTCCAAGTGGACTCCGATTTGACTTTCTGCATGTTTGTTCTGGGTCAGTGATTCAGCAAACTCTGAAACCACAGGCAGCCAGGAAACCAGCTTTTTCAGAAAGACTATTAAGCATTTGCGGCCTAAGTACTCCTCTAGGTAGAGGTTTCCTTTAAAGCGAAATAATAATTTGTTGTCAAATATAGGATTTCCTACCACACGCATGCAAAACTGAAATTTTACATGAAACCCGAACTGCACATTAGTAATAAAACAGGCGTCCTATCTTTTTTATTTTCGGTGGAAAATGAATCATACATTTTCCCAGGTGTGTGCTGCATGTGTTCCACATTACAAGCATGCTTTAAAGTTTAGATTTGTGTGGGTGATGGGGGAGAACCGTCATTTGATAATGAAGATCAGTTTGTGATAAGTGAATGGAACAAATTTCAAAGAGCCTTCAGATAGTACAATGTATATGAAAAAATATTATGCTGGTCATTAAAATGTAAAAGAAGAATAGAAAGAAAAGCAATCGACAAGGCTGCCATCAATACACCAAATGGCCAAAGCTATGTGGGCACCTACCCATTACACCGACAGTAAACATTGTTAAACATTCCATTCTAAATATATAAAGTATAGAGTGTGTATAACCAAAACTATTTATTTTGTTTTGGATAGAGTAGGGAAGGGTTAAAATCCCTATCAGGGACTGTATCCCATTGAGGAGATTTTCCTAAACTTCTTTCTCGGATACCAATCAGTGGTATGAAATCTCTCCAAAGTGAGGGAAGATCCCTTCCTATACAGTTGTTACTGGAACACCTTACTTCTAGTTCTTTCCCATCATCTTCAGTCTTAGTGACAATAGCCACCAGGATAAATAGAGAAGATTTGGCTACACACACACTTTAATGAATATGAGTTGTCCCCCCAGTCCCCTTTGAGGCTACTTTCCTGTGAAGGGCTTTCTTATGATTTTGAAATGTGCCTGTGGAGTGTAAGTTCTTTTATAGGTCTTCTTTAGCACAGGCCAATATGGACACCTCTTTGACCTTGTTGGACATCCCACTCTAAAACTATGGGTATTAATATGAAGTTGCTATAATGGCCTCCAATCTTCTGGGAAGGCTTTTCACAAGATCTTAAAATGCATCTGCAGGCATTTGTGGCTATTAATCCAAAAGAAGGTACCAAAGTTGACTGAGAAGACCTGGCTCACAATCAGGGTTCTAATTTATCCCAAAGATGTTGTAGGGTTGAGGTCAGGGTTTTGAGCAGGGCACTTAGGTCCATCTGCACCAGACTGGTCAAACCTTCATAGCTAGCTTTGTGCACAGGGGCACAGTCTTGCTGGAACTGAAAAGGCCTTCCCCGAACTGTTGCCACAAGGTTGGAAGCACACTATTATCTAAAATGTCTTTTACTACTGTAACGCTACCAGCAGGGGCGGGCGGATAGGGGTCGCAGGAGTCGCCATGGCGACCGGGCCCCATGCTGGGGGGGCCCATAAGGGCCCCCTGTATGCCCAGATTAGGAGGGGATGAGGACTGGAGCGCTCCGTTCCTCAGCCGAACGACGCTGCAGGGAGCCTCGTCACACTGTGAAAGTGAAAGCAGTGTGTGCTGTGCTCTTTGTCTCCCCCTACAGTGCAGTACTCGGCAGGAAGAGATTGGGACTGGAGTTGGGATGTTGTAGAAACCCTATTTAATCTTGGGACTAACACTCGGTCCAGAAGAGTC
>BLSH010212870.1:328406-352802 GCA_018402905.1 Glandirana rugosa
CCGACACAGGTCACTCATCTTTTACAGGACCGTAGTCACCCTCATTTGTCAAGGGGTAGAAACCGTAATCACCCTCTTTACCACGGATTAATAACCACAGTCACCCTGCCAGGACATTTTCTACTCACTGGACACAGCCCCCCCCCCCACCCCAAAGTCTGAAGAACAGTAAACTGGCCCTTTTCTTAGAAAGTTTGAAGACCCCCGCTATAAATGAATACAGTAAATTGTAACCTATAGCAGTCGGTAGTCACCTTTCCCTTTTTAGCCTGGTCCACAATTTATCACAACTATGCACTGCATAAAAAGTGTTTCAATTTCATCGTATTCTATGCTGCAATTAAATACAAATTTCATGGCTTTATTGTTTTACTGCATTAAACTGATAGCTAATTGGCTGCAATAGTTTGTAGCAACTTATATGGCTTTATTAAATTTAACGTCATTTTTTTATACCTTTTTTCTAAACTTTCATAACTTTCAGCAGCTGCCCTATCATACAATATCAGCAGCCTCTGACTCTCAGATACTTTCTAGCATGGCAACATGTTTTGCAGAAAATAATAAAAGGCCTCTGGATCTACTCTAAGGTCCGAAGTCTCCAGTATAATTGATAATTATCTACAAGAACCAAAGCCATGCCATCATGCAGGGTTTTGGTTCTAGTGGAGAACGTGTTTTTTAACAATTTCACACTTTTGTTGGCAATTTGCAAGTGTTTATCATTAGGATGCGAAAATCTTTGCCGTTCCTGGCAGACATTCTGCCAACTCGTGCCCTGTACCCATTGAACACAGTTCTTGCTCCTTTTAAAAATGACCACTACAATAGATGGTTGTTAGTTCAAAAACTACTAGTGAATAAGTAAAAAAAATAATTGGCTTCTTCATCAATGTGTCCTAAAGAACGTTTTTTGTAAAGCTAACAGCAAGCAACCAGACTCAAAGCTCCGTCGAAAAATGACAGCTAATTGAATGTAAGAAGCAAGCTTATGCATTGCTGTGGGGTATTATAAGCAGTTGTTATTTCTCACAGCTTGATTTCTAAGGTCTCCAGTGAGGTGATGTCCGCCACAGCCAATAAATTAGTAATTTGTACACTTAGATTTAACAACAAAGAAATTTGTCTATACACAGCAATGTGTTTTGCACCAAGCAATAAAGCTTTTAGTTTTGCTTGCCGTAAATTCAACAAATAATTCTATGCAATGAATAAGCAATGATAAAAGTCTGTAGAAATAAATTGGAGCAAACACATTGCAGTTATTTAAAATACATAATGGGCAACATAGAAACCATTTTATACACCTTTAGGTGTACTGGCAATTATTAAAAGCACTATAGGGGGTACTACAGACCAAATGACACATATAAGGAGGTACTCAGTAAACCCCTGCTACTTTATAGGGCCACACAGTGAACTGGAGCGCCATGTTTCACCCTTCTGTAAAAGCCTGTAGAACTGGTGGTGGAAAAAAGCATGAATTAACTGAACTGTAACAATGGGCAACAGCCGTTTTGTATCAGATATAAAATGTAGGCATTCTACGAGAAGCCAATTTTTTATTAAGCCAAACAGGAGAATTCATGGGTACATTAGATACTCAACCAATTGTCAAAGTGGGAAGTTATCAATTGTTTTGTCATCAAATAGTCTAACTATGTAAGGCCACCATAATATTACCAGCCTTTCCAATTTTTCGCCACAAAGGCCACTAACACCAGTAATAGGGACTTTTGTGGGTTGCCCCAACAATGGCGCCTTGTGCAGTTTAAGGGTTTTGTTATGCATTTATGAGACCTCCTAATCAATTGTCAAAGTGGGCAGTTATTAATTATTTTGTCATCAAATAATCTAGCTATGTAAGACCACCATAATGTTACCAACCTAATCCAATTTTTGTCACAAAGGTCACCAACACCGGTAATAGGAACTTTTGTGGGTTGCCCCAGCGATGGAGCCTATTGCAGTTTGAGGGTATTGTTATGCATTTACAAGACCTCCTAGCCATTGCCCTAGCCAATTGTCAAAGTAGGTAGTTATTAATTATTTTGTCATCAAATAATCTAGCTATGTAAGCCACCATAATATTACCAGCCTTATCCATTTTTTGCCACAAAGGCCACCAACACCGGTAATAGGGACTTTTGCGGGTTGCCCCAGCGATGGAGCCTATTGCAGTTTGAGGGTATTGTTATGCATTTTCAAGACCTCCTAGCCATTGCCCTAGCCAATTGTCAAAGTAGGTAGTTATTAATTATTTTGTGATCAAATAATCTAGCTATGTAAGACCACCATAATATTACCAGCCTTATCCATTTTTCGCCACAAAGGCCACCAACACCGGTAATAGGGACTTTTGTGGGTTGCACCAGCGATGGAGCCTATTGTAGTTTGAGGGTATTGTTATACATTTACAAGACCTCCTAGCCATTGCCCTAGCCAATTGTCAAAGTAGGTAGTTATCAATTATTTTGCCATCAAATAGTCTAGCTATGTAAGACCACCATAATATTACCAGCCTTATCCATTTTTCGCCACAAAGGCCACCAACATCAGTAACAGGGTCTTGCCCCAACAATGGCTCCTATTGCAGTTTAAGGTTATTGTTATGGATTTACGAGACCTCCTAGCCATTGCACTGCCACAAATAAACTGTAATGAATATGGATCCTTACACCAGGCTTATTAGTGAGATCAGCATTCAATATAGGCTCACAACGTCATTACAAGACCCTGGCACTTGCAAAATGGATGCATCCAACTGTGATTTGTGAGATTTATTGGAGCTGGTATAGACTTGAAAAACTAAAATGTTGGCTATAGCCACCTGTTCATCGGTGATATAATGTACTGGCTGGATAAAAAAAATAAATAAATAATAAAACAAATGGGATAAAAATGTCTATACTCTGGCAAAAAAGTAAAAAAAACCATAAAAGAACAAACCCAAATGGAATAAACATAACATAACACGTCTATACTATTATGGACAAAAAAAAGGTTAAACAAAAAAATAAAATATAATGTACTAGCTGGAGAAAGAAAAAGAACAAAAAAAGAAATAAAAAGAACAAAAAACACAAATGGGATACTTAGGTCTATACTCGGGCATAAAGGTAAAAAAAAAACCCTACAAAAGAACAGACCCAAATGGAATAAATATAAGTCTATACTATTATAGACAAAAAATGGGGGAACAAAAAAATAAAAAAATATACCCCTAGTGTTTAAAAATAAATAAAAATGGGTAGACTTGATGGACCAATTGAGCTTTTTCATTGACACGTTCTACGTTTCTATGTGGGAAATGCTCAGAAACAAACCTGTTCCCCTTTTTTTCTAAAAAGTTAGGAAAACTTTTGTTTGCTAATACAAGCCAGGACCAAAATATAGAAGCACGGATCATCACCCCCTATTGATGATGCTCTACACAGCCCAGTCCTTGTCTGATCAATGCTAAAATAGTCAGCCTAGCTTTCTTGGATGATTCCAGGTCTTCTGTAATTTGGAAGGGTTTGACAAGACAGTAAGATTATTGGATTTCTCATAAAATGAATGTTTTCAAAGTTAGGGATCAAATGCACTTATAGACACAGCAATCCCAATATCATTCCTGCAAACCCAGAGACAGTGAAAAACAGGTTTCCGGGCAGCCAGCAGAATGTGGACATTCTCACTGGGAATCATGAATACCTCAAGAGCCTGTATAGGCATATTGGAACAAGACCAGCATGGAACACCCACTTAAAAAGACTATCTGAACTATGTATTGAATCTGTCGTCTATGCAGAGTTATGGTCTAATAATGTGAAGACCTCAGCTATTTTGGGCAAATAATACACCTTATTCCTATAACAATCTCCATAGAAGAATAATAAAAATAAAACTTACTTTGTTAGCATGTTTTCATCAGCTGAGAGAGAAGACTGACTACACCTGCTAGTGAGAGAGTTTGCAGAAAGTTTTCAGTGTGGGTTTCCTAATGAGTAGCCTACGCTGTCACATCAAGAGGCAGCTGAGTCTGAGAAGTAGGATGTGCCTTGTAGCAATATTCAGCCAGATCTGTGTGATGACATCACTCCTAAAATTCTATGGGGAGACCTGAGCATGTAGGAGTGCCTGAAACTGCACCAGACTACTGACTTGTGTCATGGATCGTACGGTGTAAGATCAATGCACCCGTAGGTCATGGAAAGTACAATATGTTTTCGTGACTTTTTAAAATAAAAGAATAGTGTGACCCAAACAAAGGTTTTTGTTGTATAGGTTTCTTATTGTCGTATATGTCATAGAACCCAGGCCGTAAATATTTCCAGACTCTTGCCTGCGGTATCTACAATAGCCTTTCTCAACCTTTTCATCCCAAAGGAACCCTTGAAATATTTTTCAGGACTCAGATAACCCTGGCTAAAATGAATTCATCAGGGGTCAGTGGGAAGAATGCTCCTTATATTGAAGGTCAATGGAAAGAATGCAACTTACATTGGTGGTCAGTGGGAAGACTGCCCCCCTTGCATTGATGGTCAGTGGGAAGAATGCCCTTTACAATGGTGGTCAGTGATGAAAATGTTCCTTATGATGGTGGTCGGTGAAAAAATATTCCTTACATTGGTGGTGAGTGAAAAAAATATTCCTTACATTTGGAGGTCAGTGGGAAGAATGTCCCTTACATTGGTGGTCAGTGAGAAGCATTTTGCTTACATTGGTGGTCAGTGAAAAAAATATTCCTTACATTTGGAGGTCAGTGGGAAGAATGTCCCTTACATTGGTGGTCAGTGAGAAGCATTTTGCTTACATTGGTGGTCAGTGGAAAGAAAGCCTCTTATGTTAGTGGTCAATGAGAAGAATGCCTTCTTACATTGGGGATCAGTAGGAAGAATGCTTTCTACATTGGCGGTCAGTGAAAAGAATGACCCTTACATTGGTGGTCAGTGAGAAGAATGCTCTTTACATTGGTGGTCAGTGGGAGAAATGCTCCTTACTTTGGTGGTCAGTGGGAAGTACAGTTGTGCTCATAAGTTTACATACCTTGGCAGAATTTATGATTTCTTGGCCATTTTTCAGAGAGTATGAATGATAACACAAAAACTTTACTTTCACTCATGGTTAGTGTTTGGCTGAAGCCATTTATTATCAATCAACTGTGTTTACTCTTTTTAAATCATAATGACAACAGAAACTGTCCAAATGACCCTGATCAAAAGTTTACATACCCCAGTTCCTAATACCGTGTATTGCGGCCTTTAACATCAATGAGAGCTTGAAGTCTTTTGTGGTATTTGTGGATGAGGCTCTTTATCTTCTCAGATGGCAAAGCTGCCCATTCCTCTTGGCAAAAATTCTTGGGCTGTCTTGCATGAATTGCATGTTTGAAATCTCCCCAGAGTGGTTCAATGATATTGAGGTCAGGAGACTGAGATGGCCACTCCAGAACCTTCACTTTATTCTGCTGTAGCCAATGACAGGTCAACTTGGCCTTGTGTTTTGGATCATTGTCATGTTGGAATTTCCAAGTACGTCCCAAGCGCAGCTTCCCGGCTGATGAATGCAAATGTTCCTCCAGTATTTTTTGATAACTTACTGCATTCATCTTGCCATCAATTTTAACCAAAATTTCCTGTGTCTTTGTAGCTCACACTTCCCCAAAACATCAGCGATCCACCTCCGTGTTTCACAGGCCTTGTTGACTTCTCTCCAAATGTAGCGTTTATGGTTGTGGCCAAAAAGCTTGTTTCTGTGCTGTTTAGCATATTGTAAGCGGGATACTTTGTGGCATTTGCGTAGTAATGGCTTTCTTCTGGCGTCTCGACCATGCAGCCCATCTTTCTTCAAGTGCCTCCTAATTGTGCATCTTGAAACAGCCACACCACATGTTTTCAGAGAGTCCTGAAGTTATTTGTGGGTTTTTCTTTGCATCCCGAACAATTTTCTTGGCAGTTATGGCTGAAATTTTAGTTGGCCTACCTGACCGTGGTTTGGTTTCAACAGAACCCCTCATTTTCCACTTCTTGATTAGAGTTCGAACACTGCTGATTGTCAGTCTCAATTCCTTGGATATCTTTTTATATCCCTTTCCTGTTTTATACAGTTCAACTACCTTTTCCCACAGAACCTTTGAGAATTCTTTTGCTTTCCCCATGACTCAGAATCCAGAAACGTCAGTGCAGCACTGGATGAAAGATGCAAGGGTCTGTCAGGAGTCCAGAAACTCATTGACCTTTTATACACACACACTAATTACAAGCAAACAGATCACAGGTGAGGATGGTTACCTTTAATAGGCATTAAAACCCCTTTGTGTCAATTTGTGTGCATGTTATCAGGCCAAAATCACCAGGGTATGTAAACTTTTGATCAGGGTCATTTGGGTAGTTTCTGTTGTCATTATGATTTAAAAAGAGTAAACACATTTGATTGATAATAAATGGCTTCAGCCAAACACTAACCATGGGTGAAAGAAAAGATTTTTTGTAATTCGTATTCTCTGTAAAATGGCCAAGAAATCAAATTCTGCCAGGGTATGTAAACTTATGAGCACAACTGTATGTCCCCTTGCATTGATGGTCAGTGTGAAGAATGTTCTTTACATTGGCGGTCAGTGGAAGGAAAGTCCCTTACAATGGGGGAAAATGTGTAGAATGCTCCTTACATTGGTGGTCAGTGAGAAGAATGTTCCTTACATTGGTGATCAGTGGGAAGAATGTTCCTTACATTGGTGATCAGTGGGAAGAATGCTCCTTACTTTGGTGGTCAGTGGGAAGAATGCCTCTTACAATGGAGGTTAGTAGGAACAATGCCCCTTATATTGGTGGTCACTGGGAAGAATGCACCCTTACATTGGTGGTCAGAATGCCTCCCTTTCAGACAGGTGAAATGATCAGTTGTGTCATGCTGCTGGCTCTGCTATGTGGCATTGAACCTGGAAACATGCATGCCCCATCAGATGGGAGGTTTTTCGGGCACAACTCCAGAAAACTCTAACGATCTCTTGAGGAACCTTAGGGTTCCACGGAACCCTGGTTGAGAATGGCTGATCTATAGGCTACACCAAATCTACTGAGTGGTTCAACCAGCAGCAGATTCTTTGTACTGTGGACCTTTCGCTGTTCTCAGTTCATGGGCCCCCTGGCAGTCTAATGAGGTCATGAATAGGCATAGCTTATATCTATACCTCATTTGAAAGGCAGTGGCGGCTGGTGCTCACTATTTTTGGGGGGCGTTACAACAACACCCGCCCCCAGCAGACAAATGGAGGGTCGTCCACCAGAAAACACCCACCTCCGGGAGACACGGTACCCCTGAGCCCCTTATGGAGCGGCCGCCACTGTTGAAGAAACTGTCCAAATCTGTGCAGTTGTCCCTCTTTTTGGTCTAAAGATTATACTATTTAGCTATCAAAAGTGTAATACTACACTAAACCTTCCTTCCAATCTCTAAAAAACTTTCCCAATTCTTCCACTGCCTTGCTAAAGAAGCTGAGGGTAAAGGTGATGGACTGGTCAAGCATGTCTAAAGACCTAAACCCTATTGAGCATCTGTTGGGTGTCTTCAAATGGAGGGTTAAGGCAGTGTTGGAAAATAATGGTGGCCACACAAACTATTGACACTTTGGGCCCAATTTGGATACTTTTACTTAGGGGTGTACTCACTTTTGTTGCCAGCGGTTTAGACATTAATGGTGTGTTGAGTTATTTTGAGGGGACAGCAAATTTACACTGTTATACAAGCTGTGCACTCACTACTTTACATTGTAGCAAAGTGCCATTTCTTCAATGTCGTCACATGAAAAGATAGAATAAAATATTTACAAAAATGTGAGGGGCGTACTCACTTTTGTGAGATACTGTACATCTATAACATATTATAGATGTGTAAAACATTACTTCATTACAGAATAGGGTCCATGTGACAGACGTATAACAATCTTTCCTCTAAAGCAGTGGTCTCCAAACCGCGGGCCAAAGGCTAGATATGGCCCTTTGCTCGCTTTTTTCCGGCCCTTGGTGCATTATTCCCCCACTGTCAGCAACAGTGGGGCATAGTTCCTGCCACTGACACAGACAACAGGGCAGTATTCCTCCCACTGACACCAATGATGGGACACTATTCCTCCACTG
The DNA here is from genome assembly GCA_018402905.1 of Glandirana rugosa. NCBI lineage: Eukaryota > Metazoa > Chordata > Amphibia > Anura > Ranidae > Glandirana > Glandirana rugosa. Next base: position 336,527 of record BLSH010212870.1, read on the forward strand.
AGACCAATGTTTTGTTATTCCCCCCACTGTCAGCAACAGTGGGGCATAGTTCCTGCCACTGACACCGACAACAGGGAAGTATTTCTCCCACTGACACTAATGATAGGGCACTATTTCTTCAACTGACACCAATGATGGGGCACTATTCCCCCCATTGACACCAATGTTTGGGTTCCTCCCACTGACACCAACGATGGGACACTATTGCTCCCAATGACACCAACAATGGCGGGTGGTGCTCAATATTTTGGGGAAGGCGGCAAATCAATGCTACCCCCACCCCTCCATGGGAGACAGATGGGAAGGCGGCGATCCCCCCCTCAGCTGGAGATGGATGGGAAGACGGCAATCAGAGGCCTCCTTACCTTAGGAGACACATGACAAGGATCTCGTTCCGGGGCTGTTGCTTCTCCTCCCTTGAGACTCGACTGGCCGGGAGTCCAAAGACTCCCTGGCCAATTGGGTCTTAGGACCTGCTGACCTGATTGGCCGGGAGGAGAATCAGGAAGACAATATCCTCCCACTGATACCAACAATGGTGGGGCACTATTCCTTCCACTGACACCAACAATGGGACACTATTCCTTCCACTGACACCAACGATGGGACACTATTCCTCCCAATGACACCAACGATGGGACATTATTTTCCCACTGACACCAATGGTGGAGCACTTTTCCTCCCGCTGATACCAATGATTGGGCACTATTCCTCCTACTGACACCAATGTTTGGGCACTATTCCCCCCACTGACACCAATAATGGGGCACAATTCCTCCCCCTAATACCAAAGAGGGGACACTGTTCACACCCACTGACACCGGGACATGTACTAATCCTGTTGGGCACAGTCCAGCCCCCCCAAAGTCTAAAGCAGGGGTCCCCAACCTATGGGCCGCAAACCGGTACCGGGACAGGTTAGTGGCCTGTTGTCGAGCGGGCCGCCATCAGAGCAGGAGGTGAGTCCTGTTACAGCCCCCGGTATAGTTAGCAGCCTGTGTATTCTGTCATTTTTACCGAGCGGCCACCGATGTCAGCCTATTAGCAAGACAGGGGGCGGGGTGGCTGCAGATTATGACACAGTGAGAGATTCTTCATAATAACAAGGGAAATCATAAATTGATTTGCATTTTAATTAATGAAATAATTATTTTATCCCCTATCAATCAGCACGATTTCAAGCTCCCACGTGTCTTCTATACTCATATACAGGTAATGAGCTGAGGTTTGGAGCACTTTCTTAAAGGGAGTGCTCCTAATCTCAGCTTGTTACCTGTATAAAAGACACCTGTCCACAGAAGCAATCAATCAATCAGATTCCAATCTCTACACCATGGCCAAGACCAAAGAGCTGTTCCAAGTATGTCAGGGAGAAGATTGTAGACCTACACAAGGCTGGAATGGGCAACAAGAACATTACTAAGCAGCTTGGTGAGAGGGTGACAACAGTTGGTGCGATTATTCACAAATGCAAGAAACACAAAATAACTGTCAATCTCCCTCAGTCTGGGGCTCCATGCAAGATCTCACCTCGTGGAGTTTCAGGGATCATGAGAACGGTGAGGAATCAGCCCAGAACTACACGGGAGAATCTTGTCAATGATCTCAAGGCAGCTGGGACCATAGTCACCAAGAAAACAAATTGGTAACACAATACTACGCCATAGGAATGAAATCCTGCAGCACCCGCAAGGTCCCCCTGCTCAAGAAAGCACATGTACAGCCCATCTGAAGTTTGCTAATTAACATGTGAATGATTCAGAAGAGAACTGGGTGAAAGTGGTGTGGTCAGATGAGACCTAAATCAAGCTCTTTGGCATCAGCTCAACTCGCCATGTTTGGGAGGAGGAATGTTGCCTATGACCCCAAGAACACCATCACCACCGTCACACATGGAGGTGGAAACATTATGCTTTGGGGGTGTTTTTCTGCTAAGGGCACAGGACAACTTCACCGCATCAAAGGGACGATGAACGGGCCATGTGTCAAAGCTTGGGTGAGAACCTCCTTCCCTCAGCTAGGGCATTGAAAATGGGTCGTGGATGGGTATTCCAGCATGACAATGACCCAAAACACCCGGCCAAGGCAACAAAAGAGTGGCTCAAGAAGACGCACATTAAGGCCTTGGAGTGGCCTAGACAGTCTCCAGACCTTAATCCCATAGAAAATGTGTGGAGTGACCTGAAAGTATGAGTTACCAAACATCAGCCTTGAAACCTTAATGATTTGGAGAGGATTTGCAAAGAGGAGTGGGACAAAATCCCATAGCTCATCCATAGAGGGCGCACAGGTGCCACCTCCCCTATCCATGCCCTTGTCAGGACTCAAGGTGCATGACTTACAATGCCAGGGGTGATTTTTTGAAGCACTGATTAGAGAAAGCGGCTCTAATAGGCTTCAAAATAGGTTGGGCTCAGAGTGCAGAGAGTGCGCTCTTATCCCACCCAGGTGTGCTAGAATAGCGAATGAATGTTCATTATTCTAACACAGATCCTCCTCCCGGCGAATCAGGAAGCGGGTCTGAGACCCGTCACCGGATTGGCTGAAAGGACAGGCGATCCTATTGGATGCCTAGCGCCTAGGAGGAGGAGGGGCATAGAAGCCGCCACGATGGAGGAGAGGACAGCAGGAGCCATTGTCCATAGCCCGCCACTCTTCACCCGACACCTTGATTGGGTATGTGCCCTGGACCGACCGGAAGGCGGGGGGTTGGGTTGGTGGTAGTGCCGCCAGCCGCTCGGGGGGATGTTAGTGCCATGCCGCCTGGGGGGGTGGTTGCTTGCCAAACCCCCAAGAGAAAAGCCACCACTGTGGCCAACTACAAGAAATGTCTGACATCTGTGATTGCCAGCAAGGGTTTTGCCACCAAGTACAAAGTAATGTTTTGCAAAGGGGTCAAATACTTATTAAAATGCAAATCATAACTTTTTTTTAAATGCATTTTTCTGGCTATTTTTGCTGTTATTCTGTCTCTCACTGTTAGGCTACTTTCAGACTGGAGCGGTACCCGCGGTCGCGGTAAAACCCCGCTAGTTTTAGCAGCGATAGGGCTCCGCTATGCGGGCAGGAGCGCCGCGCTTTTAACCCCCCACAAGAGGTTAAAAAGGGGTTAAAAGTGCCGGCGCTCGACGCTACCGAGGCGGTGTGCAGCCGCTTCGGAAGCGCTTGCCATGCATTTAAATGGCAGGGGCAGTAGAGGAGCGGTATATTACCGCTCCCCTCACCGCCCCAAAGATGCTGCTTGCAGGACTTTTGTAACGTCCTGCTAGCGCACCGCCCCAGTGTGAAAGCACTCAGGGCTTTCACATTGGGGTGGATTGGGGGGGACTTTTGAGGCGCTTTACAGACACTATTTTTAGCTAAATAGCGTCTGTAAAACGCTCCAGTGTGAAAGCAGCCTTAAAATAAACTGACCATTAAAATTATAGACTGTTCATTTCTTTGTCAGTGGGCAAACGTACAAAATCAGCAGGGGATCAAATACTTTTTCCCTCACTGTAGTTGATTGTTTGCTTCAGTTGCAGGGACTGAAATCAGGCACTGAAATGCTCCAGTAAAGCTCTTTTCATGCTGAGATAATCAAAATGACCATAGCTGATCACAGTTGAAAGTCAAATGGCTTTGTGTGGCATTGAGAAGGTGATTAGCTACACCTGATTTTAGGAGAGTTTCCAACTCAGTGATTCTGTTTTTGATTTTTTTTTTGTTTTTTTTTTCTGACATGTTGGGGTTTTATCATTCACTTGGATGTTATAAGTTGCACTGAGTAAATACAGCTGGATAAAACAAAAACGGTGTCTGTCTACATTTTAGGCTGCAATGCAGCAAAATGTGATTATTTTACGGGGGTGATTTTTTATATTCACTGTATATTTGAAAACTGATCAGTCCTGATGTACTGACGGCCTATTTCATTTCTAAAGTGCCAGGACAGTACAAATACCTCCCAAAATGACCCTTTTTTGGAAAGTAGGCAGTCCAAGGTATTTAACCACTTTCCGACCGCCCGCCATCACACGATGGCGGCAAAGTGGTTCGATATCGCAAACCGCCATCACCTGACGGAGGCTGAGAGAACGCGGATCGTAAGCGTGCACGCCGCCAGAGGGGCGCTCGCGTAGCTTACTGTGTTGCGTTGGGGCCAGGGAGCCGGTAAGGTGGACTCGATCTCCGCCGGCTATCCACGATGGCTCCCTCACAGTGACAGAACGGAGGTCCGTGTAAGTAAACACGGATCTCCGTTCTGACAGGGGGAAGGGATGTGATCACAGGCTCCCTGTATATGGGAGTCGTGATCACTCCCATCCCCCTGCCAGCCCAGCCCCCATACAGTTAATAACACACACAGGGAACACAGTTAACCCTTAGAGCGCCCCCTGCAGGTTAACCCCTTCCCTGTCAGTGACATTTACACAGTAATCAGTGCATTTTCATAGCACTGATCGCTGTATAAATGCCAATGGTCCAAAAAAAGTGTCAAAGTGGTCCGACATGTCCGCCGCAATATCGCAGTACTGCTAAAAATCGCAGATCACCGCCATTACTAGTAAAAAATTAAAAAAAATAAAAATCCCATAAATTAATTCTCATCATTCGTAAACGCGGCAACTTTTGCGCAAACCAGTCAATATACGCCGATTGCGATTTTTTGTTTTACCAAAAATATCAGGAAGAATATAAATCAACAAAAACTGATGATAATTTTTATTTTTTTTTATTGAATATGTATTTTAGCAAAAAGTAAGAAATATTGTGTTTTTTGCAAAATTGTCGCTTTTTTTGTTTATAGCGGCAATCAGAAATGACGCAGAGGTGATCAAATACCACCAAAAGAAAGCTCTATTTGTGGGAAAAAAAGGACGCAAGTTTTGTTTGGGTACAACGTCGCACGACCGTGCAGTTGTCAGTTAAAGCGACGCAGTGCAGAATCGCAAAAAGTGCTCTGGTCCTAAAGGGGGAAATCCTTCCAGGGCTGAGGTGGTTAATAAGAGGCATGGTGAGATTTTTGAAGTTGTAATTTTTTGTCACAATATTTTGGAAAACGAAATTGAATAATTTTTTCTTCACATTTTTTTTATATACTGTCGCCAGGAGATTGCAAAAGAAACGCTTTATTAGTGACAAAGTAACAACATACAAAACCAATAAAAGCTTCCTTTCCTCACAGCGCTGTCACCCTGCTAATATGATTTTAAGTTGAGTTTTTTTCTCAATTTTGACAGCAGCAGTGATAACATTACATATATTATCCAGGCGCACTTCACATTTCCCTGTACTGTCACCACTGCAGTACAGCGTTGTCATATGACTGGTGTGGCAGTGATCAGGGATACTGACTGGTGACAGTATGTATTAAAAAAAGAAATAATTAAAGATAATTATGTAGCGCCCTCCTAGTTTGGGTATTAGTGAGTGTATATAGTTTTTGCCTCTCTATGCTTAACAGGAGAGCAGATAGGCAAATTGATATGCTATCTGCTTATCAGAGAGCCTGATTTGAGTAAGGTCTGCTCAGTGTGCTCTGGTGCTGATTCATGTGGTCTGGAAAGTTTTACCCTGTCCAGTAGTATGGGTCCCTATTGGACAGAGGGAGAAAAACCCAGCCAGTGACAGCAGGTGTATTTGAAGGTGGTTTTGACCAACTAGCAGGGGAGTGGTGACCCCACTGCATCTTGGGTGAACACCTTCATATAATAGGGAGCACATGGGCTCAAGGTCAGGAGTTCCAGCCCACCCTGGCCTGAGGGGTGAGGCGTGTGTTGAGCTCCTGGCTGCTAGGCCCGAGGGCCTATCCAGGAGGCTGCTGGCTGCTAGGCCTAGTCGAGGCCTATCCAGATGCTGAAGCTGCAACCCACAGTTTTTTGGAAGCTGATAGAGGGAGGACGTCATTGGATTCATTCTGATACTGTAGTGGCAAAGTGTGGCTTGGAAGTTGGCAGAGAAAGGGCTACCGACTGTCCCGGGACATGGCGTGAGTACAGATCTGTGACAGGATCCCTGAGACTGTGTTGCTAGACTTTCCCCCGCCCTCAAAATCAGCCTACTTGGGTGTGAAAGCTAGAAAGGAGACACTGGAGAGTGTCTTGAAGAACAGAATCCAGCTTCTGTCCTAACTGCTTAAAAAAGGGTCCTGTTCTACTAAAGTCAGCATTCCATAAAGTGCCTTTGGTAGTCTGCTACTCTGAGTTAGAAAGGAGACCCTGGCTAGTGTCTTGAAGAAGCAAGGTCCAGCCTGTCCTTGATTGATTGGAAGGGGACTTGTTTCACTGGAGTCAGTCTGCTGTGTAAAGCCACTGACCGCCTGCTATACAGAGCTAGAGAAAATTTGTCCTCATCTAAGTCAGTTAACTTGGAGTATCCCATACCTATCCTTCTCCTATCCAAGTTCAACAATAAAGCATTGAAAATTCATCCCCTAGACTGGTTATTGGAAACAAGCAGGATTGTGTGTGCACCTGACAGTGTGAACATGCCATAGTGACTGGCTGCAGGATAATCAGAGGGAGGCCCGGGAACAAATATAAATTACAATAGCAGCTCCTTCGGGGGTACCGCTACAGTTATAAAAATTTGAAAAATTAAATAATGTTTTCTTTGCTTCTATGCTTTCAAGTATAGGGCAGAACTCCAGCCAAAATAAAAATGAACAGTCCATTATATATCCACTTGCTGGCTGCCCTATAGCAGATTTACTGCTACAGGGCGGCTGTGCACAAAATCACATATATATGCGTAATTCTGCACTTCCGGGTAGGGGGCACGCAGCTTTTTCTGTGATTTGTCACCACAGAAGACGATCAGTGGGTGACGGCCGATGGGCACCTGCTGATCGTTGGGAGAATACAAAGAATGGAGCTCTGCCTATGTAAACAAGGCAGAGTTCCGTCCTGACATAGGGGAAGTGATGAATTTTGTGTCCTGTCAATTCCCCTAGTAAAAGCAACACACATAGTATATAAAAACACTGGCTAGGCACACATTTAACCCTTTGATCGCCCTAGATATTTAACCCATTCCCAGCCAGTGTCACAGGTTCCCACAAAGTGTCAGTTAGTGTCAAAATGTCTGCCGCAATATCGCAGTCCCGCTATAAAATCGCTGATCGCTGCCATTGCTAGTATAAAAAAAATAAAAAAATAAATTGAAATTCCAGTATAACCAATATATCAATTAATATATATGCTTATTGGGATTTGTTTACCAAAAATATGCAGCAGAATATATATTGGCCTAAATATATGAAGAGGTTTAAATGATTCTATTGGATATGTTTTATAGCAGAAAATCAAGTCGTGATCAAATACCACCGAAAGAAAGCTCTATTTGTAGGGAAAAAAATGACACAAATGTTGTTTGGGTACAACGTTGCATGACTGCGCATTGTCAGTTAAAGTAACGCAGTGCCATATCGCAAAAAATGGCCTGGTCATAAAGGGGGGTAAATCTTCCAGAGGTCAAGTGGATATATATTATACACATTATATACAGTATCTCACAAAAGTGAGCACACCCCTCACATTTTTGTAAATATTTTATTCTATCTTTTCATGTGACAACACTGAAGAAATTACACTTTGCTACAATGTAAAGTAGTGAGTGTACAGCTTGTATAACAGTGTAAATCTGCTGTCCCCTCAAAATAACTTGACACACAACCATTAATGTCTAAACCACTGGCAACAAAAGTGAGTACACCCCTAAGTGAAAATGTCCAAATTGGGCACAAAGTGTCAATATTTTGTGTGGCCATCATTATTTTCCAGCACTGCCTTAACCCTCTTGAGCATGGAGTTCACCAGAGCTTCACAGGTTGCCACCGGGGTCCTCTTCCACTCCTCCATGACGACATCACAGAGCTGGTGGATGTTACAGACCTTACACTCCTCCAACTTCCATTTGAGGATGCCCCACAGATGCTCAATATGGTTTAGGTCTGGAGACATGCTTGGCCAGTCCATCACCTTTACCCTCAGCTTCTTTAGCAAGGCAGTGGTCAGCTTGGAGGTGAGTTTGGGGTCATTATCATGTTAGAATACTGCCCTGTGGCCCAGTCTCTGAAGGGAGGGGATCATGCTCTGCTTCAGTATGTCGCAGTACATGTTGGCATTCATGGTTACCTCAATGAAATGTAGCTGCCCAGTGCCAGCAGCACTCATGCAGCCCCAGACCATGACACTTCCACCACCATGCTTGACTGTGGGCAATGCACACTTGTCTTTGTACTCCTCACCTGGTTGCCGCCACACACGCTTGACACCATCTGAACCAATAAGTTGATCTTGGTCTCATGAGACCACAGGACATGGTTCCACTAATTCATGTCCTTAGTCTGCTTGTCTTCAGCAAACTGAGGGCTTTCTTGTGCATCATCTTTAGAAGAGGCTTCCTTCTAGGGTGACAGCCATGCAGACCAATTTGATGCAGTGTGCGGCGTATGGTCTGAGCACTGACAGGCTGACCCCCCACCCCTTCAACCTCTGCAGCAATGCTGGCAGCACTCATACGTCTATTTCCCGAAGATAACCTCTGGATATGATGCTGAGCACAGCACTCAACTACTTTGGTTGACCATGGTGAGGCGCTGTTCTGAGTGGAACCTCTCTTGTTAAACTGCTGTATGGTCTTGGCCACCATGCTGCAGCTCAATTTCAGGGTCTGGGCAATCTTCTTATAGCCTAGGCCATCTTTATGTAGAGCAACAATTATTTTTTTCAGACCCTCAGAGAGTTCTTTGCTATGAGGTGACATGCTGAACTTCCAGTGACCAGTATGAGAGAGTGAGAGCGATAACACCAAATTTAACACACCTGCTCCCCATTCACACCTGAGACCTTGTAACACTAATGAGTCACATGACACCGGGGAGGGAAAATGGCTAATTGGGCCCAATTTGGACATTTTCACTTAGGGGTGTACTCACTTTTGTTGCCAGCGGTTTAGACATTAATGGCTGTGTGTTGAGTTATTTTGAGGGGACAGCAAATTTACACTATTGTACAAGCTGTACACTCACTACTTTACATTGTAGCAAAGTGTCATTTCTTCAGTGTTCTCACATGAAAAGATAGAATAAAATATTTACAAAAATGTGAGGGGTGTACTTACTTTTGTGAGATACTGTATGTTATATACACAAACATTGTATTTCTGTTGTAAAGTGAATGGGTTGTTTTACAAGCTGAGGGTTCACCAGAACAGAATATTCTAATGACAATGGTCCTTTATGCTAACCCGTAAATGTCGCTGTGCCTATTTATTGTGCTGGAAAGAATGCACTGACTGGTCGTAGCTCTGTATGTTTTAGAGAAGTGAAAATGATTTCTAATCTGTAAATTATTTCTGTAAAGGGGATTTGCATAGGTTGTGTGGGGAAGGTGAATCCTGTGTTTTTACAGTAAATCATTTGGTGAAAATACTCGAAATTTGAGGGTACACCTTAACAGAAAATCAGAACTTCAGAGTTCACTGATTTTCTGATTATCTGTTTGCTACTCGGATGTTTAATGTTACCAGTAATGCCGTTGTCCTTGTTTAATATTTATTGTACAATAAATTCTACAGTATGTGGTTAGAGATTTTGGACGTTCTACAGGAAATTGTCAGAGACTGTGGACGTGCTACAGTAGATAGTCATGGACTGTGGATGTGCTACAAGAGATGGTCAGAGACTGTGGAAGTGCTACAGGAGATAGTCATGGACTGTGGATGTGCTACAAGAGATGGTCAGAGACTGTGGAAGTGCTACAAGAGATGGTCAGAGACTGTGGAAGTGCTACAGGAGATGGTCAGAGACTGTGGACGTGCTACAGTAGATAGTCATGGACTGTGGATGTGCTACAAGAGATGGTCAGAGACTGTGGAAGTGCTACAAGAGATGGTCAGAGACTGTGGACGTGCTACAGTAGAGAGTCATGGACTGTGGATGTGCTAAAGGAGATGGCCAGAGACTGTGGGCATGCTCCAAGAGATGGCCAGAGACTGTGGATGTGCTACAGGAGATGGCCAGAGACTGTGGATGTGCTACAGAAGATGGTCAGAGACTGTGGACATTCTACGGGAGATGGTCATGGACTGTGTACATGCTACAGGAGAAAATCAGAGAGACTTGTAGATATTCAATAAGAGATGGTTGGAGACTATTGGCATGCTTCACGAGATACGTAGAGACTGCAGGCATGCTATAGGTGATTGTTGGAAACTGTAGGCATGCAACAGGAGATAATCCAGGACTGTAAGCATGCTACAGTAGATGGTTGGAGACCGAAGGCATGCTCCAGAAGATGGTCAGAGACTGTGAACATGAGCTATGGGAGAAGGCCAACATGCTATGGGAGATAATCAGAGACGGTGGACAAGCAGTCAGGGACAGGAGATACAGCATTCAGAAGCTGTGGGCGTGCTGTAGAAGATGGTTGGAGACTGAAGGCATGCTACAAAAGATGGTCAGAGACTGTTATTATGATACAGGAGATGGTCAGAGACTGTGAACATTTTAGAGGAGATGGTCAGAGACTGTGAACATTTTAGAGGAGATGGTCAGAGACTGTGACCATGCTACAGGCAAAGGTCAGAGACTGTGGGCATGCTGCAAGACATAATCACAGATAGTAGATTTACACCATTCGAACACACCTCTGGCACTGTTAAAGTTCCAACCCCTGTCAGCCTCAGTAATGCTGATCAGCTTGGTTTTCATGTAAATGTGAAGAACAACATAAATAAAGCCATGTCAAAATGAAAAAAGATTGAATATCCTGATCAGTGTCGTTACAGCCAAAACTTTGAAATGAAACTCTCAAGGGCCAGGTGTTTGCAGGGGTGGTTGGTGATGGGATATTCACAGGGTCGGTCCTCCACACTGTAATGTAGAGGGGCACTGTGATATGAAGGGGGCTGCACTGATAATGAATATAGAAGTGGGTACTGGCGCCCGCTGCGCTGTGTCCAGCAACCAGTGACATCACTGGGCCACATCATTTACTGGCCAGGAATCCCTGGCCATGTAAACTTAGGGGCAGGGATAGCGCTGGCATTGCAAAGAAAAAAATGGCCATATTTGGAGAAGGATTTATTACCTGGAGATGTTAACCACTTTCTTACTGGGCATTTAAACCCCCCTCCTGCCTAGACCAATTTTCAGTTTTCAGCGCTTTCACTCTTTGAATGACAACTGCGCGGTTGTGCGGCGTTGTACCCAAACAAAATTGGCGGCCCTTTTTTCCCACAAATAGAGCTTTCTTTTGGTGGCATTTGATCACCTCTGCGGTTTTTATTTTTTACGCTATAAACAAACAAAGAGCGACGATTTTGAAAGAAGAACAATATTTTTTACTTTTTGCTATAATAAATATCCTAAAAAAACAAATGTATTCATCAGTTTAGGCCGATATATATTCTTCTACATATTTTTGGTAAAAAAAAAACAAAACGCAATTGGCGTATATTGATTGGGTTGCGCAAAAGTTATAGCGCCTACAAACTATGGACATTGGTTTATGGTGTTTTTATTTATTTTACTGGTAATGGCGGTGATCTGATTTATCACGACTGCGATATTGCGGCGGACATGCCGGACGTTTTTGAAACTTTTTTGGGGCCAATGACATTTATACAGCGATCAGATCTAAAAATATACACTGATTACTGTATAAATGTCATTGGCAGGGAAGGGGTTAACACTAAGGGGGCAGTGAAGGGGTTAAATGTGTTCCCTGGGTGTGTTCTAACTGTGTGGGGGCGGGGTTGGCAGGGGCATGACAGATCTAACTGATCCTAGTGACAGGGATCAGTAGATCTGGCATACCCCCCCCCCCCCCTCACAGAACGGGGAACCCATTCTGGCCCTCTGTGAGCAGATCGCGGGTCTACGGCGGACACTGGACCCGCGGGCACACTCACGCGAGAGCACGCCCAGCATGAGCCAAAGGAGAGGACATCTATTGACAAAGTGTCATTCTATATAGCTACTCTCATAGCTCCAACTTACTACACTGTATATATTTTTTTTTTTCTTGTGTTTTTGGAGGAGATGTACTCGCCCACCTCTAGCTAACCAGGAGAATGGAATAAGGGAAAGACCTGGTCCGGAAACCACCAAGCAATACACTTAAGTCTGAGACAAAGTGCATGCTATGGGTCAGACACTGTAGTGCAGTGGTTCTCAACTCCAGTCCTCGGGACCCACCAACAGGCCAGATTTTCAGTATTACCTTGGGGAGATGCAGACTAGAATACTGCAATCACTGAGCAGCAAATGATATCACCTGTGATGCATTTCAGTTATCCTGTAAACCTGGCCTGTTAGTGGGTCCCGAGGACTGGAGTTGAGAACCACTGCTGTAGTGAGTGATCACCCCCTATCCAATACAGTGGAACCTTGGTTAGCAAGCATAATCCGTTCCAGGAGAATGCTTGTAATCCAAATCCCTCGTATATCAAAGCATGTTTCCCCATAGGAAACAATGGAAACTCAGATAATGTGTTCCACAGTGCCTGCTTGTCAATGCAGTACTGTATGTGGCCAGAGGTCCGGGGGTGCTGGTGTATAAAATACCGTATGTGGCCAGAGGTGTGGTGGCTCTGGTGAGCCTCAGAGACGCTTTCGGAAATGCTTGGGAACTATCTACACTTTTGGTATTTCCGAGTATTTCCAAATGCTTCCGAGGATCTCCGAGGCTCACCAGCGCCCCTGCACCTCTGGCCACATGCGGTATTGCATGCACAGAGGCCTAATCCTGCTTATTTTGCGAGACAGCGCTCACAGACAGAGTCAGGATTTTTTTGTAAAAAATGCCCGTCTTTCAAAATGCTCGTTAACCGCGTTACTTGTGAACCAAGGTTCCACTGTATATAGGATATGCGGAAGAAGCCAAGTATCATGGACACTTGTTAAAAATCATATGTGTATAGCTCTTTTTTTTTTTGTTGGGCATTTAATTTGGTGTTGTTGACACAAAGGATCACTGTTCACATGAACACAATGCACAGCAACTATTACCACTGCTATGTCTAAATGTTTTCATTTCAAGAATATATAGTGCCATTGCCTTTACAATTTTTTTACAACCTCCTCATTTTTATAGAGGCTTCCTGCCCACAGACCCTCAAACCACCAATCCAGGGTTGTGGGGAAGAGGCCCTTGTCCTCATCAATAAGTGGACAAAGTGCTTTGCCAGGATGGATCCTGACACAAGGTACTCCCCCATTATAAAGTTGTTGTAAACCTCAGACATGAAATATGAACAAAGCATATCTCTCTATAGTGTGTACTTGTCTCAATCTAGAGCACTAAGGGGTTGATTTACTAAAGCTGGAGAGTGCAAAAACTGGTGCAGCTGTGCATGCTAGCCAATCAGCTTTTAACCTCAGCTTGTTCAGTCAAGCCTTGACAATAAAACCTGGAAGCTGATTGGTTTCTGTGTGGAGCTGCACCAAATTTTGCACTTTCAAGCTTTAGTAAATCAACCCCTAAGTGTCACTTCTGTCCACTGCTTCGTTCCTCTGCTATCAACATGAGTCACTTTCTGACAAGTTTTCCTGACACCAAGAGAAAAATCGTGACAGGGGAGGGAGCTTCGGCTGATGGACAGGCTGAACTCTGTTCCTGTGTGCCGTGTGAATGGGGGGGCAACTCTCTCCAATCAGCTCTCAGAGCTCTTCTTACTGATGTAACTTTTCACCCCCTGCTTTGCAGAGCTGGGAGAGCCTGTGTAAACTCTGCACTTTGAATGGATGTAGGGGAAAGGTAGCTGTAGCTAAACTGGTACAACGTATGTAGGAGCATTTGTTTTATCTTGGTGTATCACCTGAGGCCAGTGACTTCACTGGGTATATATAAGGGTTCAGGGCATGTAGCTTGGTATGGTTCAGGAGAGGCGGGCACACACTCACCTCGCCACCTTTCTGGCCAACCAGGATGCATGTCCAGATAATCCTTGTGGAAGGTAACAATCACTGTAGTAATCACCGCTACTACAGGCATTACTGCGGTTTTCCGGGTCCAATGCCATGCAGCTACCCTCTGATCACTGGGGGTCGCTCACTCAGCACAGATGGCATTTAGCAAACACTTTGTATTTTCTCAAAGAGTTCAAACCATTCTCTGATTGGATGAGAGGGAGAGACAGGCGGTGACATCACAATCTCCACTTCATCTAATAAGAGTGTGGCTTGCATTCATTGAGAAAAATGCAAGTTGGTCTATGAATGGTGCCCGTGCTGCACAGGCAACTTCCTGTGTTCACTATGCAGCAGGGCAGCCACTTGGTAAAGTCATGCAGAAAAGCTAGTGGAGATCACTGTTGTAGCCACGACTAATGTAGTGATCCCCAGCTTCACAGGGCACGTGGGGTGGTGGTGGTGGGGGGGTCAGGAGGACGTTAATACAATAGATGCCCTCCCAGAACCAGCTGTTATTAGCCGTTATTAGTCTATAGCGTGGTCAGCAAGTGGTTAAATACCACATAAAAAAAGCTCTTTCTAATAATGATACAAATCATTCAGTGTTTTATGACAGAGCAATTGTCAGTCAAACTATTACATGACTGAACAATGGTCTAGTAATGAAGGGTTTTGTAGTATTAGGCTCCATGCACACTGGACGCTATCTGGGCTCATTCAGCGTCGGGCAGGAGACGCTGCTTACAAAAGGTTCTTTTGCAGTGTTTTGTAAGCAGCGTTTACCAGCCTTTATCTGCGTTTTTCGGCATCTGCATTTTTTGGCGTTTTTTTTTTTCTTCATTGGCTTCCATTGACTGCAAAAAACGCCAGACGCCGATAAACTGGCGTTTACCGGCGTCAGCGTTTTTTGTGGTCAGGAGAATGACTTTTGAACGCCAATTCAGGGCGTTCAGATAACAGCCCAAAAACGCCACTGCTGATAAAAGACAATAAACGACCATGTGTGCATGGACACATAGGATAAAATAAAGGCGTTTTTGGGCTGTTAAAAAAACGCCAAAACTACCAAAAACGGTTGTTTTTCAGATACAGTGTGCATGGAGCCTAACAGGTTTGGAATAAGGTGGGTAATCTGCCTTTAAAAGCAGAGTTCCACCCAAAAGTGGAAATTCCGCTTTAAAGGAAGGTGACCCCCTGCCATGTCACAATTGGCATGTCATTATTTTTTTTTAAGGGGAGGGGGGCAGGAATTTCACCCCACCCTCCCACCCAGCGATCTTCTGGGACACGGCACAGGTCCCAGAAGATACGTCCGCCCTTCACAAGGCGCAGTGCGACTCGCGCATGTGCAGTGCGCGCCCGACTTTGAAGCCAAAGCCGGGTGCCCACACTTGTGATGCCGGCGCCGCCGAGGGAGGGGGAGAAGAGGATCGCTGGAGCGAGGGACAAGTGAGTGTCCAAATGTTAAAAGTCAGCAGCTACCCTTTTTGTAGCTGCTGACTTTTAACTGGTTGTAACTCCGCATTAATATCAAGAATGTTTTATAGTGACACTTTGTGGGTCTGGTTTGGCATGGATGTAGTATGTGTGCCATCTAGTGGGAAAATTGAGAAATACGCAATCTGTCGCTGATCAGTAATTGTCAGCTTGTAAACCAGAACTGATAATAACAAAGGAAAGAAAGTATATCTAGAGCTCTTCAGGAATGACAGTATGTTTGTGCTCAAGGAAACATTAATGAGTATACAATGCGTTTATATAACATTAAAATTAGGGAATCATTAGAAAATGCAATTATGGTGCGTTCACTGAAAACCAGGCATGGCCATATAGTATAAAAACATTTGCATCATCAGTGCCCCTTCCTGAAATAGGATTTAACCTACACTAAAAATAAAAATACACTGTTTTAGATACCTTCCAGATTTTAATTTATTGACTGCCAGCAGATACAACAAAATTCCTTGGTTGACTCCACAATGGCATTCTGCAGAGGGCGCTTTTGCTGTGTTTCAAGGACTATCAACCATCCTTGTGTAGCGCGCCCACCTAGGAGCTGCAGATTAACAACTTCAGCCGGGAAGGATTTGCCAGGAATGGTCAGGCCATTTTTTGCGATACCACACTGCCTCGCTTTAACGGACAATTGCGTGGTCGTGCGGCGCTGTACCCTAATAAAATTAACGTCCTTTTTTTCCCACAAATAGTGCTTTCTTTTGGTGGTATTTAATTGCCTCTGCGGTTTTTATTTTTTGTGCTATAAACAAAGAGCAACAATTTTGAAAAAAAAAAAATTTTTTTTTACTTTTTGCTATAACACATATCCAAAAATATATATAAAAAAAAATAATTTATTCATCAGTTTAGGGCAATATG
>BLSH010212870.1:352812-367260 GCA_018402905.1 Glandirana rugosa
ATATATATAAAAAAAAAAAAAATATATATATATATATATATATATATATATATATATATATATATATATATATATTATATATATATATAAAAAAATCAAAAAACTAATTTATTCATCAGTTTAGGCCGATATATTCTTCTACATATTTTTTGGTTAAAAAAAAAATGCAATAGGCGTATATCAATTGGTTTATGCAAAAGTTATCGGGTCTAAAAATTACGGGATAGATTTATGGACTTTTATTTTTTTTTTTATTGTTTTTACTAGTAATGTCGGCGATCTGCGATTGTTAGCCGGACTGTGACAAATCTGACCCCAAATGACACTTTTTGGCAGTGATCAATGTAAAAATTACACTGGCAGGGAAGGGGTTAAATACTAGGCGGCGATCAAGGGGTTAACTGTGTTCCCTAGGTGTGTTCTAACTGTGTGCAGGCTGGCAGGGACATGACAGAGATCACTGTTACCGATGACAAGGAACAGTAGATCTCTGTCATGTCCCCTGTCAGAACAGGCCTCTGCCTTGTTTACATTAGCAGATCCCCGTTCTGCCTCTGTAGTAGGTGATCGCGGGTCGCTGGTGGACATCGAGTCCGTCTGACCCATGGGCACGCTCACGTAGCGCACAGCGGGTGTGCCCTGCCCGCAATTGCGCATGTACAATGGCGGCGAATCTGCAGCGGCTGGTCGGGAAGCAATTAAAGGGATCCCCCACTCCTGCACAGTCAGGCACACCAAATCTTCACAGGCACACAGAGTCAGAAAACAGTCCATGGCTTTGTTTTTGTTATTTATTAGGGGGGTTAACAGCTTGGATAGGGATGGGAGGTTATGGGATGCCCAATTGACGTCAGCAATCTTCAGGAAAAGCTTCCTATATACAGCTTCAGTTCACTATGTTGCAGGGGTGGACTAGGACAAAAATTTGGACCTGGACTTCATCCAGATCCGGCCCACTTTAATTTGGCCTGTCTACATAGAGAGGCACATAGGGACATAAAATACACATTTAATTTCTTGACTACCTCTTGCACTTTTGAAGGTCCTGGAGCACCAGGACAATGGAAACACCCAAAAAATACCCCATTTTTTAAAGTAAACACCCCAATGTATATTCTAGGAGGCATAATGAGTCTTTTGAACAGGTCATTTTTTTCCACAACATTTTGGAAAATGAAAATGCATTTATTTTTCCATTTTCCATTTATACAATATTTCTAACACATAGCATGTACATAGCAAAAATTACAAACCAAAATACATTATGCTACTCCTCCTGAGTATGGCGATACCACGTGTGAGACTTTTACACAGCCTGGCCACATAGAGAGGTCCAACATGCAGGGAGCACCAGCAGGTGTTTTAGAGACATACATTTCATATCTAATTTGACTACCTATTACACTTTTGTGAGGCACTGTAGTGGCACTGATGAGCACTTTAGTGGCATGGATGTGGCACGGACGAGAACTGATGTAGCATGGATGAGCATGAATGAGCCATGGATGGATAAGCCATGGATGGGGATGGATGAGCATGGATTGGATGGCTGAGTATGGATGGGGATGGCTGAGCGTGCATGAGGATGGCTGAGCATGGATGGGGATGGATGTGGAGGGCTGAGTATGGATGGGGATGGCTTATCATGGATGGAATGGCTGAGCATGAATTTGGATGGCTGAGCATGGACGTGGATGGCTGAGTATGGATTGGATGGCTGAGTATGAATGAGGATGGATGGGATGGTTAAGTATGGATGTTGATGGCTGAGTATGGATGGGGATGGCGGAGTATGGATTGGATGGCTGATCATGGATGGGGATGGCCGAGCATGGATTGGATGGCTGATCATGGATGGGAATGGCTTAGCGTGGATGGGATGGCATGGCATAGCAATCATTCATTATTATCACTGACACTACTCAGCTTAGCTTAGTGCTTGCTTACATGTTGCTGAACTTGCTGGCTCTAGTGGCTCCTCCTCGGCGGGTTCTATTCCTCCCAATCTGCCTCCAGCCATGAGTGACGTCAAGCCGCTGGGACAGGTCTACAAAGCGCCTTAGGGGGAGACTGGAGTGAAGAGGCAGCGCTGACAGAGATGATGGCTGGTGCTTGTTCCCGGATGCAGGAGCGCACTCGGCACATTGTTAGAGTGACACACACACACACGGAGTAAGGTAGAGACACACACCTAGTGTAAAGCACTGCCGGCACCTGCACCCCCTCCTCCCTCCAGCAAAGTGTACTGCCCAGCCCAGGGTACCCGCACCTTCCTTGTACTGGCCTGGCAATGCTTTATACAGTACTCAAATTAATGGCTGTGCAGCTAGCGCAGCCATTACTTTGACCGGCTGTCACTAAACCGGCCAACTGAGCCATCAGCCCCCCTGGAAACTCCCGGTAGTCCCAATGGCCAGTACATGCCTGCTATGTTGTCAAAAGCATAGGGACGCCTACTTTTACACACACTTGAACTTTAATGGCATCCCACTCTTAGGGTGCAGGGTTCAATATTGAGTTGGCCCTCCCTTTGCAGCTATAACAGCTTCACCTCTTCTGGGAAGGCAGTCCAGAAGGTTTAGGAGTGTCTATGGGAATGTTTGACCATTCTTCCATTTGTGAGGTCAGGCACTGATGTTGGACGAGAAGGCCTGGCTCGCAATCTCCGCTGCAATTCATCCCAAAAGGTGTTCTATCGGGTTGAGGTCAGGACTCTGCCCAGGCCAGTCAAGTTCCTCTACCCCAAACTTGCTCAACCATATCTTTATGGACCTTGCTTTGTGCACTGGTGTGCAGTCATGTTGGAAAAGGAAGGGGCCATCCCCAAACTGTTCCCACAAAGTTGGGAGCATGAAATTGTCCAATATGTATTGGTATGCTGATGCCTTAAGAGTTCCCTTCACTGAAACTAAGTGGGTAGATACATGATCACAATACTACAGGTTTTGGTTCACAACTTACAATAATTATAACTGATAGCACAGTACCACCCATTGATTTCTTAAGAATGTAAAGCCATCCTTTTTATATTTTTCAAACAAACATGTTATACTTACTTGTTCTTGGGTCCCCAACTGGCACTCCTTCTCCCCTCTGCCAAGTGCCAACTATAGCAAGCCGCTTGCTATGGGGACACTCATGCAAGCTAGACGCCAAGCCAGCTGTGTGTCTATAGACACACACAGAGTATGGCTCGTCCCCGCCGCCACTCCCAGCTCACTGGCTGTGATTGGCAGCAGCTTGATCAACGCCATTTACAGCTAGCTGCGGTCTCTGAGCCTATGAGGGAGAGAGACAAGAGAGCTGCTGTTCTCAAGCACATCGCTGGATCGAGACTGGGCTCAGGTAAGTATAATGGTAGACTGAGGAGAGAGCAGAACACAGAAGATCTTTTACCTTAGGGCTGGTTAACACTATTGCGACCTTACGGGCTGCATGTACTCGGGCACGGCAGCCCAATCATTTGAAAAAAAGCTCCTGCAGCATTTTGAAAATGCAGCGGCCAGGAAATTGCATGGTGCTTTTGCACCATGCAATTTCCCTGAGATTCCCGCACCCCCAAAGTGTTTTATATGTGTGGGGGTGCCATTAAGAATGAATGGAATCCACACACGCGTTTTGGCTGGGAGTCCAGGAACAGGTGCAATCACCCTGGGAGCATAGATCATTTCAAAAACCGATTAGATGGGCACCTAAGGGACCACAACATTGAGGGATATACAATGTAATACTAACATAAAAGCACACTCATAGGTTGGACTTGATGGACCTGTGTCTTTTTTTTCAACCTCACTGTGTAACCCACAATAGTGTGAACCAGACCTTTATGCAGAGCCTTAAACTTTTAGAACCACTTTAAATAAAACAGTTGATAGGTCAATCCAAAATGTCAAAGTTGCATGAATGCTGGAGAATTGAACCATCAGACAGTTTGGCTTCCTCTCATTGACTCCATTGGTGAGATCTCCAAGTTCCCAGATGTGCACCCCTGCTGTGCTCATTATGATGGGCCCCCACCATGCCTATTGGATTTTGTATTTATTTTATGTAATGGAGAATGTAAGGCTAGGCCACACAGCGATGGGCTGGAACACCCAAGCTCTCAGGTTGCCAGGAGTCATGACAAGGGACTCTCAAGTGCTTGGTGCAGCACTATGGCTTAGACCAGCCTTAGCATTGCAGGGCAGAGCATCGTCAACCATCACTTCCGCCCATAGCTCTTAAAAGGAGTGTAATTTTTTTAATTATTTTTTTTATTGCATTTAAGTGTAAATATGAGATCTGAGGTCTTTTTGACCCCAGATCTCATATTTAAGAGGTCCTGGCATGCTTTTTTTTTTCTATTACAAGGAATAAAAAGTGATCTTTTTTTTTTTTTTTTTAAAGGGCAGTGTAAAAATAAAAAGTAAAATAAATAATAATAATAATAAAAAAAATTAAAGTACCCCGTTCCGCCAAGCTTGCACATAATAACAAACGCATACATAAGTCACCCCCGCATATAAAAACGGTGTTCAAACCACACAGGTGAGAGATCACTGCGATCATTAGAGCGAGAGCAAGAATTCTAGTGCTAGACCTACACCAACTCAAAATTGGTAACCTGCAGAAATTTTTAAACGTCGCTGATGGAGATTTTTAAGTGCCAAAGTTTGTCACCATTCCACCAGAGGGCGCAATTTTGAAGCATGAAATGTTGGGTACCAATTTACTCGGCATAACATTATCTTCAAACTAGTGTGCAGTGCGGCAGCGTGCTCACGCAGCGACTGTGCCGCCATTGCAGTTGCCAGTGCTGGCCGGATGGCTGACCCAGCCAACAAAAACAGTGCCTTAGACACGGTCTCTGTGCAGCGATCGGCCGCCTCCTTAAAGGATGGAGACCCCTCCAAGGGAATGGTGGTTGTTTTATTCACACGAGCCCCAGCAGGGTCCACCATTCCACCAGAGGGCGCAATTTTGAAGCATGAAATGTTGGGTACCAATTTACTCGGCGTAACATTATCTTCAAACTAGTGTGCAGTGCGGCAGCGTGCTCACGCAACGACTGTGCCGCCATTGCAGTTGCCAGTGCTGGGCGCATGGCTGACCCAGCCAACAAGAACAGTGCCTTAGACACAGTCTCTGTGCAGCGATCGGCCGCCTCCTTAAAGAATGGAGACCCCTCCAAGGGAATGGTGGTTGTTTTATTCACAGGAGCCACAGCAGGGTCCACCACCGGTGAAGCCCATCTTTTAGTAAAGCTCTCCTCAAAGGGGTAGCGACCAGCAAAGCTTTTAGGCAAAACCAAGGAACTTGGTGGTCTATGCCATTCCTAGAACACTGCCTGTTCAAACACCTGATATAAGGGTAAGCCCTAGGGGGTCTAAGTGGTCCACAAACATATGTGGACTCATGCGACTCCCCTGCTTGGTCAAGCCGCATAGAGTCACGAATATCAGTAATCAGTGCTTCCACTATCGCTTTATCCCGCGACAAAGGAGCCTCCTGATCCTCCTCACCCTCTGAAAGATCCACAGGTGTGACCACTGAGGCGCTTTCTAGATCCGAATCCTCCCCCGAGGACAGAGGGGGGGGGGTCAGTGCTTTTGGGGGCCCCTCAGAACGGGCACCCCTGCCCGGAGGAAGAACTCCCCAAACACGGCCCTCAGCTGTTCCAAGGACACTAATGATCCTGGGGTGGACTGTAGATCCGCAGGTATACCTGCCATAGAATTGCCGGCCTCTGACATCTCAGCCTTCCGGCACCCCCACTGTGTGACCACCACCTCAACCCTCCAATCAACCAGGGGGACCCGGGAAGATTGCACCCACCGCTACCAGCACCCAGGAAGCGCCAGCTATACTTGCTGTTTGATGCCTCAGCACTCCGACCGGAAGAGCAATGGCCCACACAAACTACTGCACGCCAGGAGCTTGTTACTGTGTGTCAGCCATGCTGTCCAAGCGCAAACCAGAAGCCCACTTCCGTTTTTAAGCACTTCCTGCACAAGGACTGCACTTCTCCCAAACGACCACTGGGGGCCGCCAGAGAGCAGGCTGGAGACCGCATGGTCTATCAAACAATGGACGCTGCCATTACACACGTGCGGTCGGCCACGAACAAGCGGAGGGGAAGGCCTCTAAAGGACCCCCACCGGCCGGCCACACCAGAGCTGCCCAGGTGCCCACTTTCCATGCCCCTAGGGCAGAAGAGGGGTCCACTCACCAATCCGATGGGCGCAGCGGGTGGCCACCCAGAGCAGACCTACCTCCCCACAGAGAGGCATGCTGCTGGCCAGGCCACTGGACAGGCGTACCCGTCACTGGGCTCTAGTGGGTTTTAGCCACTGGCCGCCCACACGGAACGGGCGCTATGCGGTGGGCTCCCCTAAGGGTGCTCGCATAGTGTCGGCCGGACTGGGGAAAGATTTGGATTTGAGATATCCTCTATACCACCAGCCGGCTTCTTGATAGCAGTCTTCATCAGACGAATCTTCAGGAGACCACCAATCCCATAGGGAACCAGGTCTACTCCTTGCACTAGGCAAATAAAAACGAATGTGCTGTACAGAGCAGGGGGATTATATGCTAAGGTGAGGACTGCCCCCTGGGAGGGTCCAACCTACGCTTTTGTTTGTTTTGCCTAGTCTACTCCTAGAAGGATGAGCATAACCCCATGTGTCATAAGAAGGCTGCGTCTGTCAGTGAACGGAAGAGAAAGCATTCTTTTGACAGAGGACAGAAAACTAATCTGTACCAGAATGATGGGAAGAAAAAAAAAAAGTGTGGAGAAGGCTTGGAACAGCTTATGATCCAAAGCACACAACATCATCTGTAAAACATGGTGGAGGCAGTGTGATGGCATGGGCATGCATGGCTTCCAGTGGCACTGGGTCATTGGTGTTTATTGATGTGAAAGAAGCAGCCAGATGAATTCTGCAGTGTTTACAGATATACTGTCAGCCCAGATTCAGCCAAATGCAGCAAAGTTGATTGGATGACGCTTTACAGTGCAGATGGACAATGGTCCAAAAACACACCGCAGAAGCCACCCAGGAGTTTTTGAAAGAAAAGAAGTGGAATATTCTGCAATGGCTGAGTAAATCACCTGATCTCAACCCAATTGAGCATTTCACTTGCTGAAGGCAAAACTAAAGGCAGAATTACCCACAAAGAAACAACTGAAGACAGATGCAGTTAGAGCCTGGCAAAGCATCAGAAAGGAGATAACCCAGTGTTTGGTAATGTCCATGGGTTCCAGACTTCAGGCAGTCATTGCCAGTAAAGGATTCTCAACAAAATATTAAAAATGAACATTGATAAGATTTGTACAATTACATTTGAGCCCCTGAAAACCGTGTATAAAAATGGTTGCAGTTCCAAAAATGCGTACTTAATATTTATGTTCAACACCTTGAATTAGGCTAGGTTCACACTGCTCCGATCACAGAGATCGCATATGATTTCGCACCGCACTGCAGTGTGAACCATATGCGATCTCTGTGCGATGCAAAATCAGCCATAGAGATTGTATGGCTGAATTCGCATCGCAATCGGAGCAAACTCGCACAGGACCCTTTTTTTTCGCAGGGTCAGAATCGGATCGCATGGTGGTTCACACCATGCGATCCGATTCCTGTGCGAGTTTGCAGTTCGCAGTGCGATATGCGTACTCATTTGGGGGTGTCATTAACATTGTATTGACACTCCCCAGAGATCGCATATGGCAGTGTGAACTGCCGCTCAGAGACCTGCGATGCGGGAACCCGCAGTGAATTCGCAGGGTTCCCGCACCGCAGCAGTGTGAACCTAGCCTTAAAGCTGAAAGTATGCAATTCAAAATCATTTGGATGGTTAGGTTTTAATTTTCTTCTGGTCGCATACAGAGCCAAAAGTATGAATATTGTTCCTGTGTCCAAATATATATGGACCTAACTGTACCTACTAAATGGAAATCTAAAGCCTGTTTAAAATATTAAACATAATATGGCTTTAGTAAGCACCAAAAACAGAATAGCATTTAGGAGGGCCACCCAATAAGTGCCAGAGGGCTGCAGGCTGTGCAGCATTGCACTATAGTATTCCCCTTCACTCCAATCCCAGCAGTTATATTGTGTTTTAACCTGCAATCTTTTAGGGCAGGGA
This sequence comes from Glandirana rugosa, assembly GCA_018402905.1. Classification (NCBI taxonomy): domain Eukaryota; kingdom Metazoa; phylum Chordata; class Amphibia; order Anura; family Ranidae; genus Glandirana; species Glandirana rugosa. Next base: position 360,940 of record BLSH010212870.1, read on the forward strand.
TATGCAATTAGCGGACCTCCAGCTGTTGCAGAACTACAAGTCCCATGAGGCATAGCAAGACACTGACAGCCACAAGCATGACACCCAGAGGCAGAGGCATGATGGGACTTGTAGTTTTGCACCACAACGCAACCATGTCCATTGCCCACATAAATGAGTCACATTCAGTGGTGGTACTGCCCAATGAGGTTTAACTCACACACCCCCCCAGCATATGTACAGCATGCAGTGGCTACATGTCTGTGTCTAGGTGGGCAGTAGAACCAACACCCAAACCCTGATTTTGCCACCCATTTAAAACAATGCTTTAGGATGGTGACAAGGTCTCTTTAGAAGTAGCAATAAAACCTATAGTGCTGCACAAGTGACAAAGAACATACAACATAGTTCAGTTTTATTAGCAAGTACAAAGTCAATTAGACTGACAATGTCTTTATTTAAACAGCAGAAAATCATTGATAACAGTTATAGTCAAGTCTACATTCTTGCTCAGCTACAGGAAAAAATATATATATAATATAGGTTCGTTGGTAAGATACAAATTCAAAACAATCCCTTTAGGTTTTATTGGTCTAAAAATACCAAGTCGCTAGCCACAAAGATGCACGTCCATCCCTAACACCAAAGTGGGGTGGGGTTCTAAAGGCAGGTCTTTTGGGTGTTGCACCAAAAAAAACAAACCAACAGCAAAAACGAACATTTCAAAAAGGGAAGATAATAAGTATATATATTTAACAAAATGTTGAATATATGTGTATTTAAAGATAAACTGTTCATAATATTTTAGGTGTTCTGATGAATAATTTTTAAATTTTGTATTTCAGCATAAATAGCATTTTTGGTACAAAACAATGACACTGGCATGCATGTTACCCCAAATGGAAAGCATGAAGAATTAAATCTTGGTCAACCTACCCAGTTATCAGCTTGGACAATAGTTGCTCCCAAAGAGCAGGGATTGACCTCTTTTTAGACGGCCAGTGGCCAAAGTGCATCCAACATTGTCTGCCTTCTCGAAGATGGATGGTGCAACATGGGGTCTTGTTTGAAAGGCTCATTTGGGGCCAATGAGAAGAGTAACTTGGACTATCACAGCCATTGCTGGAGTGGAAGTAAACTTGCTGTGGTTCCAGAGAACAACTACTCCCAATGGGAATTTCAACACACTGCACCCAAGCATATACATTTTTGGTGAGGTCGTCAGGGTCTTCCAGATTTGAGCTATGCCCCCCACAGTGCAAGGAACTTTTTGGCTTTCAGAGGAACCTGTAGTAACATGCGAGGCTACAATTCAGGATCTCACCTTCTGAATACACTCCTTGCCAGCTGTGCGGATTAGTGTCAATACTTTGAGTTGGCACAAAGATGCAGATTAGAAGCTCCGACTTATAGGGCAACTGTACTTTTAATACACAATCCTCTGCCACACCTTACACTCTTGTCTCAAACCCAGATACTGAGGAATGTTTTCTTGACCTCGGCTATATGGTCTTTAGATACTGCTCCAATCTCTGGGGCTATCCCATAAAGATCTATAAAGTCTTGGTATGCAGGGGCATAAGAAAGTAGTTTCCTAAGGGTAAAAAAACATTGCATAGGATGTAGCTCTGCTATAGGTTAGCTAAAGTGGAAGTAAACACTCCTATCCATTTCAGCCAAGGAAGCTGTCAGCTTGGGCTCTGTTTAATCTTCTACTGCCAGGGCACTGAACATGTGATCAGTTATGATGTCAGTCACTGCATGGATTGACTGTTTGGTTGAGAGCACAAGCATTATGATAGTTACATTTCCGGCACATGCCGGGAATGTAACGTTTTTTTGAAACAAATAAATCAACGGGTTTACTTCCACTTTAAGAAGTTGAGGCAGGAGTAGGGGTGTGCGTGCATAAACTACAGTTGTACTTTAATTCTTACTTTTATTCCACATGATTGTGTAAGGACAGCAACTCAAAGTATTAAATCCAGAGCCATACAGGGAACTATCATTTTTAAAGAAGGACATCACCAGTGTCAGCCTTCCTTGCCTTTCAATGGCCTTAAATAAACCCATCACTGTACTCATTCTGGAAAAGTGACAGGTACTCTAGCTGGGGCAGCCCCGGGAGCATAGCACTCAATCTATTCGGACGATTGTAAATTTTTTTTTTTTTAAAAAAGTTAAATCTGGGTGCTATAGGTCATTGTTCTTTGCATTTCCATTGAATGAACCTTGACTACTGGCTTCGGCCAACCATTGTGTGTGCCAAGTACTCTGAGCAAATTAAGGCGCGAGGCCCTTGCACTTGGCATAGAGGTCCAATGAAAGTTCTCCTTTTCTACTGAAAGCTGACACCTTACAATTCACTTTATTTTCCCTGTAAAGTCATTAAGGCTTCCATATAACCATCTATTGCTTTCTCATATACATAAGTAAACAAACACTGTAGTGGACAATATATATTTTATATTAACGTTAATGACAACATGAACAAAATACAAAATCAGGTTAGTATTAGATGTTCCCTTTCGTAGTTTAAAAGAACATTCATAATTCATCTGAACTCTTATAGAAGAAACACTTAGAAAGGACAGCAAAAGCAAAAAGGAGTATATAATGTACAGCTAGGAAAAGGGCAGACTGAAGCACCAAAAGAATTGAAGACCAGTTTAGGGCTTGTAGTCAAGGGCATTCATTGATTTACTGGTCTCCAAAGGGCGCCTGTGCTTACCGGCTCCTGGGTGAACTGTAAAACTAACAATTTTTTTTGTGTGGTTAACCGAAGTGTGGGTACCCACTAACATTTTACTGCTCAAACCTTTACAGTGCTTAGATTTATGTACAGGAAATTTATCTTGCGTGTGTCACATTGGCAGAGACCACATGGAGTGAAAGAGAAAGGTAACAATGTGTAAAGAGAACCTAAGATTTGCCAATGCAAGGAAAAGCCATTAGCTTACCTACCCCTCTCCAGCATCACATGGTCACCTTGCTTTCTTTAGGGTGAAGACAGAAAGCCTTGAGTAAGATGCAAGCATTGGAGCTTATACAATGTTAAAGAATCTCTTCTCACCCTAGACAATCACCAGCGTCATTGTTTGAGCAGTAGAGCGTGAAGTCATGTGCTCCCCCAAACCCAGAGGTACTAAGCATAAATCTCTATTCCTGCCAACAGAATGGAGACACCAAGGAAGGTGCAGCTGGAGAGAGCGGCAGGGTATGTCAACTAGTTGCTTACCCTGCATGGACAGCCACAGGATCTCCAAGCCCCCGGTCACACCAATCACGGCACTGAAACCCTGCTACTTCACTTGAAGTAGCACAATTTCAAAGTAGTACTACTTTAGGTGCTACTTGGACGACATCTGACTCCATGCACAGATATCCATTCAAGTCATATCCAAACTTACAAAAAAAGTAGTCCAAGAACTACTTACAAAATCGGCGTGACTCCGATTCCATTGTGGACAATAGGGTGCGACTTGTCATGAGATTTTAAACTCACATTACAAGTAGCACCATTGTGACCGGTGGCTAAATAGACAATGATGTAAGCAGGAAATCAGACTGCAGTATACATGTCTAGTCCACGTTCCTGACTGCTTAGCATTGCCACCAGGACTAAACGAAAGCATGGAAGCCGTATCAGTTGCACAGTATGTGACCAGCAGTCAAAGTGTCAGGAACTAATTTATAACTACAGTCACTTAAAAGCATAATCCTCCAAGTCAGAATAAATTGGTATCAGACCTAATAAGTGCAGTCTCTTTCAGAAGCAGGCACAGACTATATGAGATTTCCAGTTAGACAAGAAAAAAAAAACCTGCACACAGCTCGGACAAGGTTTCATCCCTGTTATTTACAATAAGAGTTAAGCCCACACATTCAGCTATACTTGAACTCACAAAAGCAATATAGCAAAATGGATGAGCTGCAATACCGAAGTCTTGCAGCAGGTGGCACTGCAAGAAAAACTGAACATTTCAGCTCCTGGTTAATCCAAGAAACTATAGTAAGAGATCCCAAGATACAGTGGTGAGAATAGAGCCAGAGATTTCTCTTAAAGCTGAAATCTAATATTGGTCAGCAAGAGCCTTTTATTAAGCATTATAAAAGATCCCTTTTATGCTTCTAGCAAAAGGCTCAGATAAGCTTTTCTGTGAAGTGCTGGCAGTGTTATCTTCTACCCCAAACACAGCAGTGAAGACATTAAGTGCATAAAACCTAAACTACCATTACACCACCACGAGGGGGGAGAAGTATGCAAAGAGGTTTAGAAGCTCCAAAGTACCACACTCGTGTCCCCCTCCCCCCACATCTTTCTAGTGTTAATTATTTTTTTTTTAGAAAACAGATTTTTTTTTTGATTTTTTAATAAGAGTGAAAGCTGAAAAAGTCAAAATATAAACTGCAATATAAAAACAAACCCAATGAAAATGTTTACAATTTCTACACAAAAAAAAAAAAAAAAATATTTAAGGGGAGTTTCAGGGAGAATGGAAGTCTTCCCCCCCCGGGAGAGGACATGGAAAGGCGCCATCCTTCAAATAGGTCATCTTATAACAGCTGCCCCATAGTGGTAAGTGCTTGAAGAACTTAATACTCACCAGGGTGGAAACCGAGAAGATACCATTGCCAACTTGGTGGGGGCTATTGTTAGCCAGGAAGTCACCAACTCAGAACAAGTAAGCAAGTCGGGAGCTCCCTTTTCTCTGGCTGTATGCTTGTTTTAGCTCGGTAGTGAAGGATGGAATGACCGCTTTAAAACTTGTTCCCATCAAAATTAGGTCTGCAATGGCAGCTCTCATTACTTCAGTCCTGACAAGTTTTCTTTAAACCTAAAAACAATTTTTCAGCAAAATTATCTGGGCAGCAACATCAGTCCAACATTCACTGGGAGGTGGAGATATAAGTAAGCGTTACTTGTGTCACTGACCAAACCAATGATAAGCTTCTGCATACTCATCCTGAAAAATTCCCTTTGACGTTGAACTCTGGGAACACTGAAAGTCCTTACTTGCAGTGGGGCTGCACCCACAACGCAAGGGTTAACTGCTCATTTAGTCTAGGGGGCGGCAAGATTCCTTCCATTTCTTTGATACTGCTGCCCTGGCAAATGATGCTCCCCTTAGCTCCAGCAGTGGACTGTCCCTCTGAGTCATCTCCAGTGCAGGACTATTGACCTCGAATCAGTCTCGATGAAAAATGACCTTACAGTTGCTGGAGTACAAAGGATCAGGCAACTTATCAACTCCCCCAAGCCATAAATGAGTAGTTAACCCTACAAAGTGCAGGCATAGTCCAACTGCAAGTGGGGATTTTTAGTTTTCCAGGAGTTGAGCTTTGAAGTGAACTTATACGTGACCTTAAACTTGACCTGTTTAAGCATAGACACCACAAGTCTTCTGTACCTGCTCCCAATTTAGTTTCACTTCATTACCCAACTAAATGGCTAACCAACAACAACCGTCATCTCCCTGTCCAATGAGAGTTCCCTTAATGCCAACTGATGCAGCCCCATTAGTCAGAGGTATAGCAGTTGACAAGTCATGGCTATAAAGTCAGGTCCCACCAACCAAGGTGAATAAAATGAGCACAGAATAATGAATAGCAGGGAGTGTGTTCGAGGACTTGCTTTTACAGGTTTAAAATGGAGTACAGGTCCAACTAACCAATGTTCCTCAAATAGCAACTTCATCTGTGTGGCCATACCACAAGCCCAGCTCACATTCACAAGCAGAGAGCTGCAAGTGAAACCTAATTGCATCATCTTTTAACCCCCAAGGGCAGCAGGAGGGGGAAGAGTAACCCCTTTATATTATGAAACAGAGGAGTGTCAAGCCAATGGAAATAACCAAATTCTCCTGGAAATACCCTTTAAACACAGGGAATGATACATAGAACTGTTAGTTTTTCCAGAAGTATCAAGACTATTAAGTTAGATATTTAGAAAGTTCATGCAAAGTTACATGAAGATCGCATGATGGAAAGAAATGGGAATATTTTTTTTTTCCCTCCAGGAGTTGCTGGTCTGGATGGGTCCATTGTCCGACTGATCTAGGAAACTAGTGCTGGAGTGCTTTAGCAAGATAATTCCAGTGTCTGTGGAGCTTCTTGGAGATCATTCGTGATGGCCGAGCCAGGTGTGGTGTCAAGGTGGGCATTGCTGGTTTGAGATCGGCTGCGGGGGACTTCTGACGAGCCGCTGCTGGAGGCAGAGTGAGTGCGGGAACGGACGAGTCTGGTCATACTTGCCGCTGGCACTACAAGAGGGGGGAAAAAAAAAGGCAGGTTGAATTAAAAGCACAGCCTGGTGAACTTTGTTTATGTTCCAATAGCAGA
>BLSH010212870.1:367862-378642 GCA_018402905.1 Glandirana rugosa
GGATCTAGTCAGCCTGTTACCTGGGTAGGTCTTTCCAGAAGTATCAAGACTATTAAGTTAGATATTTAGAAAGTTCATGCAAAGTTACATGAAGATCGCATGATGGAAAGAAATGGGAATATTTTTTTTTTCCCTCCAGGAGTTGCTGGTCTGGATGGGTCCATTGTCCGACTGATCTAGGAAACTAGTGCTGGAGTGCTTTAGCAAGATAATTCCAGTGTCTGTGGAGCTTCTTGGAGATCATTCGTGATGGCCGAGCCAGGTGTGGTGTCAAGGTGGGCATTGCTGGTTTGAGATCGGCTGCGGGGGACTTCTGACGAGCCGCTGCTGGAGGCAGAGTGAGTGCGGGAACGGACGAGTCTGGTCATACTTGCCGCTGGCACTACAAGAGGGGGGGGGGGAAAAAAAGGCAGGTTGAATTAAAAGCACAGCCTGGTGAACTTAGTTTATGTTCCAATAGCAGATTCTCTTGCTTCCAGTTAAAAGATCTACATCTAAAATAGAGGGCTTGGCTTCTTCATGGAGGGAGCACCAATGTGAAGATCCAGCTTGGAATTTCCCTTGGTGATCCCCAACTATGTACTGAAGCTTTCTGTAAAGCTGGTCACATAAGACAATTTTCAGACAGTCTAAAGTATTTACAAGCCTCTTGCAATCGCAAATAGAAATCCCAGAAAAAGCAATCTACCACCCACCAAGCAATCTACCATAAGAATTCAACTGATTGGGAAGTCAAGACACAGCAGTAAATTGAAAGCTTCAATAGTGTACGTTGTGGAGCACCCAAAACACATTTCTTGGCTCGAAGTTGCCTCTTGAACCAGGTTCAAGTCAATCCCTGGCAAGCATTTCCAGGATACAAGCCACAGAATTTTTATCTGGTTTGATTAGCTGAGAGACTGTAAAGAGAGGAAATACAAACCTGAACCAAGAAATGTACTGGACGTTGCACATTGGAAACTTGTCAAGGCATCTGCATCTGTTTTGAGAGACAGTCTAAAGGCCAAGTCCACCGTTTGCAAAACAAAAAAAAATAAAAAAAATGCACGGTTTCAAAAATATGTGTTTTTTCTTCATGCAAAGCATTGCAACCACAATCAGGAGATCATGGGTGCAATGCCAGGCTCCTGTAGACTCTCTTCAGTTCCGTGTCTCTACCAAGGTACGAGATTAATTAGAGCAGTGGTTTTCAATCTCGGTCCTCAAGTACCCCCAACAGGCCATGTTTTGGGAATTTCTCTTAGATAAAATATCGGTCCAAAATACCAAGTCATTGATACATTTAAAGCACCTGTGCAAGATAAAGGAAAACCTGCAAACATGGGCTGTTGGGGGTACTTGAGGACCGAGGTTGAGAACCACTTAATTAGAGGACTGGTGGAAGTATCAATAGACTACAAGTGCATTGATCACCTCACTTGTATTTCATTAAGAACTACACAACAATCTGCCACAGTAGCAGACGGAACTTCTAGTTCATTCACAGATTCCTGTGCATGGATTGATGCGGCTGTGCAGGCAGAGCCTTATAGTATGACACCGTTTTTAAATCCAACAGCTGCTGAAGGCAAGAGCCCCTGGATGTCAGGGAAGGGGGTCAGAATAGCACCATGTTATACCCTAAATATAGGTGTAACAGTCTTAAAGGTGGAGAATTATAAACTACTGCAGTTAATGGGTGCTGAACTCTCAAAGCAATTCAGTGTATTCAGCTGCATATAGAACAGATTCTCAAGTGACCCACAAAAAGCCAAATCTTAATCTAGACATGGGAGTTTTGGTGGTTTTTGTTTGAAGGCAAGTCGTCTAACACTTGTCTCTAAAGATTTCAGGGAAGAACTAATAACATCCCAGCCAGCAGACTAAGAGCCCATTTAGATCTACACTATATTACCAACAGTATTGGGAAGCCTGCCTTTACACACAAACTAATGGCATCCCAGTCTAAAGCCTCATACACATGCGCCAATTATCGTATGACCGCATGTCCAACTTTTGTCCAAATTGTCTGTCCGTGGTTTTGTCTAGCATACTGACGGTAGTCAAGTAGGGTTGCCATATCATCCCTTTAATATAGGACACAAATTACAGATTCTGAGGCCAATTTAATACAGATAAGGCAGAGAGTTTAATTACCAGCTTGATCAGCCACAGAACCTGTATAATTAATGTGTGTCCTGGATTAAAGAGATGTGACAACCTTATAGTCAAGCAATCGTCCGACAAAGCCGAACGTAGTGACGTGTTACGAGCATATTGCTTTGTGCACTGGTCCAATCATTTGGTGGAGGGGGGATTATGGCGTGGGGTTGTTTTGCAGGGGTTGTGCTTGGCCCCCTTAATTCCAGTGAAGGGAACTCTTAAGGCATCAGCATACCAAGACATTTTGGACAATTTCATGCTACCAACTTTGTGGGAACAGTTTGGGGATGGCCCCTTCCTGTTCCAACATGACTGCCCACCAGTGCACAAAGCAAGTCTATAAAAGATATGGAGGAGTGAGTTTGGGGTAGTGGAACTTGACTGGCCAGCACAGAGCCCTGACTTCAACCCGATAGAACAACTGTGGGATGCATTAGAGTGGAGACTGCGAGCCAGAATCTCTCGTCCAACATTCGTGCCTTACCTCACAAATGTGCTTCTGGAAGAATGGTCAAACATTCCCATAGACACTCCTAAACCTTGTGGACAGCCTTCCCAGAAGAGTTGCAGCTGTTATAGCTGCACAGGGTGGGCCAACTCTATGAACCCTACGGACTAAGACTGGGATGCCATTTAAGTTCATGTGCGTGTAAAGGCAGGCGGCCCAATACTTTTGGCATGTACATGCATAGAGGTACTTTTTGTAGCATTAGGCAGGTGTATTGTCATGATGTGAATTTCCTTTGTGTGTTGATGAGTTTGAGTTGATGGGGATACCCGCCATTGACCAAGGCTTTAAAAAGGGACAAGTGTGGGCTATTAAATAAAAAACAAACATTCATACTCACCTTTGTGCCTTCAGCATAGGTCCAATGCACCAGCTGCCACCCTCCCCCCAGCTTTATGACTGAGAACTGAGCAATCCCATGGCCGCTAATCACTCAGCTCATGGTCTTCACTGAGCAGAGAGCAGCAATTGTTAGTCACCCACTTCGTCACTCACTGGAGCACCAGGCTGTGGAAAGGGCGGGAGTGTCAGCGGCTGGCTCAGGGGCAGAGTCCTCTGTCAGTCAGGCACGTGGGTGGAACCTGACATTGTCATGATTCCTCCAGAGACTAAACCAGCTCTGTCTGTCAACAGCTTTAGCCTGCTGTCGGTTGAAATTGGATCACAGGAGTGCAGAAATAAGTGCATGCCAAAAAAAGCTTTGGCCATACTATTTAATACTTGTCAGCACACAAAAACAGACCATATGCATTGGATGTATTGCCACTAAAAAAAAAAAAAAAAAAAAAAAAAAAAAAAAACAACCGCCCTGCAGTGACACAAGCGTTTTTAATGTGTCAGAACATGTGCATTAAAGCCCAACAGTGCAACTGAGCCCTAATGCTGCTTTCACACTGAAAGCACCGGCCATTACCGGTAAAGCGCCAATCGTTTTAGCTGCGCTTTACCGCTGTTTAAGCGGCGCTTTAGCAACGCTAGTGGGGCGCTTAACCCCAAAAAAGGTTGCATAACAGGCGCATTGGAAGCGCTGCCCATTCATTGCAATGGGCAGGGGTGTTTTAGCGCTCCCAACCCTCCCCAAAGAAGCTGCTTGCTGGACTTTTCCCAACGTCCTGCAAGCGCACTGCCTGGATGTGAAAGCACTCATTGTAATGAATGGGAGGAAGTTTTCAGGCAATATTTCTAGGGCTAAAACGCCTGTAATGTGCCTTCAGTGTGAAAGGGGTCTAAAAGTGAAGGAGCTGAGGGCTCTCTAATCACTAAACAGCCTCCGTTCATCGCAAAAAACATTATTGAAAGATCCTACAACTGGAAGAGAAGTCTGCAGTTAAAAGGGAAACTTTTTTTTAGGCTGTACCTACTCTGCAAGTACAGATAAAGAGGATTTGACTTACCTGTAAACTCCATATCTTGAGTATAGTGCAGGACACAAGCACTTTATTCATACACCATGGGTTATAGACGTGCACCTTCAGGTGAATGGACATCGGCAAGCCTTTGAGAACATGCCCCCCGACCTCCCCTATATCCCTGGCACCCCTAAACCTCTCCTATAAAACTACTCCTTGTTATATCCATTGCTTCCTTCAAAACTGAAGACTAGAAGGCCTGTATCCTGTACTCTACTCCAAAATATGGAAGTTACTGGAAAGGCAAAATTCCACTCATCTTAAATCATACAGAATAGGACACAGATCTTATTCAGACAAGCAATGTAGAAGGATGGGAAACTAGGCAAAAGAACTGTGACAACAGGTCCAACAACAGGAGTAACAATAGCCCAGATTCAAAGTGCCACTGCAAGAACCTTGAAGCCAAAATCTGCACCAGCAGAAGGTAGAAAAGCCACCTGGTAGCTCAAAACCGAAAACCAGGTAGCAGCCTACCAGAGTTGGACATCAGAGGCTCATTGCCTAAAAGCCCAACATGTTCCAACCAACATGGGGGAGTCTACACATAACAGAGCGGGAGGCGGCACTTGGCCTTGAGTGTAGGCTGTAGCAATTTTTATCCACCTAGAAATAGAGGGTTTGCAGTAGTGATGCACCGAAGTTTCATCCACTGAAAATAGCGTTTTGTCGAAAAAAAAAAAAAAAAAAAAGTGCAGATGGCAGCCAAAAACACCTGTGATTTTTCTGCCATTTTACCTTGCTTATAGTGTGTTTTTCATAAGTCATGCGACTCATAATACATCATGGGTGCATTTTTGAGGCATTCTTGCTACGTTTTCAATGGGGAGGTGCGTTTTTGGTGCGGTTTGCCCAATATGCACCAAAAATGTAGCAAACAGGATTTTTAACACCACTTCCAAAAAGGTGCTGATCATAGCCGACAAATCATATTCATTTAAATTGTTGATATTTTATTTTAAAAAGTCTAATACAATACATTTATAAAAATGTATATTTTGTAAAAGAAAAACGCCAATTTTGGTCTGGTTGTTCTGAGGCTAATTTAATGCAGATAAGGCACCAAGTGGGTTTAATTACCACCTTAATCAGTCACAAAAAACGAATTAATATACGTCCTGGATTAAAAGGGATGAGGTGGCAACCATAGCACCAAGTGCCTCCTAAATTTTCAGTTTCGGCACCGAAATGCTCATTTCGGTGCACCACTAGTTTGCAGTGGATGCCCTCAGTCAGAGGAAACCAACTTTTGGAGGAGGAATGATCTTAAGCATACTATGACTACTATATAAAATGGTAAGATAAGGGAATATCCCTTATGGGTAAAAGGGTGGTTTCTGGAAAGCAAAAAACTAAATTAAGGTCTCAGGGGATCCCAGGGGGCTACAAGTGGGCCCAATCCAACACAAAAATTTAATACAGGTTATCTGTGAGAGAAGGCAAAGCTAGAGGCCTTTTAATGGATAGAAAAGGCAGAAACTTGCATGTTATGGTGATGGGTTCTAGATTCTAATCAGATTTGTTTAAAAGGAGGGGTAGATATGAGGTATAGAATAAACTGGGATTGAATTGACCACTCTCACCGCTGGTAAAATAAGATTTTCGGGGATATCTGTTCATGATGCTGGACTGTGTATAAAGTCCAGATGTGGCCTATTATGATGGATATACTCCCGAAGGGGTCTTCAGGGACTGGGTTCCATTGCACAAATTGCCAAGGTAAGCACCCTAAATGGGATTAAGTTTCAGTAGCATAGTTACAGGCTGTCCCCCACAGCGTAGGGTCCAGTTGTGGTTCCTAAGGTTTACAGAGGGTGCATGGGTCTGTATATACCGTTTCTGTAGACAGTCCCGTTGATTTAAGAAAGCTTTTAGGAGAATACATACTAAAGTAGTAAAGCTGGTTTCTCTGGAAAAGGAGGAAAAGAGGTTCATCACCAACAGAGTACCAGGAAACTGAGGACTCTCAGAGCGCTGAGGGTAATAGTGGAGGCGCCCAAGGGGCCAGGTCCTTAAAAGCTTACCCATGTCCGATCACCTGTAGGCATGAGCCTATAACCAATGGTGTATGAATAGGATGCTTGTGTCCTGTAAAATTAGGCTATACCTGGCAATCCTGCCAATTTTTCATTCAGTGCATCTAACTGCACTGAATGGAAATCACAACAGGGCTTGTTCAGATGTCCACCTAGTGCGCAGTTTTACTGACCACCTTAACAAGGACATGCAGCTTTACACATGGCATGGTCATGCTGCTTTGATTCGTGGCTAAAAATGTAATCTTAAATAAATGGGGCCACATTTCAATCATGTGCATTTGGCATTTTCGGAAAAAAAAAAAAAAAAAAACACTAATGAAGCCACCACATCTAAGAACTGGTAAGCTGCAATGTGTACATTTTTGGATTTAAATACACTTTAAACAGGAGGAGGTCTGAGCACCAAGCAAAAAAGGAAACTCCAGAAATGTTCTTTTCCATGATGCACTGGTATCTTAAATGTCACACAAAATACATTTACATCCATCATGCAAAGTCATGCAGGGAAAAAAAACCACCACAGACACCAACATGCCAAGCTGCTGTTTGATGCAAACAAAGCAAAGTTCTAGACTGTGAAACTAGAACCACACGTCACCCAGCAAAGCACAGGACTACTCTGACCAATCCAAGACGTGCTGCACACCATTCTGGGCTATAGGTACCTGATTCACTGCTCAGATGACTGAGCTGAACATATGGAACTGCGGTAACATTCAACAAGGGAAAAGGACAGACACAGAAACCGGTTAGTAAATTGAGAAAGAGGACTTTATACAACATACATTTCAAAAACAGTTTTTTGAAGACTTTCATTTAACCACTTCAATATCAGGCACTTAGAACACTTTCCTACCAGACCAATGTGCAGCTTTCAGTGCTGTTGCGCTTTGAATGAAAATTGCGCAATCGTGCGATGCTGTACCCAAACAAAATTTTCATCATTTTGTTCTCACAAATAGAGCTTTTTTAGGTGGTATTTGATCACCTCTGCGGTTTTTATTTTTTGCACTACAAATAAAAAAAAGACCAAAAATTTTGTAAAAAAAAAAAATGCTGTTTGTCAAAAAACGTTGTAAATAAGTAAATTTTCTCCTTCACTGACGGGCACTGATGAGGCAGTACTGATTGGCACTGATGAGGCTACACTGATGAGGTGGCACTGACGGGCACTGATGAGGCACTTATATGCAGCAATGATAAGCCGCACTGATGGGCACTCATAGGCGCCACTGATAGGGGCACTGATAGGGGCCCATTCCCTGATGGTCTAGGGTGGCATCTGAATGTGGCACTCCATATTGGGCACTATGCCCCTTGCCTGGTGGTTTAGGGTTGTCTCCCTGGTGGTCTTGATCGGCTCCCTGGTGTTCCTCAGTGGACACATCCCTGGTGGTCCCTGGGCAGGCTCCCTGGTGGTTTAGTGTGGCGATCCTAGGGGTCTGTGCTGATAAACCATCAGCACAAACCCTCCCCTGTGAGGAGAGCAGCCAATCGGCTCGCCACTGCTCAGGTCTGCAGACCAGAGTACAGGAAAAGCCGATAAATGGCTTTCCTGTGTTGCACTGACCAGAGCCGTGATTGGACACAGCAGATCACATGGTAAAGTGCTTCAGATGGAAGCGCTTTACCGAGACCAGTAATGCACCCCACACCACGGATCGCCGTGATGTGCGCGCGCCCCCCCCGGGCGCGTGCTGGCATGTTATCCTGAGGACGTCATAGGATGCTCAGTCAGAATAACTGAGCCACTTCCTGGCCGTCATTCTGCACGGCGGTCGGGAAGTGGTTAAAGAACAGTTTAGGCTCAATCTCAATTTTAGGTGGACTGGTCTGCTTTAAACAATTAAAAGAGTTTGTGGTCTTCAAGAGCTATGGCTGCCTGCAGCTTTAGCCCTTCATGCTCCTCCTGTTGTACACTGCGGTTCATCCCATTGGCCCATAGGTCACAACTGTGCCATGTAGTGATACCAGCCAGAGGAAGGAACCACAGCACATGACGGTGGTCATTTCAGAAAGAAATTAAGCCATTCCCACGGTCCTTAATGGAGATTTCAGATGATGGCTATAGGCTGATCGCATATAAATATGAATTCCTGGCAGTTACAAAGCACCTTTTCGAACATCCATCAGAGTAACTAAAGTCAAAACTTTTTTTTTTTTTAGTTTTGGATAGAGTAGAGAGGGATTAGAACTACTGTCAGTGCTCATTAAGGTTTGTGCCCCCCCCCCACCATTAGGGAGATTCACCCCCTCCATTTGTCCTGTTTACTATTATCATTGAAAGTAAAAGGAGAACCCAAATTTTCTGTTGTCCCCAGAAAAGTAGGAGGGGAAATCTTCCAATGGGAACACTAGTTCTGGTGACCTGGGGGTCCCCAAGGGATTCCCTTAATTTGCAGGGATTTACTCTCACTTTCCGTTTGACTATGGGACAGCTCCAAAATATACTCCTTTATCCCTTGAAAAGGTTCTTTTAAAACAAAACTAGTCAGAATGGTCTAAGGTTCAGTGGTGTACCCCAAGGTTCAGTGTTGGGACCCTTACTTTTCAATATATTTATAAATGATATAGGGTCTGGGATTAAAAGTACCATTCAGTGCAGAGGACACCAAGCTATGCAGTGGAATAAGGTCCTTACAGTATGTCTCAAACTTACAAGCCGACCTCCTCAATGCACTGTCTAATTGGGTGACTATGGTGTGGAGTTATTCACTTTAAGGTCATCACAAAGGACAAAGGGGCACTCTTTACATCTAGAGGAAAAAAAGATTTAATCTCCAAATACAGAAAGGTTTCTTCACAGTTAAAGCTGGGAAAATGTGGAATAGACTCCCGCCAGAGGTGGTTCTGGCCAGCACGGTTGATTGCTTTAAAAAAAGGCCTGGATTCTTTCCTTAATGTAAATAATATAACTGGGTACTAACATTTTTAAGTAAAGTTGATCCAGGGTGAATCCGATTGCCTCTCGGGGGATCAGGAATGACATTTTCCCCCGCTATAGCAAATTGGATCCATGCTTTGCTCGGGTTTTTTGCCTTCCTCTGGATCAACTGTGGGTGAAGGATTGTATAAGGGATTGTATGGTTATATATAATTTTTCTATTTTTTTTTTTTGGGTTACATTAGATGGACTTGTGTCTTTTTTCAACCTAACTATAACTATGGGAGGAGCTACAGTTTTGACTACTACACCCGCTGGAGTGTCTGCATGTGATGGTTTTATATTCGATTTTACTCCTACCTTCTAATTCGTTTTAACCTTCATTAACTACTTCATGGCCACGCTATAGCCAAAAGACAGCTACAGTATGGGCCTAAATTGCCAGGAGGGTGTCCATGTATGTCCTTCCCGCAGGGGGCGCGGGCTCTGTGATCACAAAGTCCTTGGGACTCAGCTGATCACAGATCGGAGTCAAGGGCTGATCCCTGCCTTTTACCACACGTTCAGCTGTCCGCCAATGACAGTTAATCACGTTTCCCCTTATGCGTGAGGCGAAAAAAAAAAAAATAAGTAGATTACCGGCTTGTGTAAATGGGACATCGCTACCAGACCGTGACAGTCACTGCTGCTAAGCAGTGCCCAACAGTGCAGCTTCATCAGCGCATATCAATGAAGGAGGAGAAAAATTACCTTATACATCTACACACACACACACACACACACACACACACACACACACACATATATATACATATACACACATACACATACACACATATACACACACACCTAATGTTATAACTATGAAAACTTTTTTTTTTCCAATTTTCGATCTTTTGTTTAGCAAAAGATAAAAAAAAAAACCCAGTGGTGATTAAACACCACCAAAACCTAAAAAAATTATAAAATGTGATTTGGGTAGTGTTGCATGACCACGCAATTGTCAGAGTCACAGCGCTGAAAATTGACCTGGGCAGGAAGGGGGTAGATTCCCCACTGACAGCTGGGAGAAGAGGAGGAGAGCAGCGGGAGGTCAGCTGAGCGGCGCTGTACCAAAGGTATTTAGCACAATTGTATTACAGAAACACACACATGGTACATTATATAATAATGTAATCGAGTGGATTAGGAAGGTTTTACAAGCATTTTAAACTAGGGCTTATTTTCGGGTACGGCTTATATTGCAGCCCTGCTGCAAAATAACAGTAGGTCTTATTTTCAGGGTAGGGCTCAATTTCGGGGAATTTATAGTGATGCTATTTACAATGGAATCTTTTTATTTTCTTATGAATCACTACAAGTTAAGGAACAAACATATGGAAAAAGTTAATATTGTTAAAACCATTTAAAAAAATAAATAAATATCTGAAGCAAAATAGCTAAGGGTAGAAGGGAAGGAAGGATTTAGGGCCCATTAGGGTTACTTTGTCACAATTCTTGGATACTGCAGACAGCATTCTTTGGGTGTTAGGAGCATAAAGATCTTTCCTACGTAGGGCGGCACAGTGGTATAGTGGATAGCACTTTCGAATAGCAGCAAAAGGGTTGCTGGTTCGAATCCCAACCACAACACTACCTGCCTGGAGTTTGCATGTTCTCCCTGTGCCTGCTTGGGTTTCCTCCCACACTCCAAAGAAATGCTGGTAGGTATGAATGTGAGTTAGGGACCTTAGATTGTAAGCTCCTTGAGGGTAGGGACTGATGTGAATGTACTATAATATATATATATATATATATA
>BLSH010212870.1:396932-413650 GCA_018402905.1 Glandirana rugosa
AGTGGTCTTCACTGCGTTAAACTCTAAAGAAAAAATACACTTTAATGAATTAAAAAACAAGAGACAGAAAAGTTAGCCCAATTTTTTTCGTATAATATGAAAGAGGTTACGCCGAGTAAATAGATATCAAACATGTCACCCTTTAAAATTGCGCAGGCTCATGGCATGACGACAAACTACTTAGAAATCTCCATAGGCGACACTTTAAAAAATTTTACAGGTTACCTGTTTAGCGTTACAGAGAAGCACTAGATTGTGTACGCTTTAAGCCGAGAGGTGGAAGGGATGTCAGAGGTCACCCCGGTGTTCTGTCAAAATAGCCAACTCGTTGAAATCTCAAATTGCGTCACTTCTGGTGACTCTCCAGCAGCAGATTTCAACAAGTTGCCTCTACTGGCTATGCGCGCGTGTGCACATGACAGAACAGAAACCCCAAGCAGCTGTTGGAGGACGACGAGTTTTCCTCGGATCTACCAATCGCCGCAGTGCACATGGTACGTCACCAACCTTTTTTTGAAAACTCCTTGAGTTCTCCAACAGCTGCCGCGGGTTTCGGTTATTCTGTCGGGTGCACATGTGCGCATGGCCAGTAGAGCCAACTCTTCAAAATCTGCTGCTGGAGAGTCACCGGAAGTGATGCAATTGGAGATTTCGACAAGTTAACTACTTTGACAGAATGGTCTCTGGTAACCCTGGGAACCTATAAAAAGTGATCTTGCGGCAAAACTGTTGCTGGGCTCACTTTGATTAGAAAGCCAGGACAAAAAAAAAAAAAAAGCACAACTGATACCGGGTTTATGGCAACTAGCTGCTGCCATAACCACAGTATTTAACTGTAAAGTGATGGCATACATTTACAGTAAGACTGTTGACAAGTGGGTAAGAAAACTGTCGTGCACGAAGAGCAGGGGAAGTGGTTCTGCAGTCCTAACATTTCCTGTGCTATGATGACATTGTTCCTCCATACAGTGAGCATTGCCATCCGAGGACAGGAAGTGTGTAACGGGTGGAATCATTAGGAGATAGAAAATAGCCTGAAAAATGACAACCAATTCAGCCCTTACACGCAAGGGCTGGTCAGGTGAAAGAATACGTTTTTATTCTTGGGTTTAGATAAAATGGATAAATATGCTTACATAGCCAAAGAGGTGAGCCAGGACAACGTCCACGATATTGGATGTCCATCCTGAAAGCTGTAAAAGAAAGACACATTGGATTAAATGGCGTAAATAAAAAAAAAAAAAAAAAATTTGTAATATTAAAATTAAATCTATATTCCTTCTGCATACAAAGTAGTATAAGCCAATCTTTTCCTGAAGAAAAAAAAAAAATTCTATACCTTGGAAGCTGCCCAGTCAATCCATCCCTTGGCACAGGGGTCAATGTTGATGAGCACAAGGCCCTCCACCAGCTCAGGGTGATCAAGCTGCATTAGAGAAAAGGTGTTGTGAAATATTCAAGCAGAACTAATACAAACTTGTAGAACACAGGCATGAGCACATGAAATGTTTCGCTTCGGTCACCCAAAGGCCCCATTCTGAGTTTCAAATAGGGTCAAAGAGACCCAACGTGAGTTCCTGGCAATCTGCTGCAGGCAAAAGTCCCTTTTAAAGCAATGGGAGGCCGACAGCTCCAGTTGCCAATGGCTGCCACTCACATGTAAACGCTCAATCAGCTATTTCTTGAGAACGATCGGCCCTGGATGCAGACCGTCTGAGTCCAGGGCCAAATATTTGCAGCCAATCGCTTCAGGAGCAATTGCAAATGTGCTGCCAGCCTTCTATTTGTATTGGGGCATCTGCCCACACTTAGCAAGAACCCCCATAGGGTCTCTAGCATGTACTTAGCCTCATTCACAAGTGTGAAAGAGGCCTTAAACTGGCCATACATGCAGAGGTTACGTTCTTTCAGCCTGCAGGCAGAACGAAAAACCTTAATCATGCTAAATCGTGCAGATGGACAAATCAGCTCGCTGGGCTGTGGTGCGCTGACAACCAGCACTTGCAGGGATGGATTTTGTGCAAAGCAGGGACTAAAATCCATTTCTTTCCCTAGTAAAAGCAGCACATACAGTAAACAAACACTGGCTAGGCACACAGTTAACCTTTTGATTGTTCTAGATGTTCAACGTTGAGTTATGTTGTGAGCAAGGCCATGATGGCTGAAACACGTTAACATCTACCGTATATCTTGTGGAGATATAATCACTCTGGACTGATTAAGCGCATGTATGGAGTTGCAGATTGTCCTCATCTACTCCCTAGATGTGTAAGGCCTTCCCAGCCAGTGTCATTAGTACAGTGACCGTGTATATTTTTAGCACTGATCACTGTATTAGTGTCACAGGTTGCTGCAAAGTGTCAAGTGTCCAAGTCAAATTGTCCACTGCAATATCGCAGTCACGCTATAAAGTGACCGATAGTCACCATTACTAGTATAAACTAGAAAAAAATCCATAAATATACACCATCGTTTGTAGACGCTATAACATTTGCGTAAATCAATATACGCTTATAGGGATTTTTTTTTTTTTTGCCAACATGTAGCAAGACACATATTGGCCAAAATGTATGAAGAAATTCGATTTAATTTTTTTTTTTTATTTCATTGGATAGGTTTTCTAGCAGAAAGTAATTTGTTTTCTTTCCAAAACTGGAAATTTTTTTGTTTATAGAGCAAAATATAAGAAACGAAAAAGCTCTATTTGTGAGAAAAACTATGACAAATTTTATTTGGGTGCAGTGTTGCCTAAACGGCAATCAGGTTCACAAAAGAGTCCCTCTTGGGACGTGAGGAGCCTTATGGATGGGGCCTTTTGTAAGTCTTAACAGACTCATATCCCTGGATAACGGTTTAAATGCCGTTCCAGACTCTTAAAACAGTATTTCAAGCGTACAACATAGGCCAGCCATCCCTCTTTTTGCTGTCCCAGACCCTGCCAGGGCCAATTGTACCGGACGCATCCCGAGGAAGACCTTACATTAGGGGTTGAAACACGTCGGGACAATGGTGGTGGTTCAACAATCCAAATCCACGATCCTGCATGGTCGTCCAATCTCTTATTGTATGGTCACAAGGAGTATCCATTTTTGCACCTCATTTTAAAGAAACCTCATCTAACCTTTTTTCTATATTAATGAATAAACACTTACTCAATTTACCCCAATGTGTGATTTCTATTGCTGCTATTGCAGTGGCCCGGTCTGCCGGAAGTGGGGAAGGGGACCTGTCAAAAACAGGTCCCCGTTCCCCCCTGGAAGGTGCCAAATATGACACCGAAAGGGGGGGGGGAGAGCAATTAAGCGGAATTACCACTTTTGGGTGGAACTCTGCTTTTAGCTTTCACAAAAAAACCTGAAAGCTGATTGATTTTCTATACAGAGCTACACCAGATTTTGCACTCCCCAGGTTTAGTAAATCAACCCGACTGCTTGCTTTTATAATTTAATGTGGCTGTGGGAGGCCCCTCCCACACAGCCACATCATCCATTCTCAGGGATCTGAATGGAAAGACTATAAGTCCCATCTTCCACCACAGCACTGATGTCACTAGACTTTTAATCCATTGTTTACTTCCTCCAACCCCATAACAGAAGGTTCCTGCCTTCATATGGACCCGGGGCCAGGATGTAAACAATGCAGAAGCCTATGCATTGCACCTATAACAGATGCAGGCTTTGATGCACAAGTTCAGGAAATGCACTTTTATCTTGTTAGTGTGGGTGCATTAATGGCATTTTTGCAAAAACGTTAGACTGCTTTTAGGCATGAGGCTTAACTAGTCATTTGAGGGTACAAGCATGGTTTTCAGATGCACCATGAGCATAATAAAATATTTTCTTGTATATAAATAAATGCTGAACATTTTATGAGATTTAAAACTTGGTTTTTCCTTTCCAAAAAAAAAAATAAAAAATCTGTACATAAAACAGAGAACACACGACCAGAGCAATATTGAGCATGGTTATACATTTCTACAGCCCTAAAGATGCCAGACTGCAGTAAAACTGCAGTGCAAAAAAGTCATGCGGCGATCTGGACATCCACTTAATTTTGCCAGCATCCTGCTGGTTTACCTGCGGTGTGAGCATTAAACAGCAGGAAAGTGCATAAGTCTGAAGAGGCTGAATTTATTTTTTACTATAAAATATATACACTTACCGCAAATTTGGACAACACATAGGCACCAGCTCCAACCCCAATCCCTATGACTGACTTTAGACTGAAACGCAAAAGAAACGAGTTTTCAAATCTCAGGTTCACGTTACGTTAAAAAGCACAGACTGATTACAGCGAATTGCAATGTGAAAAGAACAGGTGGCCACAGCAACCAATCAGAATGAATCTTTCACAAATCTGACTCCAGTAAACTAAAAAATACTTTGTTTCGATAATGGCACTTCGAAATCCTTCAACAAGCGAATGCATTTGTAATGGGGCTGCTGCGGCACAGTGACATCTTTTAGTTCCAGAGAAGGCATGGAAGAATGGGGTCCAAGAT
The DNA here is from genome assembly GCA_018402905.1 of Glandirana rugosa. Classification (NCBI taxonomy): domain Eukaryota; kingdom Metazoa; phylum Chordata; class Amphibia; order Anura; family Ranidae; genus Glandirana; species Glandirana rugosa. The sequence continues at coordinate 401,434 of BLSH010212870.1, forward strand.
AAGGTAGGTAGAACAGTATCACAGCATCCTGGCAGCTCATAGATAGCTGGTTACAATATGTGACGTTAAGCTGTCACCAGTGTATTGTAGGATTGAATATGCTAGGAATGAACAAAACAAATACCAGACCTAAACGCTAGCTACAAGTGAATATGTTTTTGTTTGCTTTCAGATCTGATCTAATGTAAGATACTGTTTTTAATACATTAACTACTGCCAACCTACCTGGCCTTTTTTTTTTTTTTAAACTTTGACCCTAGAAGAACTGGATTGGCTTTACAGCACCCAAACCAAACCAGTGCATGCAATATATTGCTAGATAAGGCCCTTATAATGGGCAATCTAGCAATCGATTGACATTGCTTCAAAGCCAGAGGAATGAGGCCTATGAAAAGACTAGTACACATGGGCATTGGTGAGCCATTTAAGATGGGTTTGCTATGCATTATTGCCATTGACTGTATAGAGGAACAACAGCACAGCACAAAATGATCTCACACTGACCTAAAAGTAGCAAATACTGTAGCTGCTGACTTAAGACACTTACCTGTCCAGGGATCCAGCTCTGTCCTCACTAAAAATGGTTCACCAGTCTTCGGGTTCCTAGTGCCGCCAGCTTGGATGTGGGAAGCCAGCAGCGACTCCCTACAGCTTCACAGCAGGCTTCCCGCTGCACCTTGTGAATTAACCCGTTGCCTCCGGTCCCACGTGACGTGTCCCAGAAGGTTGCCGGCAAGGGCGGCCGGAGACAGGGTGCGAGGTGCGAACTCCCGCTGGAATCGCCTAGGCCAGTGGTTCTCAACTCCTGTCCTCAGGACCCACTAACAGGCCAGATTTTAAGTATTACCTTGGGGAGATGCAGACTAGAATACTGCAATCACTGAGCAGCAAATGATATCACCTGTGATTATTTCAATTATCTTGCAAACCTGGCCTGTTGGTGGGAACCACTGGCCTAGGCGATTTAAGCAGAGGTGAGAGGCGGTACCTGCCAGAAATAGGTCCCCGCTTAAAAAAAAAAACAAAAAAAAAAAACAAACATGTTGGGGGGTGGGGATTAGAAAAAGCAGAACTTCCCTTTTAGGGTGATGTTCCACTTTAAATACAAAGGCCTTCAATCTTCAATTCTAGCCTACTGACTGGACATTGAAAGAGTAATAGGACACTGGTTGAACCATTCTTTGTATCTTAAATCACTTGCAATTATCCCTATAGACAGCCCATGCGATTGCAGCAGACCACTGTGTGAAGAGTGAAGTGAGTGAAGAGGCAAATCACCGATGGACCCCCACCTCTCACACAGCATTACATTTACAGGCCACGTAGTGAGCGGTAGATTGCGCCCAGAGCATTTCCCCGAGTCCCTGCTAGACCCGTGCATGCAATATCACTACAGTTACACCATTTCCACCATAAAAGTCTCTCCAGGCAAAATTCAAAAAGGAATGAGTCTTCCCTATATATTTTTAACTCCACTATAATAAAGACATTACCTGTTGATTTGCAGTTTCCCTATTGTTGACTCCATTTCTTGTATGGGGCCTGACAACAAATCTACAAGTTGTACAGGAAAGGCGATTTTTAGGAATTAAAACAATGGAGTGATAAAGCGATGGATAGGGGGGCTTATTTGGGACTTTCCCAATGTTTTGCCCTTATACTTTAAACCCGCAAAAAATGTTTAAAAAGTAACACGCAAATGACAGCAAACACTGTGGCTAAGTGGTTAACACTTCTGCCTACCAGCAACTAGGGTGGTTGGTTAAATTCCCAACCAGGGCACTACCTGCCTGGAGTTTGCATGTTGTGCCTGTTTGGGTTTTTCTTCTTACACTCCAGACATGCTGATAGGTTAATTGGCTCCTGTCTAAAATTGGCCCTAGTATGTGTATGTATGAATGGGAGTTAGGGACCTTAGATTGCAAACTCCTAGAGGGCAGGGACTGCTGTGAATGTACAATATATATGTAACATGCTGCGTAAATTGTTGGTGCTATATAAATACCTGTAATAAAATGCCACTGCATTACATTTTCTACAACAGTAGTTCTCAACCACCAGACTGTGGCCTTTAACAGCTGCAGGTTCTTGGCCTCCCATAGAAACCGCCAACCTCCCAGAGTGCCCTCTTCCTCCCCCGGTGACCCCCCAGCCTGCTGCAGAGAATCCAGCCCTCCACAGCATCCCCAACAGTGCCCCACTTTGCTCCTCAACTTCCCACAGTGCTCCCCAGCCTCCTCCAGAAATCTCATTACCTACAGGGCCAGCAAGTCTGCTTATAATTGCTAGAAAAATTACCATGTATATGTCCAGCAAAATTATTCTAGTTTTACGTAAATTATTGCTTGTATTTCTTACCTTAGGTGTGTTAGGACAGCAGACATCATCTCAGCCAGGTCATCCATTGTAGGATACTGGTACCTGGAATAGATATAAAACAGGATTTACAGCTAAATGCATCAATATACTATACATCAAAGTAAAATACATCAAGACCACGAATGTCTATTGAGTATACAACATTACCAAGCATACTTGCCAGTAGTTTTAGGTATAAAAAAAAAAAAAAAAAAAAAAAAAAAAGTTACGAACGAGCTAGGAGCCATCAGAAGCCGAGTTGCAGTATAACGACTGCTGTATAATCTCCTTGTGCTATGGGGCAGTTGGTCCCTAAGTTCCTAGCTCACTTGCAGGAGGCGATTGTAGCTGTATTAGTGAACTTTCAACAGAAACAATTTAAAACAGTCCATGATATAATTTTTCAGGACAAGCTTTCGGGGTATGTCCCCTTCTTCAAAGGTCCAAGCACCTTGAAGAATGGGACATACCCTGAAAGCTTGTCCTGAAAAATTGTACGTTAGTGAAAAAAAAAAAAATGTAACATGGACAGTACTTGCTTGAAAAAACACTTCAAACTCCAATCAGGGCAGTCCAGAAGATGCATTCAAACAAGTCTTCTGGGATTGGCCAAAAATCTTACCACTCAATACACAAGCACCCCACTTGAAGCGGTTGTAAAGGGCTACAGGATTTTTTTTTTTACCTTAATGCACTCTGCATTTAAAGGTAAAAAAAAAACTCATGTTCAGCTTCCCAGTCCGCTCTGGGCAGACCCTAAACCATTGATAAAATGAGGAACTAGGAGAGCATCCGGACCAATACAATCACTCCTACAGTGGATTGGTTCCTGGTAAGTCCTGGGTGTTTTGCGGTCCCCTATATGTTGTAGAGTGTCTGTAAACATTCCCACTATTGATCGGTCTCTTATAGGCAATAGGTACCACCAGATAGAGGCCAAAGTTATTTTAATACGGAACTGATCATCTTTACAAGAACACAATCTGAAGGATATAGGAGCTGACAACATGCTTCCCACTGTTTCTGCGCTTAGACCCTACTCGCTCCATGCTCTAATGTAGGTTTCGATAAATTTAATTTTTCTTAAAGGGTTACATCAGCAGTATAGTACCTTACCCTCTTGCTCACTCTGTCCCCACTCACCCCAGGGGGATCTAATGGGCAGAGAACCCTTTTCTTTCCCCGATTTGGGTCTGTGGCGACTGGTAGTCTGGCCTCAGTGAGTACAATAAGGAATACAATCACTGCAATATGTGATTTGTTGTATCTCACGGTACTATGTTGAACATGATTTCTCCTGTTTTTACCTTAAGGTCTCAGACACGGACATTCTTTCCGCCGCGTTTTTTCCAGCTCTCCATGTTATTCAATGGCCCCATAAAAACGCAGACGTTTTTGAGCTGTAGAGGGCGTCTGCATTAGTGAGCTGAAAGTAGAACCCACAGCCAGCTTATTCCGAGGCTGTATCGTTTTTGACGCTGAGCCGGAAAAACGCTCACTAACGCGCATTAACGACGTAGCGACGTTAACCGGCATTTTAGCGCCGGCGGTTTCAGGTTAAATAGCCGATGCAATACGCAAACGAAATAGCATTTTTGAAGCCGATTTTTCCCTGAAGTCGGGCCCAAAGTTAGGCTTATTTTTTTTTTCTAAATACGCCCGTGTGTATGGGGCCTTATGATTGTGTAGATTACATACACTCACTTGCAGGGCTGTAATGAGGAAAAAAAAAAAACTGCTGAGTCTGCATCCCTTTAGACGTGATTTGATTGGATTACCTCAACAAAAATAACATTTTTGTTGCAGGGGATACCAAATATCTGCCTTGTATCTTAGTGCAGACTTCTGGGAAAATCAGTGAGCCAATCACATAAGCAGGGAATTACATTTTTGGTGGGGGGGTTCTGTACACCAGTGTTTCTCAACCCTGTCCTCAAGTACCCCCAACAGGCCATGTTTTGGGAATTTCTCTTGGATAAGAAAGCTGTCCAAAATTCCAAGCCATTGACTATGATTTAAAGCACTTGTGCAAGATAAAGTAAAACCTGAAAACATGGCCTGTTGGGGGTACTTGAGGACAGGGTTGAGAACCACTGCTGTACACAATCTGTGTACAGAACGACTCTAGGTAGCCATATTGGATTTAATTTTACAGAAAATTACAGTGCAGCAGATTGAAAAGGAAAAGTAATGTTTAACATTTAATTATAGTATGCTACAATTGTATAGGCTATATATTTTTTTTGGGGTACTTTTTTTCCTACAAAACTTTAGTTACCCTTTAATTGTGAATTAATGTGTTTTAAAGTTTGTGAATCATACAAATTTTAGTCTGTTCATTCTCCCAACAGTCCATAGTGCCCTGGCTCTTTTCTTTAGTGTATGAACATGAAGGATGTGGTGCTTGATATACTCATATTACCATATATTAGATCACAAGAAGGTTATAAGAATTCTTGTTTACAATAATTTTCCCAATGTAAGCGCTACCAATCAAAAAAAAAAAAAAATATAAGGACACCCCTGCCAATTTCCCTGCAAAGTAACCAGATGGAAATAGGACTTGGCTGTCTTGCCGTCATGCTAACCCTGCAGCTTCTAATACAGTGACCCACTTGACTGGAGATAAATATGCTGGTCAGGATTTCTGCCCTTACTGGATGCCTGACCCAGGTCAGTGATTTTAAACTAACCAAGTCAAAGTTCCAGCATGACAGCCAAGCAGCTAAATTCACATTGGCAGCCCCTGGATTTCTCCACTTCTAGTGCACCCATCAAGGAACCCAATTCATTCGGACAGATTAACTGCACAGCCACAGAACACAGAGAAAGCTGGCATACACACCCAGATGGAAATGAAGGCGCTCCCATCTGCTGTCCGGGAGCATCCACATGGCAAACTGCAAAATGCTGTGTGATTTCATGCATGTCTTCATAGTTAAAAAATGTATTGAAGCAAGACTTGTCTATAAAGATAAAGAGACAAAATAGGATTTTGTTATTTCACATCAAAGTTGAACAAAACGGTGTGCTTCTTCATGCTGCTGCAAGCACATACCAAATGACTCTACGCTGATTATGCAGGATGGAGAAAACATAAACCTACTGATCTGCCACATTCTCAAGTGGCAGTGATCACTGTCTAGGCGGCCCATGCCAATGATCACATCCTCTATTCCATCCCTGCTGCGGTCACTGCAATGCACATTGTAATGCATGTTATAACATGCAAACGCTTTGAAAGACTCAAAACGTTGGTTAGCACAAAAAAAAAAAAAAAATGCTGCTCCGGTCTCTTTAATGTGCAATTAACCGCATGGTGTTTTTGCCTTTTAAATTATCCCTCTGTATCCCCTAGAATATCTGTTTGATAATGCCAGGTCATGACCCCTCCCCTATCATATTAGCTGATCCTGAGAGCCCCGTGGTCTATGCAGCCTGTGACTAGCAGCTCTCCTTCTCTGCTTGTCTTCAACTCCCAATAATTTGTAAAAAAAAAAAAAAAAAAAAAAAAAAAATCACCAAGGGTATTACTGAACTCAGTGTTATGTGAGCAGATCCGTAGTTGAAATATAGTATCGGTGAAGCCTATTCTGATCCAAGGCTCTTACCTCTCCAAGCAACAAAGGAAGCACTCGCCAAATTCTTGGTGTACTGAGGAGCGCCAGGTACAAAAGTTCATCTTACTTGACGGACTTCTTGAAAGATTTAATGGTCAAGAACATCAAATGACTGACTACCGCCATTACACACACATACATACAAATAAAAACTTTCACACAGTATTACACGTATTGGGTTTTTTTTTTTTTTTTTTTTTAGCCAAGACATGTATCAGAATATATTTTGGCCTAAATTTATGCAGAAATTTGATTGAATATATTTTACAGCAGAAAGTAAAAATAAATTAATTCTTAAAAATGTTTGGTCTTTTCATGTACAGTAGAAAAAAAAAAAAAAAAAGACTGATCAGCCTGTCTAGGGATAGGGGAGATTTGTCCCACTGCGACAAAATTGCCTTCTGCAGGAGCCGAGTGTGACTCTAGGCGTAAGGTATCGCTTTGAAAGTCGACACCATGATCCCCAACACTCGCATACAGAACCGTAAGGAGAACCACTGGCGTGATAACACGGTTTGCACTGCTGCCTGAAGTGTCAGGAGCTTGCTCGGTGTTGGAAACACCCTTGCCTGTACTGTGTCCAGAATCAGACCCAGGTATTCCAGCCGGCAAGACGGAGTTAATGATGACTTCTGTAGGTTGATCAGCCAACCAAACTCCTCTAACGTGGACACCGTAATTGTCACGTTCTCCTCCAGAGCTGTAGCAGACTCTGCTCTCAGGAGTAAATCGTTGAGGCCAGCCCGAAGGGAAGAGCCACAAACTGGTAATGCAGGTCTCCCACTGCGAAACGTAGAAAACGCTGATGCCTGAGGCAGACCGGAACATGGAGATACGCATCCCTGATATCTAAGGACGCCAAGAATTCTCATTGGTGCAGGGCGGCCACGACCGAGCGGATGGACTCCATCCTGAAACTCTTCGTCTTTACGAAGCGGTTTAACGCCTTCAGGTCCAGAACTGGTCTGACCCCACCCTTTTTGGGCACCACAAAAAGGTTTGAGTAAAATCCGTGAAATCTTTCCACCGTGGGTACCGGTACGATCACCCCCTGTTCGGCGAGTGCCCGAACGGCACCTAGAAGCGCCTCCGACGCTCCTGAGGGAGCCTCAAGTTTGAGGGGAAGAACCTTTCTGGGGGCAGAGAGCTGAATTCTATCCTGTACCCGGAGGACACCACCTCCAGTACCCACCAATCGGTGATGCGGGCAGCCCATCTGTCTGCGAACCCCAGTAACCGCCCCCCCACCCGTGAGAGGTGGGGGTAACCCATCATGCGGAGGTAGATTTATCCTTCGCTTTTTTAGACTTATGCTGCCAGGGCCTTCTACTAAGCCCTGCGAAAGCCTTCCCGGCTTTGAAGCCCTTACCCGCTGCGCCGGGTGCCCGAAAAAACTTCTGACCTGAAGAGACAGGGCCCTGCCTACGGCGAAAATCTTGCGGCTTTGGCTCTGGAAGGAAAGTACTCTTCAATCCCGTGAAATCCTTAATGATTTCATCCAACTGTGGGCCAAACAGAAGTTCTCCCTGAAAGGGAAGGTCTGCCAGAGCTTTCTTTGAAGCCTGGTCGCCCGACCAAGAGCGGAGCCACAGCACCCGCCTGATAATTGAAAAAACAGACATTTTTGACAATATGGGAAGAAGGTCCAAAGCAGCATGGCATATGTAGCGGAGACCTTCTTCCAAATGTTGTGCCCGCTGTACTTCAGCCTGTGCACATTCACCAGACAAACCAGTGTGCAGTGCGGCAGCGTGTTCACGAAGAGACTGTGCCGCCATTGCAGCTGCTAGCTCCGGCCGCATGGCTGACCCAGCCAACAAGAACAGTGCTTTAGATACTGCCTCTGTGAGGCAATCGGCCACCTCCCTAAAGGATGGAGACCCCTCCAAGGGAATGGTGGTTGCTTTATTTACATGAGCCACAGCAGGGTCCACCACTGGGGAAGCCCATCTCTTAGTAAAGCTCTCCTCAAAGGGGTAGCGAAAAGCAAAGCTTTTAGGCAAAGCAAAGGAATTTGGTGGCCTACGCCATTCCTTGAACACCGCCTGTTCAAACACCTGATCATAAGGGTAAGCCCTAGGGGACCTAGGGGTTTAAGTGGTCCACAAACATATGCGGACTCATGCGACTCCCCTGATTGGTCCAGTACCATAGAGTCGCGAATGTCAGTGATCAGTGCTTCCATTATCGCTTTATCCCGCGAACTAGGAGCCTCCTGATCCTCTTCGCCCTCTGAGGGCGGCTCACCCTCTGAAAGATCCACAGGTGTGACCATTGAGGCGCGCTGTAGATCCGAATTTTCCCCTGAGGAAAGAGGGGGGGTGGGCGTTTGTGGGGGCCCCTCGGAACGGGCACCCCCGCCCGGGGAAAGAACTCCCCAAACACCGCCCTCAGCTGTTCCAAAGACACTAATGTTCCTGGGGTGGACTGTAGATCCGTAGGTACCCCTGCCATAGTATTGCAGGCATCTAACATCTCAGCCTTCCGGCACCCCCACTGTGTGACCACCACCTCTAACCCACCAATCAACCAGGGAGACCCGGGAGGATTGCATCCACCGCTACCAGCACCCGGGGAGAGCCAGCTATACTTGCTGTTTTGATGCCTCAGCACTCCGGCCGGAAGAGCAATGCCCACAAACTACTGCACACCAGGAGCTTGTTACTGTGTGTCAGCCACGTTGTCCAAGAGCAAACTGGAAGCCCACTTCCATTTTTAAACACTTCCTGTAAAAGGACTGCACTTCTCTAAAACGACCACTGGGGGCGCGCAGAGAGCAGGCTGCAAACCGCATGGTTATCAAACAATGGACGCTGCCATTACACACGCGCGGTGGGCCACGAACGAGCGGTGCTCCACACTCCAATGGCAGCGACCCGCCTAACAGTGCTCCGGATGGTCGGTTCAGAGTCGACCGGTCAGTGCAAGGTGCGGTACTGCGGGGGGGGGGGGGGGGGGCTGGGGGATATAATCCTCAAAAGGGTATCACCCAGTATGTCCCTCTAATGGACCCCCACCGGCCGGCTACCACCAGAGCTACCCAGGTGCCCACTCTCCATGCCCCTAAGGCGGAAGAGGGGTCCACTCACCAATCCAACGGGCGCAGCGGTAGCCATCGGAGCAGACCTACCTCCCCAAAGGGAGTCATGCTGCTGACCAGGCCACTGGACAGGCGTACCAGTCACTGGGCTCTAGTGGGTTTTAGCCACTGGCCGCCCGCACGGAACGGGCGCTATGCGGTGGGTCCCCCTAAGGGTGCTCGCATAGTGTCGGCCGGAATGGGGAAAGATTTGGATTCGAGATATCCTCTATACCACCAGCCAGCTTCTTGATAGCAGTCTTCATCAGACGAATCTTCAGGAGATCGCCGATCCCATAGGGAACCAGGTCTACTCCTTGCACTAGGCAAATAAAAACTGATGCGCTGTACAGGGCAGGGGGATTATATGCTAAGGTGAGGACGGCCCCCTGGGAGGGGCCAACCTATGCTTTTGTTTATTTTGCCTAGTCTACTCCTAGTAGGATGAGCATAACCCCATGTGTCATAAGAAGGCTGCGTCTGTCAGTGAACGGAAGAGAAAAAATGACTTGGTCATGAAGAGGGTAAAATCTTCTGGAGCTGAAGTGGTTAACACCGACCCCTAGGCCTAGGGAATTCTGTTGTGATTTTATTAACAGACTGCTGAAGCCCTGAAAGAGGAGGCTTTTTCCCACTCAAACACATTGGCTGTATTTGATGTTCTTAACCATTAAAATGGTTATAAAAGCTTGTTTTTTTTACCTACAATTTATTCTATGCATGAAGGTAAAGAAAACTTATGTGCGCAGTGCCCCCCCCCCCCTCCCTCCTTCCTCAATACTCACTTAAGCTCTCCTTTGATCCAGAGATGTGCACAAGAGGCAAGCTCCTCCCGGGTCTCTCATTGGCGGAGACAGCAGGGGGAGTCATTGGCTCCCATTACTGTCAAACACAGCCAGTGAGCCGAGATCGGGAGGCAGGGACGAGCCACGGCTCTGTGTGCCCTATGGAAGCATAGTGAGTGAGGCTCAGGGTGAGCACGCACCAGTGCCCCCAGAGCAAGCGGCTTGCAAGTGGGGGCACTGGCTGCAGAGGATGAGCCAGGAGCGCCAGCGGAGGACCCCGAAAAGAGGAGGATCAGGGCTGCTCTGTACAAAACCATTACACAGAGCAGGTTAGAAGAGGTTTGTTTATTTTTTTTAAAAAAAGCCTTTACTACCACTTTAATGTTCCAAAAAGTCCATCAAGTGACATGAACTTTTGTACCAGGTGCTCTTCTGTACACATCCAAGAATTTTGCCGCATGTCCTCAGTGGGGCAAGTCAGTTCCCCAAAGCTCTCTAGAAAAAAATAAAAACCAAGCTCCTCTGTTTAGGGCCTTAGAATGCTTTGCGCTGCATCAACGTGATGGATTCAGCCAAAAAAAACAAATTACACACACTCCTCACTGGCAAGCTATTGTGGGGACCATGAAATAAAGACAGCCCAAGATACAACTAGTTCATCAGAGTCCTACTGTTGGTGGCCAGAAACCGCTACCTCAGGAGAGTAAAGGCGACAGCTTGAGTGGAGAACACCATTTTACCCAACACAAGACTGACCAGAACATGTAACACAAGACAATCCATGTGTGCTCCCTACCAATGCAAGCCATGCTTCCTGCTTTGCAAAGCCGAGAAACAACTGAGCTTTACAGTTTCTCCGTCTTACTCAATTTAATATAGACATTTAACAAACCATACAAGCACACATACCAAAAAAACAAAGAAAATTAGTGTCTTACGATTCAGGCCAATGTCATGGTACGTCAGGATCACTGGTCTATTTCCTTTTGGGACACCACGCATGGTGACGTGCAGCATGCCATGAGCAGTCTCAATATCATGTTCCTACAAACAAAAAGTTGTACATGCAATTAAAAGTTGTACTTTTTACCGTGGTTTGCATCAAGATTTAAAAGTACAAGCCTAAATAACACAGTCACCCTATGGTGCCCAGGCTGCAGGCCCTTGGTGCTTACTGTGTGGCCCCTGTAGTCACTACTGGAAGATGGACCATTTGTACGTAAAAGGGACAGTAATGGCAATGATCTTTGTTTCATGCAACTCTCAACTGTATCCTTTAGCATGTTCCCAGTACCCAAACACCTATGGCATTTTACTAGTCTTGGACCATCTCCTGTAGTATATCCACAGTCTTATCGGTCTTCTATATAATGCATATAGATTATGTGTGCCCCCTTAAGGGATCTCAGGGGCTGCAGCTGAGGTCCCACCATCTCTGGTAGGTAGGCACTCGGTGCTCTAAACAGAATGTCTTAAAGCAAAGGGTCTGGCTGTCTCAACAGCTCAGCGTGGGATCGGGTCGGATCGGCTTCAGAAAAGCTTTGTATACCGATTTCTTTACAGGGCTAGATAGGTTAGTGTTAGATCGTGGACATCTGTAAATGCAGGGATTTTAGTGTTGGCAAGGACTTCTATTTTAAGCCCAAAAAAACTTTTTTACCTATCTGTGATCAAGACTGCACCAAGCGGATACTGAAACTGACAAACTAGCTCAGCAACTGTGTGGCTTCTGTGACCACAAAACAGGGAACTACATGTAGCCACTGAGTGCCAACTACTATACAAAATATTGGAGGTTTGTATTTTTTGGGGAGCGGGTACCTAGTTTTAGCAGGTACCTGCTCTGATCACCTAACCCCCCCCCCCCCCCACTCCCCCTTCCTGCCCGCACCTTCTGGGACACGTCGCAGATCCCTGGAGAATGCGAGTCCATTCACAAAGCGCAGAGCGGCCCACGTATGCACAATGGGAAGCCAGCTGTGAAGCCGCAAGGAATCACATCCGGCTTCCCTTAGAGAACATGCTGGCACTGAGGACTTGGAGACTAATGAAGAACCAGCCAGGGTGGGAATGGCACTGGATCCTTGGACAGGTCACAGCTCTGGGTCTTATGGACACAGTAGGGTACAGGCGCGAGAACGCACCATCTCCCCCATAAGAAGCGGCTTGCTGTTGGGTGTACTGGTCAAGGGGAAGGAGCCAGGAGCGCAGGCAGGAAACCCGAGAAGAGGATCAGGGCTACTCGGTGCAAAACCATTGCACAGAGCAGGCAAGTACGACTTTTTCTTCCATGTGGGTTGTCGTTCGGCGAAGAATACCCCCTCTACCACGCAAGAGCGCGGACATGGGATGACACAGGTATTCTGGGTCTCGAC
>BLSH010212870.1:420412-432601 GCA_018402905.1 Glandirana rugosa
CTAAAAAAAAAAATGTATTTATATATATATATATATATATATATATATATATATTATATATATATATATATATATATATATATATATATATATATATAAATAAATGTTTGAGGGTTCCAAGTCATTTTTAAGTAGAAAATACTGGATTTTTACCTGTAAGCAACAAAATGTCAGAAAAGATTTAGTCTTTAAATGGTTAAACTGAACTCTTCTATACACAGGAGTTCAACCCTTTGATCATTTGAAACATTGTATGTTTTTACTTCTTTTATCAACTTGAGTTGGCTCTCTGCCCAGACTTGGCAGTCTGCTCAGGTAGGAGAGACTCAAGTCGCTCCCACTTAGAAAAAGATTCCTGGGACGACTTGCATTGACGTCTACTTAGTCAAGTCCCGCAAGTCGGACTCCATTAACTGCACTGAATATTGTGGTAATGCATGATGGAGATCGGGGGGGGTAATCGAGATGCAATTTTAATACGATTAATTATGCAGCTCTACTACAAACTATATAAACAAACAGTTTTTCTTTCTTCTTTTATATATAGTAATAGAAGTGGGTAGTATGGGTAGTAATAGAAGTGATCAGCGACTTGTAGTGGAACTGCGATAGCATGGCGGTCAATCTGACACTTTGAGGGAACCAGTGACACTAAAAATATACACTGTCACTGTACTGACACTGGCTAGGAAGGGGTTAACGTCTAGGGCGATCAAAGGGTCAAAATGTGTGCGTGTGTGTTTTGTGTGCTGCTTTTACTAAGGAATGTGCCCCTGCTGTGCGGGAAAACAAAATACGACACATCCCCAATGCCAGGACAGAGCTCTGTCCTGTCTTCCTACTCGCCGATTAGTGGGTGTCAGTGATCATCCATTGCCCGGCAACTGCTGATTGGCTCGTGCTGCGTCTAATCACAGCCGGCACACCCCCCTACCTGGAAGTGCTAAATCACGTACTAGAGATAGGCGATCCAGCACACGAGAGCTGCTCTGCCATCGTATTTCTACGCAAGGCGGTCAGCAAGCGTTGAACGTGACCTTGTACTATTGCCCAGAATAAGCAATCTGCTGATGGGGAGTGAAAAAAAACCTGTTGAGAACCACACACTGCTCATTATCCCTCATATACAGCAAACTGGCAACTTGCCTCGTATTGGACAAGTAAAAGTTAAAACCGTTTACTCTAAAGCCAGACATCTTAGATTTTCTTCCTCTTTGCTCCATCACCACTCCATTAGCCAATAAGAGAAGGGGGTTCCTAGCCGGTTTATGACAATCTCCATATGACAGTGTCCGGGGAGCTGATCACCAATAGCCAGCACAGTCATATGGGAGGGAGGAAGAGAAGTAGCCAGTTTCCTTGTGGAAGTACCACCGGGTATCTCTCTTCACTGCCAGCTGTACAACAGATCCATGTGGCAGAGATGGAAAGGGGAGTACGCAGGAGGGAAGTCATGTCTGAAACCAGACCATTCACTTCAACAAAATTCTAACCTTATAAGCACCTTTTTGTAACTCATTACAATCTTCCTTCCACTTGTATGTCCCTAGCATTGCCGAAGTGCTCTGCACCATACGTAGATTTTTTTAGTACTCAATTCTTATTACCTACTTACTACTGTCTAAAGTCTGCTGTGGCATGATCTATGCCAGGGTTTCTCAACCAGGGTTCCGTGGAAGCCTAGCATTCCTCCAGGAGGTTGCTAGGGGTTCCTTGAGCAATGGTCAATTTCTACCTCTCAGATAAATTCCCAATGACATCACTGATCTTTTTAGCTATCAATAAGGGGGTAATTCTTCCCAATGACCACAAGTGTAAGGAGCATTCTTCCCATTGACCATCACACTAATGTATCATGAGTTGTAGCTTTTTACTTTTTAGCCGGGGTTCCCCGAGATCGGAGAATTATTTCAAGGGTTCCTCGGTGTTGAAAAGGTTGAGAAAGGCTGCTCTATGCAATATACTCAGATGTACCTATGCAAACTTGCCTTGCAGTTGTCCACCCCGAACGTTGTGGGACATCGGTGGAAACCCTTAATTTTCGAACCACGCCTGCCCCTCCTCTTGTTCCCCCGGGTGTTTTGCTGTTGGCCTCACCCCTTCAGCTCCCGGGCATGACATCCCGCTGGCCGCCTCCTGAGGGAATCCTTGCTTGGAACCTCGGCTTTGCCGACTTGTAAGTATGGGGTCCTTGTTGGGACCCATATTTGCATGAAGATGGTTAGTTGTGACACCTATTTCCCACATACACTTTGTTTTTCTAGATACATCGTATACAAAGACTGAAGAAGCGCGATTCTGCTCGCCAAACATGTCAAGTATTCTATGCCTGTATCATATCAAATACATCAACATATGTTAATGTTTTTAGCAAGGGGTCATGTCATTTTTATTTGCTCGGCTTTTATTTTTATGTATCTACTCATGCGTAATAAACCATGATACTATGTTTACTCCTAGCCTTGTTGGCCCCATACTTGCCTCACTCAAAGTCCCATGGGCTAGCTTTCCTATTTTGAAGATGGAGATCCTGTGTTTCTAAAAGCACACCCCCCCCCCCAGTCAGAAAGCACTCCCTAAGAGCACATCTAACCTCTTTAATTGCCCCGATGTTAACCCCTTCCCAGCCAGTGTCATTAGTACAGTGACAGTGCATTTTGTTTGGCACTGATCACTGTATTGTGTCATTGGTCAGCAAAAAAGTATCAGAAGTGTCAGGTGTCCGATTTGTCCACTGCAATGTCGCAGTCCTACTAAAAATCGTTCATCACCGTCATTACTAGTAGTAAAATATAAATTCCATAAATATATCCCATAGTTTGTAGACGCTATAACTTTTGCGCAAACCCATCAATATACGCTTATTGGGATTTTTTTTTGCCAAAAACAAGTAGCAGAATACACGTTGGCCTAAATTGATGAAGAAATTCGATTTTTTTTTTTAAAGATTTATTGGGTATGTTTTATAGCAGAAAGTAAAAAATATGTTTTTTTCTACAAAATTGTCGCTTTTGTTTATAGCACAAAATATGAAAACCACAGAAGTGATCAAATACCACCAGAAGAAAGCTCTATTTGTGGGGGGGGAAAAAAAATGACATTTTATTTGGGTACAATGTCATACGACCGCACAATTGTCAGTTAAAGTAACAGTGCCATATTGCAAAAAATGGCCTGGTCGTGAAGGGGGGGGTAAATCTTCCGGTGCTTTAGTGGTCAACTTGAACCCCTTACTTTGCCCTGAACAATGTGCAGGCTCACTTTTACTGCCATCTACAAGGTCAAGTCTTAGATAGCAATGGTTTAGGAAAGATCTTCTTTTTGACCAGCCAGTTTGGCCAGAAGACATTGAGGACAGTCCACAGACAGACAGACACTCCCAGACCCAACTATTAGCGATCACAGCAGCAGAGGTAGCCGAGGTCTTACCTTATCCGTCAGAAGAGGTTTTATCTCCGTCAGTTGGACGTCCTGCAGTTCCTCCATACTTCAGATTCGATGAACACAGATCTGCAATTCTGGAACACAATAAAAAGACTGGTTAAAACCAACATCCGCATACTGTGCTGATCATAAACCTGCAGCACATCCCAAGGTACGCTGGTTAAACCCTCAGCTTACACACAGTATCATTTACAGATTACGGCTAAGTATCTCAAAGCACTGAGCCTTTGCAATTCTTGTTAAAAAGTATTAAAATGTCATGAAAAGCTGCACTTCCAAACTAAACCTCTGTCAATTATTACCCAGAGTGCACACAGCTTAACACAGAGAAAGGAAGACGCTTCACCAACAAGGAAAAATTCAGATCAGAGCAATTTAGGTTTAATAGAATCTTAAAGCAGAACTCCAGCTGAAAGCAAGATAAAAATGATAGCCCATTAAAAGATAAAACAAAGGCAGCTTTTGCTGCAATATTCATCTTCAATCCAGAGATTTCCACCTGCAGTACTTTTTCTGCTGCTAGATGTCCTCAATCTGCTGGCCAGGGTCATTCAACTCACTTCGATTGTAATGGTTTGTTTTTTGTTTTTTTTTAACAAACATGTTATACTTACCTATGTGCAAGGGTTTTGCACAGCCCGGCCCGATCCTCCTCTTCTGGGGTCCCCCGGCAGCGCTCCTGGCTCCTCCTATCCATCGGGTGCCCCCACGGAGAGCAGATTTCCATGGGGGGCACCCCGTGCGAGCGCGCTCGAGTCCTGCTGCTGCGTCCATTAACACAGACAGCAGGACTCAGCCCCGCCTACCGTATAACTGGATTTTATTGACAGCAGCGGGAGCCATTGGCTCCTGCCGTTATCAATCTGTCCAATGAGGACCTGAGACAGGGGCTGGAGCTGCTGGGCTTGTGCTAGTCACTGGAAGGATCGGGTTCAGGTATAAAAAAAAAAAAAATAGGATTTTTTGACCTACTGTAAAATCCCTTTGAGTTCATTGACAGACGCAGACTCTTATTCTTGACATGTGGGGTTTATGCAGCTTTCACTAGGAGTGGACTAGGCAGAACGAAGTTCAGCTCAAAGTAGACACAGCCCCTCCCAGGGGGCAGTCCTCGCTTAGCATAACCCCTCCAGCCCTGCTCAGCAACTCCGTTCGTAGCAAGCAATACAAACTCAGAGGGGTGGGTGCTGCGTCTGTCAATTAACTCAGAGAAAAGGATTTTACGGTAAGTCAAAAAATCCCATTTTCTCAATCGTTCATTGACAGACGCAGCCTGTTATTTTTGACATGTGGGGATGTCCCAAAGCAGTGTCACAACGAGGGGTGGGCAACAAGAATAGTACCCAACAAAAGAGTTCTCCGGGAGGTGCCAGACGCGACGGAGTCAGCACCGACTTCGGAAGGTTGATCACGCAGCTGAAGTCCAGCAGGAAACCAAGGGTGATGGCCACACTGTCCGACAGGGCTGAGGCCGACTCCGCCCGCAGGAGGAGGTCATCGAGATATGCCACTTCTGCTATGCCCCTCCGCCTCTGCAGAGCCAGTACTGGGGCCAGGAGCTTGGTGAAAACCCGTGGGGCCGAGGCCAGACCGAACAGGAGGGCCACAAACTGGTAGTGGAGATCCCCCACCGCAAAGCGCAGGAAGCACTGGTGGTGCACGCATATGGGCACATGTAAATACGCGTCCTTGATGTCCAGGGAGGCCAAGAAGTCTCCCTGACGAAGCGCTGCCACCACAGAGTGGACAGATTCCATTCTGAATTTCTGCGCCCTCACAAAGAAATTGAGGGCCTTCAGGTCCAGGACAGGCCTGACGGTGACCCCATCTTTTTTCGGAACTACAAAAAGATTGGAATAAAAACCACGGAAACGTTCCGTAGAAGGAACCGGGACAATCACCCCCTGATGGAGCAGGACGTGCAGGGCCTCGAACAGAGCCTGCAGCCGTTCCGGGGGAAGCCTCAGATCTGAGGCGAAGAACCTGTCCAGGGGTTGGGTACGGAACTATCTTGTACCCAGACGAACCCACCTCGTGCACCCAGATATCCGAGATGCGCAAGGTCCACCGGTCCGTGAACCGTAAGTGCTGACCCATCATGCGGAGGAGGACTTTTCCTCCGCCTTTTCGGACTTGCGCTGCCAGAGGCGCTTTTGGCCCCCAGCGGGGGGCCTCGACAGGCTGTGAACCCTTGTGCAAGGTACGTGGCGCCCGAAAAAACCTCTTTTGAGTAGAGCAGGAAGGGCCCGCCCTGCGCCGGGGTTCCTTGCCCCTTCTGGGCTCCGGAAGAAAAGTACTCTTCCCCCCAGTGTAATCCTTGATGATCTTGTCGAGGGAAGCCCAAAAGAGGTGACCCCCTTCAAAAGGCAGGTCAGTCAGGCCCATCTTTGACGCCTGGTCTCCTGACCAGCATCTAAGTCACAGCAGACGTCTGATGACAATTGCAAACATGGACAGTTTGGAAAGCATGGGGGCTATGTCAAGGGCCGCATCACAGCGATACTCAAGTCTCTGGATCAGCTGGTCTGCCATCTACACAGGTTCTGGAGGGGCCTGGAGAGTCACCAAAGCCCGGTGCACAACAGTCGCCTATTCCGTAAGCACCTGTGGCACCAGCGCAGATGCCAGCAACAGCCGCATAGCTGACCCTGCGACCAGGAACATGGCCTTGGACACCGCCTCAGTCCTCCTGTCGGCCGGGCCCTTGAAGGATGGAGAGCCTCCATCGGAATAGTGGTTGCTTTGTTCAGACGAGCCACTGACGGGTCCGTCGGGGACTTCCACTTCTGCAACAGGGTATCCTCAAAGGGATAACGCACAGAAAAACGTTTTGGCATGGCGAAGGACCCCTGCGGACGCCGCCACTCCTTGTAAATGAACTGATCAAAGTAAGACAAATAGGGGGAACGCCTTAGGCGTCCGGGTCGGCTTATGCGGCCCAAAAGCGTACGGTGCCCCCAAGTCGCCGCCGGGCCCAGCTTAAGCGCCTCACGAACCGCTGAAACCAAAGAGCCCACTAAAGCCCATTCACGAGCCGCGGTGGCCCGAGGGCTGCTCCTCTTCATCCGAGGGGTCCCCGAGCTCACCATCCGACAGCTCCAGGGGGGTCCCCGACACCGGGGAGCCCCCCTCCGGCTCCGAGTCCTCCCCAGAGGACAGAGGAGGGGGTGGCTGTTTACTCGCCACCCTGCGGTCACGGATGGGGTCTGCCCGGGAGAAGTATCCCTCCAAGAGGGCCGTCAAAGTGTGCAGCGGGACCACTGGTCCCAGCGCTGCCTGGTCCCCACCAGAGACCCCTGGCTGAGAAGCCCCAGCTTCGGCTGCCATAGCCCGCACCCCGGAAGACACCACCGAATTTTCGTGTCCCACACCGCCCCGCAGTTGCTGCCTTAGGGCCCCAGGAGGACTCACCCACCGCCCCAGGAGCTGTGCTGCTGTAGCTGCCTGTCTCTCTGTTCGTGATCCCCACATGTAGGAGCGCTCTTTCCGGCCTGTATTCACACCAGGAGAAGCAGGGCCGCCCACCGTGGACCATACCAAAAATGGCGGCCGTAGGCACTAGAGGCCGAGCACAGTGGCCAGCCCCCGCAAAATGGCGGCCGTCTACAAGAAAATGGCGGCCGTGCAAAACACACAGCCGGCTACAGAAAAATGCCGGCCATGTGACAGGATACAGGCAAATGGCGGCCGCTACACACAGGGGGACACCACAGGCAGGGAGAACTACAGCCCCCAAGTGGGGGGGGTGGGGCAAACCGGAAGATAGGCAGAACCCCTATACCTGGGGAAAAAAGTGGGGGCACCGCCCGTCGCTCCCCCCTGGACGGGCGCAGTGGGTAGCCACCCAAAGCAGTCCTGCCACCCTGCCGAAACGGGGGGAGCTGCCGGCCACACAGCACCTGTGACACGGACACAAGGTGCCCAGTCCTAGGTGCGCTGGCGGGACGTTTAACCCGCTGGCCACCTTGCACAGAACGAGGCCTGACGGGGCCAACCCCGCGTACAGCTTGCATCAAGGGTCGGTTCGCATCCGTCGGCCGTGCTGGGGAGACTCCCTGGATCTAGGATATCCAGCCTGTCACCCAGCCGGCTGCTTGATTGGATTCTCTCAGAATTCTTGAAAAAAAAAAAAAAAAAAAAAATTGAGAAATTTGGAACCGCAGATCCCAGCAGGGAGCCAGGTCCTACTCCTTGCACTAGGCAAAAAAAAAAAAAAAAAGAGTTGCTGAGCAGGGCAGGAGGGGTTATGCTTAGTGAGGACTGCCCCCTGGGAGGGGCTGTGTCTGCTTTGAGCTGAACTTCATTCTGCCTAGTCCACTCCTAGTGAAAGCTGCATAAACCCCACATGTCAAGAATGAGAGGCTACGTCTGTCAATGAACGATTGAGAAAGGGGGGCAGCTGCAGCACAGAAGGAGACAGCATCCTGTAGTGACACCCATATCCATTGTGCCCTGCTGGGGATACATGAAACCACTGTGCCCCGCTGGGGACACCCTGTCACACCCTGATGGATTGTAGTGGCACCCAGAGCTCTTTGATGGAAGAAAAAGTTCAACTTACCAGCCTTCAGGGTGGTCAGTATTCCTCTTTTTACAGGACTTCAATGAAAAGTATCCCGTTGGGGACATTGTTGGCTTTCTCTGAAGCAACCATTAAAAATAAAAAATAAAGAAGCCGCTATTGCAATATTACTTCTAGAAATGCTAAATGCCTGGTTGACCCATGCTTTTTAGACAGTGACCTAGAACATGCATGCATATTGGAAAGTCAACCCCTAAACTGCAATTCTTGCTCCAGACAAATATCAGAAGTATAAAAGCCAGAGATACAGCATGATAGCCAGGGAACTAGCATTTTCAAGAGCAGGCCAACAACTATACTTCCTCAGCACAAGCTACTGTGAAAAAATTTGCTCTGCATTTCAACTACGTACACCTCCAAGGGCCGCAGAAAATGATCACATTCTGCAAAGGTCACCCCATGCTCCACTCTGATCTTGAGTGGATTACTATAGTGAACTATTAAAACCACGTGAGCTATACCGTGTCCTGCGTCAGCCATTAATAACCATGAATCTTTCATTCCCTTGGGACATGGGGGAGGAAAAAAGTGCAGGTTCATGCAAGATTTATGTCACCTTCAACTTAAATTCAAGGACATAGACTGCAAGATGCCAGGAAAACCAATAAAACCTCTTCAGAGGCCCTACAACAAGGTGGATTAACCATGTCATGCCACATGGAACACAATGGCCACATAGCTGTCCCTGCAAATCCTGACAATAGCGCGCCCAATAGAACTCACAGCACTGAAAATGAGCAAACCATAGTAATTCTATGGGAGGAGCATGGTAAAGGTCGATAAACCTACCACACAACTATTTGAATGAAAGGAATCAATGAGTACAGATAGAATGGTGCTGAGTTTCAGAACTTTACATCTAAAGAGGATATCCAGCATAATAACTAAACCATAAATTGTTAGGTTAGAACTATTTAAATATTTACTGGAGGACTGTAGTGACTATATAATATGGAGTTTCCGGGCATTTATAAAAATGGTCTCCAGGTATTTATTAAAAAAAGGTACCTGAACTCTAAGGGGAATTTCAACTGACCTAAAAATGTATTGAAGGGTGCTTATTAAATGCAGAGCCTTAAAGTGACAAAAAGCCACAGATCTTGATAGGCAGATTGAGAACGACATGAAGACAGATGGGTTGGAACAGCAGAACATTTATTTAAGGTACCAGAAGCTCAACGTCGGTAGTTTTTGGCATTAAGCACTCTGCACACACTTGCCCAACAATCCCTGTATACCCAAATTTACAGCCAGCACTCCCTGAATCACCCTACCCACTGTCCAATGCTCCCAGTATACCCAACCATCCACTCAACACTCCCTGAATTCCCCTATCCAGTGCCCAACACTACCTGTATAGCCAACGCCTGAACAAACCCCCAAATCTACACTCCTTGTAAGTCCAATATTCTACCAAATGCTCCCTGAAACCCCCACACTCCCTGTAACCCCAGCCCTCGAACCAATGTTCCCTGTATGCTCGAGCCTCAAACCAATGCTCCATGTATCGCCAACACTCACTGCAAGTCCAACCCTTGAACCAACACTACCTGTATGCCAAACCCTCAAACCAACTCTTTGTATCCCTAATCCCAAACTACACACCTTATACACCCAAAATTCTACCCAACATTCCCTGTATCCCCCATGCTCCATGTAACCCAAAACCTCAAACCAATGCTCCATGTATGGCCAACCTTCACCAAGTCCAGCCATTGAACCAACACTACCTATATACCAAACCCTCAAACCAACTCTCCCCATATCTCCAAATTACACACCTTGCATGTCCAACATTCTACCCAACGCTCCTTGTATCCCCTATGCTCCCTGTACCCTGAACTGTTAAACCAAGGCTCTGCATTCCCAAACTTTCACCCAATGCTCCCTGAATCCCTAACCCCCAATCCAAAACTTCCCGTAAGCCCAACTCTCCTTCCAAAGCTTTCTGTTCCAACCCTCAATGCAAAGCTCCCTGTACGACCAGCCTTCCACCAAATTCTCACCATGTCCTCCATGATTCCCTGTAACCATAACCTTACCTCCTGCACATACAAATCTGATTTGACTGGTCTAACCCCTACAAAAGCACTGCTTGTGTCAACTTCCTCACCTCCCTCAAGTACATCTTAAAATGGATCTTAACTGCCTCTGAGCAACACAAACCAAAAATGCCATTATTTTTAAATATTCAAAGCAAGGGATGTGTACATTCCTTGTAATAGGAATACAAGTGATCCAAAAATATTTTTTTTAAAGGGACAGTGTAAGGCTGGGTTCACACCTATGCCGATTTCTCCGCATCCAATTCGCATGTCAGGAGATTGTGACCGGTTCTCCATGGAGCCTGTTCACACATCTCCGCAGTGGCTCCGGTGCGAATTGCACAGGAGCTCTGTGCGTTGTTTGGTCTGTTTCAGGCCCGAACTAAGCAAAAAATTTGGGCTGAAATCGGACCTGAAACAGTGAATGAAGATGCACCAGACCCCTGCTGTGAGCCGGAGCGTGCTGAGATGTGAACTCAACCTAAAAATAAAAAAGAAAATAAATAAATTTAAAAGCACCCCATCCCTCCGTGTTTGCGCACAGAACCGAACACACACTCAAGTCACGCCCACATATGTAAACGGTCTTCAAACCGCACGCGAGTTATCTCCGCGATCGTTTAGAGTTAAAGGAGGTCTAGTGCTAGAATTATTGCTCTCACTCTTAACAGGAAACCGCCGCCTATGGAGATTAAGTACCGTAGTTTGTCGCCATTCCATGAGCATGCGCAATTTTAAAGCACGACATGTTCGGTATCAATTTACACGGCGTAATATCCTTCACATTATAAAAAAAATTGGGCTAACTTGATGGTTCTTATAATTAAAATAAAGTGCATTTTTTTTTTAAAAAATTGCATTTGCAAGACCGCTGCGCAAATACGGTATGAAAGTATTGCAGCATTCTCTAGGATCTCTGTTAAAAAAAAACCTGTTTGGTGGGTCCCAAGTAATTTTCTAGCAAAAAAAATACTGTTTTTAACTTGTAAAACAGAAAAATGTTAGAAATAGGCTTGGTCCAGAAGTGGCTAAAAGGAGTTGTAAAGTAAAGGTTTTTCAGGTGAAAAACCTTCTGTGCTGCAGCAGCCCCCCTTCTTTCTTATCTGAACCCGATCGTTCCAGGATTGACAAGCCCAGCAGCTCCAGCTGCTATCTCAGGTCCTGATTAGATAGATTGATAGCAGCAGGAGCCATTGGTTCCCACTGCTGTCAATCAAATCCAGTGACACAGGAGAGGGGCCGAGACCTGCTGTCTGTCATTGGACACAGCAACAGGACTTGGGAGTGCGCCCACACGGGTGCCGCCGAGGAGCCAAAAGTGCCACCGGGGGCCCCAGAAAAAGGAGGATCGAGGCCGAGCACAGAGCAGGTAAGTTATTTAAAAAATAAAAAACACCTTTACAATCACTTTAACAAAGCGGAGCAGTAGAGAGAAGGTGCTGGTTACAAAAGCAGTCCTCCATTTCTTGGCCAAGTTTGCAAGTAGAGCCCTATTGAGGTCAATGGGGCTCTTCTACCTGTGAAGACAAGCTAGCCCATGGGATGAGAAAAAATAAAAAAAAGTCTATTCTTACAGAGTTTTCACAGCTGCTATCTAAGAATTGCTAGAGAGCTCTGACATGAGAGGGAGCAATAAAGAGCTTACAACATTTTCTATGCACTGGTGGCCTCATACACACGGACGTTTTTTGACGCTGGCGTTTTCTGGCGTTTTTTTGCAGCTCTCCACGTTGGTCAATGGCCCCATAAAAACGTCTGCGTTTTTGAGCTGTAGGTGGCGTCGGCGTTAGTGAGCTGAAAGTAGAACCCATGGCCATCGCGTTCTGAGGCTGTAACGTTTTGGCATTTTTTGACGCCGAAAAACGCCAATATTGTACCGGCGTTTTTAGGTTGAAAAATAGAGGGATGATTTTTTTAAAAAAACGCCTACGCTCACTAACGCCGATTTTTTTTCCTTGACATCGGGCCCGACGTTTTGTTTAATTTTAAAGATACGCCCGTGTGTATGAGGCCGTAGTCAGCATAGCAAGAGACATGGCAAAGGTCACTTTAAGAGCTCACACACACAGGCATATGTTTAAAAAACATGCAAAACTTCGGGGGGGGGGGGGGGGGGGG
>BLSH010212870.1:564111-578972 GCA_018402905.1 Glandirana rugosa
ATCTCTTCCTCTAACCCCTTTCCCAACACCTAGTTTAAAAGCCCCTCCAACTTTGTGGCCATCTTTCTTCCCAATAGAGCTGTACCATCCCCACTAAGGTGCAGCCCATCCTTACTAAAGAGCCGGTAACTGACTGAGAAGTCAGCCCAGTTCTCCAGGAACCCAAACCCCTCTTTACTACACCAGTTCCTCAGGTACCTGTTCATTTCCCTAAGCTCCTGCTGCCTCTCTGGTGTGGCTCGAGGCACAGGTAGTATTTCAGAGAAAACCACCTTGGTGGTAATTTTTCTCAATCTATTCCCTAAGTTCCTGAAATCATTTTTTAGGACTCTCCACCTTCCTCTTACTTTGCCATTGGTACCAACGTGTACCATGACTGCTGGGTCCTCCCCAGCCCCGCCCAATAATCTGTCTACCCGATCCACGATGTAGCGCACCCGAGTGGCCGGGAAACATACTGTTCGACAACCCCGGTCTTTCTGACAGATCACCCTCTCTGTTCTCCTAATACCGGAGTCACCCACTACCAGCACTTGTCTAGCCTTTCCTATATTTCCTCCCCCCTCCTTACTGGAGCAATCCTTTGCCTGGAAGCTGGGGGGGGGGGGGGACCTGCTCCAATACTGCCGCCCCTGAGCTTATATCTCCAGCATCATGCAACTTGGCATATTTGTGGGGTGTACCAACTCAGGACTGGCCTCCCTGGCACTCTTCCCTCTACCCCTCCTCCTGTCAACCGGCTTCCTACCTCTGGCTCCGGTGCCTCCATGTCTCCAACCTCCTCTAGACTGGCCCCTGTCAGCACCTGCTGGTTAAAGCCCAAGCTCCTTTCCAGGTTGCTGATGCTTCTCAGTGTTACCAGTACCACCTGATTCTTCAGATCCAGGATCTGGGTTTCCAGAGAAATAACGCAGTATTTGCCCTCGATTGATTCATCAAGGAACGCATACATGGAGCAGGATGTGCACTGAGTGGCATCACCAATCCTCTCTGACATTTTACCCGCTATTCTACTGGGGATATTAAGAAAGACTTGATATTGGTAACCTGCACTACTCCCTGCTCTCTACTCCCAGCTCACCCACAGTGCACGGCACACAGCGCACCCACCCCACACGGCACTCACAATCTACAGGGCACTCACAGGACATGGGCACTCACAGTACACGGGCACTCACAGTACTTGGGCAATGACAACAGCAAAGGACAAGAATCAGGTTTATTTTATACAACATAAATAAAAAAAAACAAGCTTTGAAATTGAAATATTACTTCAATTTATGACAAACCATTTTTTGTATTACAACCTGTAATTCTTTATTTCTTAAACTGTATATGATGGGATTGAAAAAGGGTGTGACAACAATATACAGCAAAGACAGGGCTTTGTTGATGCCAGTGAAATGTCCTTTGGTAGGAACCATATAGACTATAATGAGAGTCCCATAATATGTGCACACTACAATTAAGTGAGAGCTGCATGTAGAGAAGGCTTTCTGTCTGCCCGCCTTAGAGGGAATCTTCAGTATCGTCAGGAAAATATTGACGTAGGTCATAATAATGAATAAAAAGGGAAAGAGAATGATGGGTATTGAACACACAATTATTTCTGTTTCTACAAAATAAACTTCAGAACATGAAAGCTTAAGGAAAGGGGCCAAGTCACAGAAGAAATGATCAATTGTGTTAGGACCACAGTACTCTAGTGTGCTCACCAAAATTCCCGGTATTAGAGTTACGCAAAAACCTAACAACCAAGACCAGGCGACCAAATGGAGACGGAGCTGAACGCCCATGATTGAAAGGTAATGTAGAGGGTAACATATGGCCAAGTATCGATCATAGGACATCACTGTAAGTAAGAAAGATTCTGTACATGTTGAGCAACCAAATAGGTAGAATTGGAGAAAACATTCCACCACTGGCATGGAAACCACCTTTAACAGTAAAATATGTAACATGTTTGGGATTATATTGGTGGTGCAGAATACCTCACATAGCGAGAGGTGGCTCAAGAAGAAATACATAGGTGATCGGAGCTTTTCACTCAATAATACAAGCATCATGATGAGAAAATTCCCAAATAAGATAACAATGTAAATTATGAGAAAGAAGCAGAAGAGTGGAATTCGAAGACTTTGGGCATTCTGAAACCCAAGAAGTTGGAAGAACAATATGGAAGTTTGATTCTTCTGCATAGCCTGGAATTATAAAAGCAATGTTAATCATATTAGCATAAATGACATATACCTGATATATGTAACTTTAAAAGATTGTTAGCAATTTGGTCCATACCATTTAGAATGGGTACAGAAGAATACAGGGTGGACCTTTTATATGGATACACCTTAATAAAATGAGAATGATTGGTGATATTAACTTCCTGTTTGTGGCACATTAGTATATGTGAGGGGGGAAACTTTTCAAGATGGGTGGTGACCATGGCATGACCATTGACAATCCAACACATTGGGCAGCACATTGAACACATTTTATAAGTGGTCAGAAACTTGTAAATAACTCATGAAAGAATAAAGTTACGTTAAAACCAAGCACACCATTGTTTTTCTTGTGAAATTCCCAATAAGTTTGATGTGTCACATGACCCTCTTCCTATTGAAAAAACAAAAGTTGGAATCAAAATGTCCGACTTCAAAATGGCCACCATGGTCACCACCCATCTTGAAAAGTTTCCCCCCTCACATATACTAATGTGCCACAAACAGGAAGTTAATATCACCAACCATTCCCATTTTATTAAGGTATTTCAAATTATATATTTCAGAGATTTTTCGCATCTACCCCTGACGAGTGGGTGTTACCCCACGAAACGCGTAGGGTTTACATTGATGCTATTTTACGTTTTAAGGAATATCATAGAGATGACCCTTTTATGACTTTTCAGTCAAGATTAAGATCTCACATGAAGGATCAGTATCCACACCTGTCCCCATACAGGGCTCTACAACTACTTCAGTGGATGCATCAATTGTGTATCTATATGTTTTATCTCAGGTTTAGAATTGATGTTTGTGCCTGTGTATTTTTATTATGTGGCAACACCATGTCCTCCATGATTTAGGATGGACAAATAAAAATGTTGAGTACTTATTGTTTGCTGGTGTCTGTTTGCACTCCTCATTTAAAGTCCCAATTCCCCCCCATACAATATTTTATTAAGGTGTATCCATATAAATGGCCCACCCTGTAGATTCCTTCATCAAAACCAATTGGAGCTGTTGCCATAATCACCATAACATCTGTGGCTTTTAAATCATGTTGCCAACCCCCTTTTCTTAATTAAAAAAACGCCTTTTTCTAAGAAGAAAAGGAAACAATACTTAAAGTGCATGTAAACTCAAAAGAATGAACTTTTTTGGTATCTTAAATATATTATACTATTAAAAGTGTTGTGTTAAATCTGATTAATAAGTGAAAAAAAGACCTGTTGCTCATGTTAGAATTTCAACGCTTTCTTATGCCCTATGTGCACTTCATGCATTATCTGAAGGAGACCGTCCCAGCAGGGTCGCCAATCGCCAGTAAATTTACTGACAGTTTGAAAAAATCAGTGATTTTTACAATTGTCCATAAATATCAGGGTCTGATAATTGGTCATGCTGTGCTGATTTTTTTAAGTGTAAACCAGACAAATTACTTGATATGGGTATTGTCAGCGTTTCCATGTTGTGTTTAAATATCAATTGTCTTAGTTTTTAATAGGAGTTCTGTTATTTTTCAGGTTGCCAGTAAAATATGTGTTCCGCCAGTAAATTTTCCATGTTTTGCCAGTAAAAAACGCTGCTGAAGGTTGGCAACATTGCGTCCCAGCTGTTATCTTCCACTACAAAACAGTTTGTTCCTTTGCTGTGGAGAGGAGCAGAATATGTGGAATTCAGTTGTTTAAAAACAGACAAGTGGTCAGGGCTGATACCTAGGGTCTATTTAAAAAAAAAATTGCTGTGCAAATGTCTCAAGCATTTGCACTGCTGTCACGTATAATCACCGTAATTTACCTAATATATATATTTTCTATGAACGTCAGTTCCATCTAGTGGCCATAATGCTGCATTTTACTGAAATACCTAAATCAGAAAAATACTACATTGGGGTCACTAGATGGAGCCGAAGGTTATATAAAATAAATATAGGAAATATAGTGATTTTTCATGACAGCTGTAAAAATTCTTGAGACAGTGGCACACCAATTTTTGAAAATTTAGTCCGGAAAAATGAATGTGGTGTCATTCAACAAAAGAAAATTAAGAGTGCATTTCTGGCAAATCCACAGGTATATTTCTCTACTTGCATTATCTTTAAAGGGCTAAAACATGGGGAGATGTACTGCGTATGTTTTTGAATTTTGTTCCTGATCTTGGTCCCATTTTTTTGTGTGAGATATTTATATCTTCCTGGTTCATGTTTTTTAAATACAATATCTCACACCCCTCAACTTTTTGTAAATATTTTATTCTATCTTTTCATGTGACAACACTGAAGAAATGACACTTTGCTACAATGTAAAGTTGTGCGTGTACAGCTTGTATAACAGTGTAAATTTGCTGTCCCCTCAAAATAACTCAACACACAGCCATTAATGTCTAAACCGCTGGCAACAAAAGTGAGTACACCCCTAACTGAAATGTCCAAATTGGGCCCAATTAGCCATTTTCCTTTACCGGTGTCATGTGACTCATTAGTGTTGCAAGGTCTCAGGTGTGAATAGGGAGCAGGTGTGTTAAATTTGGTGTTATCGCTCTCACTCTCTCATACTGGTCACTGGAAGTTCAACATGGTACCTCATGGTAAAGAACTCTCTGAGAATCTGAAAAAAAAAAGAATTGTTGCTCTACATAAAGATGGCCTAGGCTATAAGAAGATTGCCAAGACCCTGAAACTGAGCTGCAGCACAGTGGCCAAGACCATACAGCGGTTTTACAGGACAGGTTCCACTCAGAACAGGCCTTGCCATGGTTGACGAAAGAAGTTGAGTGCAGTGCTCTGCATCATATGCAGAGGTTGTCTTTGGCAAATAGACATATGACTGTTGCCAGCATTGCTGCAGAGGTTGAAGGGGTGGGGGGGGGTCAGCCTGTCAGTGCTCAGACCATACGCTGAACACTGCAGCAAATTGGTCTGCATGGCTTTTGTCCCAGAAGGAAGCCTCTTCTGAAGATGATGCACAAGAAAGCCAGAAAACAGCTCGCTGAAAACAAGCAGACTAAGGACATGGATTACTGGAACCATGTCCTGTGGTCTGATGAGACCAAGATAAACTAATTTGGCTCAGATGGTGTCAAGTGTGTGTGGTGGCAACCAGATGAGGAGTACAAAGACAAGTGTGTCTTGCCTACAGTCAAGCATGGTGGTGGGAGTGTCATGGTCTGGGGCTGCATGAGTGCTGCTGACACTGGGGAGCTACAGTTCGTTGAGGGAACCATGAATGCCAACATGTACAGTGACATACTGAAGCAGAGCATGATCCCCTCCCTTCGGAGACTGGGCCACAGGGCAGTATTCCAACATGATAATGACCCCAAACAATCCTCCTAGATGACCACTGCCTTGCTAAAGAAGCTGAGGGTAAAGGTGATGGACTGGCCAAGCACATCACCAGACCTAAACCCTATTGAGCATCTGCAGGGCATCCTCAAGCGCAAGATCTCTAACATCCACCAGCTCTGTGATGTCCTCATGGAGGAGTGGAAGAGGACACCAGTGGCAACCTGTGAAGCTCTGGTGAACTCCATGCCCAAGAGGGTTAAGGCAGTGCTGGAAAATAATGGAGGCCACACAAAATATTGACACTTTGGGGCCAATTTGGACATTTTGACTGAGGGGTGCACTCACTTTTGTTGCCATCGGTTTAGATAATAATGGCTGGGGATTGAGTTATTTTGAGGGGACAGCAAATTTACACTGTTATACAAGCTGTACACTCACTACTTTACATTGTAGCAAAGTGTCATTTCTTCAGTGTTGTCACATGAAAAGATAGAATAAAATATTTACAAAAATTGTGAGGGGTGCACTCACTTTTGTGAGATACTATATCTGTGATTGATGTTCCTGCAGTAAATGTTTGGTGAATGTCACATTATCTATTTTCTAAAAATAACCCTAAAGCTGGCCATAGATGGCTAGAATCTAGGCCGGTTCAACAGGGATCAACGATCCATCGATCATCTTGGGTACAACCTGTATACCAGGTTTTTACATGCGATTATTTCCAGTGGCTAAAGCCATTAGCAATAATCACTGTGTTCTCCCGGCAGGGACGGCTTCTCGCACCCCTCCCCCTCCCCATCAGGAGAACACAATAGAGTTGCAGAAGGGATTCTCCCATCAACATTGACTGTGTTTATGGGGGAATCAAGCAATTTCTTTTCCTGCAGCCCTTGGTTGCAAGAAAGAAAATCACATCATCTATGGCAGGCCTTAGGGTGCCGAGATCCTTGGTTGACAAAACATCCCAGAATCAGGATGTTGACATCAAGATTTCCTGTTTCAGTAGAGCTATACTCTCATAAAAGAATACTTTGTTTTGTAGAGCACTGTATGTAAAACAGGATTGCATTATTGTGTCATCTAAATTGTACAGTTGTAACCTTTGTTCGGGCTTTTATTTCCCTGTGATGGGTGTTTTGATCTATATACATTTTATTTGTGCTGAACAGAAGAAACAAGAAAAGAGGAATGTATTGTCATATTTTCCAAAAACGGGGCACATCTCAAGGTTTTGTTGAGTCCAGAAGGAGATGTGGCTTTTAATAAATCACATGACATTCCACTAGTAACCAGTGTAAATTTCGTCGACTAAAACCAACTAAAACATTTTAGTCGACTAACTTAATATCATTTTAGTCGACTAAAATACAACTAATGACTAAAAACGACTAAAACTAAAATGGCATTTTAGTCAAAAGACTAAAATGGGACTAAAACTAAATTGCCATTTTAGTCAAAAGACTAAGACTAAAACTAAATTGAAATTTGACATCAACATTAACGCTGGTATGTAGTGCACATTCATTCCTCAATACCATAAATAATTACATATTAGATTTTTCACTCCAGCAGTATATAATGAGTTTGGAAATAGTAGAGAAATGCTTAACCACTTCAGCCCCGGAAGGATTTCCAGCTTTAGGACCGGAGCCCTTTTTGCGATTCGGCGCTGCGTCGCTTTAACAGAAAACTGTGCGGTCGTGCGACGTTGTACCCAAACAAAATTTGCGTCCTTTTTTTCCCCACAAATAGAGCTTTCTTTTGGTGGTATTTGATCACCTCTGCGTCATTTCTGATCGCCGCTATAAACAAAAGAAGAGCGACAATTTTGAAAAAAAAAACAAATTTCTTACTTATTGCTAAAATACAAATCCAAAAAAAAAAATATAAAAAAACATTTTTTTTCACCATTTTTGGCCGATTTATATTCTTCCTCATATTTGCGATAAAAAAAATCGCAATCGCCATTTATTGATTGGTTTGCGCAAAAGTGGCCGCGTTTACGGATGATGAGAATTCATTTTTGGGGGTTTTCATTTTTTAAAATTTTCTACTAGTAATGGCGGCGATCTGCGATTTTTAGCGGTACTGCGATATTGGGGTGGACATGTTGGACCATTTTGACACTTTTTTTGGGACCATTGGCATTTATACAGCAATCAGTGCTATAAAAATGCACTGATTACTGTGTAAATGCCATTCGCAGTGAAGGGGTTAACCTAAGGGTTAACTATGTTCCCTGGGCGTGTTCTAACTGTGTGAGGGCTGCTCTAGCAGGGGAAGGGAAGTGATCACAGTTTCCATGTAGAGGAAGGCTGTGATCACAGCCCTTCCCCCTCTCACAGAACGGAGGTCCGTGTTTACATACACGGACCTCCGTTCTTTCACTCCGGGGGGGCCATCGTGGGTAGCCGGCGG
The DNA here is from genome assembly GCA_018402905.1 of Glandirana rugosa. NCBI lineage: Eukaryota > Metazoa > Chordata > Amphibia > Anura > Ranidae > Glandirana > Glandirana rugosa. The sequence continues at coordinate 572,038 of BLSH010212870.1, forward strand.
AGATCGAAGCCACCGCACCCGCTCCCTGGCCCTCCCCAAACACAGTGAGCGCACGGGCGCACCTCCGGCGGCGTGCGCACGCTCACAGTGCGCGTTATCGCAGCCGCCGTCATATGACGGCGATTTGCGATAACGAACCACCTTGTCGCTGTCAACCTGCGGTTGGCGGTCGGCAGGTGGTTAAATAATGCCTTACAATTTAACTAAACACATTCGATTTTAGACAACTAAAATGAGTTTTAGTTGACTAAAATGATTTTAGTCAACTAAAATGTCCTGGAGATTTAGTCGACTAAATACGACTAAAACTAAAACAATTGCAGAAGACTAAAATGGGACTAAAACTAAAATGCCATTTTAGTCAAAAGACGAAGACTAAAACTAAATCAAAATTTGCTGCCAAAATTAACACTTCTAGTAACACGTTTCCATCAACATTCTCATATTGTTCAAATGGACTATTATATATTTTTGGCAACTTAAAACTAAGGAAAGTTGCAGTTTGCAAGTGATTTTTCCCCAGACCTTAGTAAATGGGGTGAAGCTCATGATTCAGTTATGTGCTAGCAAAAATATTTAATGCTAATTTTCCTAGCACGTGTTTAGGTATGCTTTTCAAAGTGAAATTTCACCACATTCACTAACCTCTGGGAAAAATTCCCTTGCATGGATGCACCTTGTGAATTTATTACTTATTTGAGATTTTTTGTAGACTCCTGGTGATATTTTTTGCTTTATACCGTATATATAATTTACTGTATATATTAATAAAGACAGAAAGGCTGATTAACTGTAGGAGTTAAGACTTTTTGCTAAAAAAGTGTCATGATTCAGTTATCAAATCAGGTGCAGAAAGATATACAGTAATTTGCTTTTCAGATATTTGAACTTTCATGTGAAAAGAAAATTACTGTTTTTTTATTTTATCCACACTCTAGATTATCGACTTTAACCACTTCCCGTCCAGTCACGTCATATGACATCCTGGACTTTGAGTGATGATATTTGAATGGTGCCTGCATTTACAGGCACCATTCAGATATTGTTTTTTTTCAGCAAGTGATTCTGTGTACGATAAAAGTGGTCTCAGCGTCGGATTCGCCACGGGATCACTTTTATCAGCGGTGGGAGAGGTGCCTCCCGTCGGTTTCCAGTCATCTCCACCGCTCTCCGGACCCGCCAGCAGCAGTGGAGATGATCAGTTCCTCTCCCCCCAGTGTCTGTGATCCGAGTGAGTAAGAATGCTTTCAAAAAATATATATTTTAATTGTTTATTTTTATCAATTTACAAAATGCAAAGTGAGAGAACAGATGAAAATTCTAAACCAAATCAATATTTGGTGTGATAACCCTTAGCCTTCAAACCAGCATCAATTGTTACACTTGCACACTTTGTACACTTGCACAAAGTCAGAGATTTTGTAGGATTAGAATCAGGTGTATGATTAACCAATTATACCAAGAAGGTGCTAATGATCATCAATTTCATATAGGTCAAAACAGTCATAAATTGAAAGAGAAAAAGCTGAATAGGAAGAATAGTAAAACTCTTCTACTAAGATGAGGTTGTGGTAGACAGTTTCATGTCACAGGTCACACACCAGGGCAAGATTGAGCACACAAAATAGTTATACTGAATATGCAAGGTCTTTTGGAAGCAACGATTTCAAAGCAGACTGGAGTTTCAAGATGTGCTGTTCATGCTCTTTTGAAGAAGAACAAAGAAACGGGCAATGCTGAGGACCATAGATACAGTGGTCATGCTTACATTCCTTCAAAATCGGAAGATATCCAACTGTGCCATCAGCACAGAACTGGTAGAAACCAGCGAAACCCAGATACATCCATCTACTGTCCAGAAAAGTCTGTCCAGTAGTGGTCTCCATACATACCTCCAATGGGGTCAAGACTAATAACTCAACTATGCACGAAAACATAGGAACTGGGTGTAGAAAGATGGCAGCAGGTTTCCCTGGACTAATGAGTCAAAATGTGAAATATTTGGCTGTAGCTGGAGGCAGTTGGTTAGCGAAGGGCTGGAGAGAGGAACAATAATGATTGTCTGCAGGCAACAGTGAAGCATAGTGGAGATTCCTTGCAAGTTTGAGGCTGCATTTCTGCAAATGGAGTTGGAGATTTGGTTTGGGATCATTGGGGTCCTCAATGCTGAAAAAGACAGGCAGATGCTTATCCATCATGCCATACCATCAGGGAGGGTTTTGATTGGCCCCAAATTTCTTCTGCAGCCGGACAATGACCCCAAACATACAGCCCATGGCATTAAGAACTATCTTCAGTGTAAAGAACAAGTGATGGTTTGGCCCCTACAGAGCCCTGATCTCCACATCATTGAGTCTGTCTGGGATTACATGGGGAGACGGACAGATCTGTGGTTAGTTCTCCAAGAAGTTTGGAACAATCTACCTGCCGAGTTCTTTCAAAAACTGCGTGAAAGTTTACCTAGAAGGATTGATGCCGTTTTGAAAGCAAAGAGTGGGCACACCAAATATTGATTTGATTTGGATTTCTCTTCTGATCATTTGCTTTTGATTCTGTAAATTTCTGTAAAATAAACTATCCATATTTCTATTTCTGAAAGCATTTTTAATATACTGCATTTTTTCACACCTGTCTAAAACTTTTGCACAGTGGTGTATATATTAGAATACAATAATAACTCTTTTCTTTCTAAAATTCACTTACCAAAGAGTGTGACCTGTTTTAAAAACATTGCAAGAATGGAAACTTACATTCCCATATAAGCTAGAGATATGGTCAATTTCCAGAGGGTGCGTATACAGCTATAGCAGTGTTAATAACAGGATTGTCTAAGATTTTCTTACAATTTGTACTAATAACTGTTTATATATATTAGTGGCTTTCTACAGTTAATCAGGTAGTTCCCAGGAGATTTGCAGTCAGTCCACTGAGAAATTAAAATGTTTACTAAAATTATCTTATTACAAGGAATACATCAATTAGGTGCAATAACAACTAATTATTAAGACTGTACAGGGAATAGATGTGCTATATGTGTATCAAATGGATAAAATAAGTCAACAATAGAGCTTAGGAAAACTTAAATAAGTGTGTGATAGCAAAGTCATACAGGTATTTTATCAGAATAATAATTATGACTATGCCAATAAGGAAAAATAGGGGAAAAAGAAAACAGGAAAATAAATTAAAAAGGAAAAAAAAAGGGTGAGAATAATATTAACTAGTGTAGGAAGGGAGAACCATGGGCCCCCAGTACTAGAAAACTCACTAGTTCTGCCTATCAAAAATACCCATACCCTCTCCCCTAAAATCTCCAAACAATAAACCCACTACAAACTAAAACACACCCTTCATTATTGACCATAAAAAACGATAAATACCTAAAAATTGTGAATTATTTATTTATTAATTAGGGGGTGTTCCTGGGATAACTGCATAAAGCAATCACCCCGATTCCATCCCAATTACTGTGCTGCCTTACTAAATATTTGACCACCATTGTACTACTCTAAAAGGAAAAGGGAGTGATACTATTGTTTACTAGTGTAGGAAGGGAGAATCGGGGGGCCCCCACAGCTGGATATCTCCCCAGTTCCTCCTATCAAAAATACCCCTGGCCTCTCCCTAAATATCCAAATGAAAAACCCAATACAAACAAAAAACTCCCTCATTATTAACCATTAAGACCCATTAGGTACCTAAAAAAAATTGAAATATTTATTGATTAAGGGGTGGGTCCTGGGATAACTGCGTCTAGCAATCACCCTGATTACATATCATTTACTGTGTTCCCTTACTGAATATTTGACCACAATTACTCTACTCTATTCTTGCGGCTCTGGTCAGAAAACCCCTGGAGATGGTGACAGGGAGTGCAAGGTTCAAAGGGGCACAGGTGCCAAAAGTCCAGTTTGCTGGTGGCTGCTCTTGGAGGTGATGGGCAGGGTAGCTTTCTAGCCAAGAGATGGGAGTCTTAGAGAGTGAGTCTTGGAGAGACACTGTAGAGGAGAATTTCGAGCTCAGCAACTGGCATAATATTGACACCCATGGCAGGATGAGATGATGCAAGATAGGACCAGCAGGGGAAGACTAGATGGTAGCGGCATCAAGGTCAAGGGCCCAGCCCAGGTCATATACAGGTGAGCAATAGGATGCAGATGAGGGAGTCAGAGTCTGCAGCCAAGCCAATGTCATACAGAAGTGGTCAGTAGGACTGGAGAAAATGGCGTGGTCAGGAGCTAAAGCCAGGGTCATACACGCTTGATCACTAGGAACAACATCCTTAAATGAGCTGAGGTCACAACCAGGAATCAGAGGGAAATAAGGATAAACATAAGATCAGGACACATAGGTGCAGGGATCACAGACAGCATCCAGTAACCATCTGTCACTACTCCTTCCTTTAAATAGGGTACTTGACGCCAGTTCTGAAATTGGATGTGTGAGCATGTGCACCTGCATGTACAGATCTCTGCGCAATGCTTCTGCACACATTTTTAGCAAATGGCTGTGTCCACATAGGATACAGGCAGACATTTGGTCTGTGTATTGGCGAATGCTTACCTCTGTTCCAGATGGTGTCCTGACACTGTGTCATGGGTGCCCCCTGTATGAAATTTTTATTTGTAAAATAAAGCGTTTTTGTGGCTTACCAAGGGGAATACCACTATACTACTTCAGTGGGATCCTTCCCCATCTGTGTGTGTGTGTGTGTGTGTGTGGCTTATCTACTTAATCAACTTGTCAGCTCTCCGGACGAATCTTGGACTTGCCCTAATGTAGCTGGAGACATTTGTGGTGGGATTGTTAAGGCAATTTTTTTGAGCGCTCACCCCAGTACAATACTTAGATGAATAAATGTCTATATACAACTTTGTTCAACTCAATTTATATGAGCAACTAACTGATGAAATGCATCATCAAAAAGAAAAACAATAAAGGTCAAAAATAAAAATATATAAAACCCTATAGGTGTAATGTTTGTTGGAACCTAAAGATGACACAAAAGGAAAAACATTCTGGGGAATTGAAAGATTTTTATGGGCATGGAATAAACTCATTGGATATCGTACTTCAGTGTGCCGGTTCTTTTTGCTGTATATTACTTGGACCATCGGATGAGGAGGAACATCCTGAACCTGAGCACCTGACACAGGTGTGCATACTTTTATAATGAACTGAATTTCTTTGTGCTCTGGGTTCTGAGCGGTGCACCTTTGTGGTTAACATTTCCCATGATGCTCATGCACTCTGCAGTGTAGTTGAGCATAATGGGAAATGTAGTTACAAAACCTCTGGGGTGCCAAGGTTTGCCATCACTGCTCTTTCTTGGCGGTTCCTTTTGAAGGCTTGAATCAGCTCCTCCGCATGAACATTTGCTTCTGGCTCCCAGGAATTTTCCTAAGGGCCGTAACCCTTCCATTTAACAAGATACTGGGTGGAGTCGCCAGTCCATGATGGGCTCTACCTCGTACTCCTCCTCTCCATTTACCAACACTGGTTCAGGTGGGTCCGAACTTCGTCCCCGAAAGGGATCTGGGGCCGCTGGTTTCAACAGAGAGCAGTGGAAGACCGGGTGGATGCGCAGTGAATAAGGAAGGTCGAGTTCAAACGCCACCCTATTAATTTTCCTCTTAATGGGAAAAGGCCCGATGAACCTTGGCCCCAACTTTTTAGATGGGCAGGCTAATTTCAGGTTCCAGGTGGAAAGCCAGACTTGATGGCCAGGCTGCAAATCTAGCTCCCCCCGCCTTCTCTTGTCGAAGGCCTCCTTGTTCACTTCCTGAGTTCTGGATAGGGTGTCCTGCATAAGCTGTTGTTACTTTCAAAAAAGTCTGTTGTCCTTTGGGCTAGGTCTAGGTCAAGCCAGGTCTCAGGATCAGATGAGCAGGAAATCAGGTCACTCAGAAACACTCACACGCTGTAGAACGGACAGCACTTGATGCCGGAAGCACACTGTTTAAATAGGGCTGCCCGGCCCCGCCTCCTCCGGGAGCGCGAGGAAACAACAACAAAATGCAAACAAACCCTGAGCACAGTCTTCTAACACATTGGTCTAGTTTTTTTTTAAAAAATCTAGCCAGTGGGGCGTTTAGCTTCAGCCTCAAGAGCCCTGGAGTCTGGGTTGAGAATATTGAATCGGCAACCTCAAATAATCTATGCTGAGATTCTCACCACTTTGAGGGACATACAGCTAACTGTTGGATTCATGGCTGAGGCGCCCATTGGCTTACTGAAATCAGTGGCAAGAGTAATGTTATGGCCATTCACAGGGAAGACAGCTATATGGCTCAGACCATGGCTGTTGGGCCAAACCTCAAAGCAGGGGTGGTGCAAAATTATTTTTGAAGGACAATCAATGTTTGAAATTAAGCTGGCTGCGCAATTGCAAACATGGTAAGTATTTACCTCAGGACTAGTGTTGAGCGAACCCGGACTGTAACGTTCGGGTCCGTACCGAACTTTAGGGTGTCCGTGGCACGGACCCGGACCCGGACATTTCAAAAATCGTTCGGGTCAGGCACGGTGCCTGTGGGATTTCAAGCCATGCCTGGGCTTGCAATGTCAGGCCCAAGCGAGTTGTGATCAGGACTCCATTTATGAATGGTACAAACGTTAACGCGTCGGTCGAATTAAAGTTTGTAACTAACAGGAAGTTTTTATTAAAACGTGGTGGGGACGAAACTCCAAACCGGGTTGTCGGTACCAGACTCGGTATATCGACAGAAGGGACACTTACCGGTATTGTAATGAGAACGGTGACTAAAGTCATTCGGTTACCCGCGGAGTCGGTACTTAGGTTGTCAATCGACATACAGGGAGTTTCACCACTCTTAGAGTCGTATCTAATAAACTCCAACGGCTAAGTTATAAGAGTTGGGTCTGAGGTCCCGAGAACTCCGACTTCGATTTGCGGGGTGACCGATCTAAAAAAT
>BLSH010212870.1:598520-615768 GCA_018402905.1 Glandirana rugosa
TATATATATATATATATATATATATATGTGTGTGTGTGTGTGTGTGTAAGTATGTCATGTATATGGTACTGTACTGGATGGACTAAGGATGTGACTGGTGATGTGATTCGATCAAAGCACTGCCACTGAACCCATCCCCCTAGCACTGCCACTCATCCACACCCCACCCACACCACTGCCACTGATCCCAGCCTCCTAATTAAGGACTACAGGTCCCAGCATGAAGCCCTGAGATCTAAGGGGTTACACCCTTAGATCTCAGGGCTTCATGCTGGGACTTGTAGTCCTTCAATTTTGGAATCAGGTAGCTTAGTGTAGTGGTCAGTGTAGGAATCAGGTAGGTCATGTCATGGTATATGTACTGTATGAATGTGTGTGTGTGTGTGTGTGTATATATATATATATATATATATATATATATATATATCGCGTTTTATAGTTGGCCCCCCTACTTTGGCCCCTGTCCCCCCATGTGAAAATATGAAAGCTGGAGACGCCACTGGTTACCAAACACTTCCTGGATTCTGAGCATGTGTGCTTGCACTTCCAACTTTTGGTTGGTCAACTTCTGTACATATGAGCCAACAATCAGCCAACTCCTTGTTGGCCAACACAAGTTTTCTAGTCAACAGAAGTTGGCCGACGATTGGAAAATGGTTGTATATTGCGTGCGTACACACGATCGGATTATCGGCCAACAGGCTGTTGGACGACCGTTGTTGACCAACCATCGGACCGTGTGTACGGGCCTTAACTCTTTCCCCCTCAATCCATGCAATTATACTGTATGGATAAACAGGAGATGAAAAAATTATGTGGTAGAAGAAACTGAATATTTTTTTCACCTCTCTCTTCTGAACATATTCGTGACATGTTTATTTTTTTGCATATGGATTATTAATTCTTATTTATTACTGCTATTGCATGGGTTGAAATATTGCATGTATTTTCAATATTTATTAATTACCATTTTCACTGTATTGAAGGAATTTTTTTTCAGGAAGCACACAATATTTTGTATAACTGTGGGAGATTAGCTTGTGGGGATCATTTTTCAGATGTAAACATTCGACATGGAGGACAGTTTCCTAAAAATCTGGGGGCTTGCCATGTTTATTGTTTCAGGCTTGCAAGTTCAAAACACAAACAAAAACAGAAAACAAAACCTCGCTGTCTGGCGCTAAACTAAACAAACAGGTTCCTCTCTATACAGTGTGGGGCTGTCCCCAACACCCATAAAACATAAGCACAGTGCAAACCTTGTTCTTAGAGTCCAAATTAGCACACAGAGCTCTCTCAGCTTTCTCCCTCTGAGATCCAGGATAGAGCCCTCCTCTGTTCTCTTTCTGGTCATTAAATGCAGGTAGAGAGGGGTTTGCGTGGACCAGAAAGACTGGGTCGGAACCAGCTCTGCCACGGTGGCCGGCAAAACCCGGGTCGGACTCCTGCCAGTCACCTCAAAATGATCACATGCAAGGCGACAAGTATCGCCCGTCCATTGTGGTGCCTTGCATAACGTCACAATATGCACATGCATAGTGGCTGCAAACAACAGAGAAGAGATCAGCAGTACTGAGATGCAACAATGAATGAAAGAAGTCAAAACAGATATTTTATTTTAATAAATTCAACTGCTTAGCTCTTTATCAAAATAAATGTCATGTAGTTAGGGTTTGCTTCTAAAAGGAAAAATAGAAACAAGGGTGCAACAGCTTCATGCATTAACTTGAAAACCATTTATCAATTGAAAAGATGCATAAAAACATAATCACAAAAGCAGTAGGGTTATACAAGTTAAAGAATAGCCCAAACCCCAGTGCCGTTATCAGCCAAGGATGCAGGTATCCTTTGGAGAAACCTGAGTCACACTCAGCAACAGACACAAAAGCGGATGCCTATAGTATAACCTCTTGCTCAGAGCTAGCCTGTCTGCTTGACTAAAAACCAGTGAAGCAAAAAAAGAGAGACTTTTATGGCATCATCCAAAATATATAGAAAAAAATAGGTAACAAGTGGAGAGATTAATCTCCAGAGTCCAGCTACCTAAAAAGACGGACTAAAACGGCACAGCACAAGAGACACAGGTAACTTACAATAAAATACAATCTTTATTATAAAAAATGTAAAAGATTTTAAAAAATACATATAGTACCCCATGCGTACTGGGGGAATAGTTCCCTCTGAATATTGTCAAAATAGCTCACATATACAGACTAAGACGGTATCAGTACAAATCAGGTGTAGTACATGTTCCTTAGTGCCTGTAAGATCAACATGTTTCACCAGATATTCAGGACTCAGACAAATGAAGAGGATAAATTAGCCTCTTCATCTGTCTGGGTCCTGAAGAAGCCATAAATCTGGTGAAACGGGTTAACCTTACCTTTACCTTCTTCATTTGCCTGGGTCCTGAAGAAGCCAACTGTCTGGTGAAATGCATTGGCACCAAGGAAAATTGACTGCACCTGATTTGGACTGCTTTCATCTTAGTCTGTAATTGTGAGCTATTTTGAGGATACTATTCCTCCAAAATGCATAGGGTACTATACGAATGTTTTTAATCTTTTTAGTTTTGTGTAATAAAGATTGTATTTTATCGTAAATTACTTGTGCCTCCTATGCTGTGCCGCTATAGTTTGCCTTTTTAGGTAGCTGGAGATTAATCTCTCTAGTTGTTACCTATTTTTTCTAATAACCAGTAAAGAGGGTATCATGGCTGATCATTGAATTTCTGTGCTAACACAGAGGGTCTGGAGATGAGACGTCTCTTAACAGGAAGCACAGGATTTAGGGCCCATTAACAATCCTGCCCACAGCTACTTGGACTAAGGGTGAAACTTTTATTGACATGTTGAAACATGAAACATCTTTTACATGATCTGGATGACCAAAAACGTTCATAGACCAATAAAAATGTTTTTTTTTACCTGCAGATTTATGGTTTCCATCAACATTATGTCTGGAAAGAACCATTCAATAGTCTCAGAATTCATTCTTCTAGGATTTGGAAACCTTAATGGATTTAATGTTGTATTCTTTATAGTCTTCCTAATCATCTTTCTATTTACTATCACAGGAAATTTACTGATCATTGTATTAGTATCCATCAACTCAGCCCTTCAGTCGCCCATGTATTATTTCCTAAGTCATCTTTCATTTTCAGATCTCTTAATTTCAACCAACATTCTTCCAAACATGCTTGGCAGTCTTCTTTTTGGAGAAGAAAAAATTACTTTCTGTGGCTGCATCACCCAATTTTATTTTTTCAGCGCTACAACCATTACAGAATGTCTCCTCCTTGCCGTCATGTCCTATGATCGGTACTTGGCCATCTGTAACCCTTTGAGATATTCCAGTATCATGGACATAATGCTTTGTGTCAATCTTTCAGCTTGGTCATGGCTGTTGGGTTTTACCTTGAATCTTTCAGCTGTTCTGCCTGTATCTGATTTTGACTTTTGTGCTGATAATGTCATCGACCATTTCTACTGTGACCTCTTCCCTCTTCAGACGCTCTCGTGCTCGGACACCTCTTTGGTTGAACTTGACGTTTTTGCCTTTTCCATGCCAATATTTATCTTTCCATGTGGTTTTATCACGGTGACGTACATCTACATCTTCCATACTATTCTCAGCATACTGTCCACAACAGGCAATCAGAAAGCTTTTTCAACCTGCAGTTCTCACCTTCTTGTGGTGGGGACATTTTACGGGACACTGATAGCTAAATACATGATACCCTCTAAAGGACACTCTTTGCTTATCAATAAGTTTGTATCCTTACTTCACACTGTGTTTACCCCATTATTTAACCCTATTATATATAGTCTGAGGAACCAAGATATCAGGACAGCACTTCGAAAATCTTTTTAGAAATAAGCCCTTTAAATTTAAAGAAGAACTATGGTCACAATGAAAAAGTCAATATGTTATGCACCTATACAGTCTGTTAAGCATGTCACTGATTGTTTTGCAAAAAGCAATAAAGATGTTGAGATATCTACCTTGTCCACTGCTCTCATGTGCACTTCCTTTAATGAAGGGAAAACTTTACTTCCTGGTTTTCGAATTGCCTCAGGTTTGCCTGTTGTCTCGTTTTGCGTCTATCTCTCTGCAGAAATGTCCTGACATCACTGGGGGAGGTGCTCTTGTAGTACATGGAAATCCCAGGCAATTTATTATACTAAGCTCCGCCCATAGTTGCATGTCAAGCCCCGCCCAGTCCTATCTATGTCCCGCCTCTGCCCGCCCACTGCTCTATCTATACAGCCTGCTCCTAGGTTGGATTTTGTTCTGTCAGTTTACAAATTACCAGAGGAGAGCAGGCAAGGAGAAGCACACAGATTAACAGACTGATCTGTGTGCAAACACACCTGTACTGATTTGTGTTGTTTTACATAGGGCACACCCAGCTATTGATTGGCAAATGGGTGTGTGTTATGTAAAATTGACTGAGCATGATAGAAGGCAGGAGGACTGAAAGATAGAGAGTCTAGTTCACTGAAAGGAAATGATATCTGAGCTCTGCTCAACTCCTTCCATCATTACTAACAGTATACCACAAAGCAGGAATGATTAGTGGGATTATAGACCACAATTGCAGCTATATGGTAGGAAAATAATCATTTCAGTTTTTATGTTTATTACCATGTGTAACTTTCAGGTATATTATGAGGATTTACTAAAATATGTATGTTGCCTTTAGTTGTACTTTAAGACCTCAAGCATACTTGGTGTTTAGACCATACGTGTGATCCTGGCATTTTGGTGTGGGTGGAAGGGCACAGGTACACTGTCCAGCCCCACTAAAGACAGCCTGTAAAACTCTATGAGAGGCTGAAAGCTCCTGTGGCTGGACAAGGCTGGATGGTACACCAAGTGGTACTCAAATTTAGGGCAGTATGTGCCCAAGCAGCCTGCTGTTGTGTGCATTATGATAGGTTCCTTCCATCCCTAATCAGAGAGATCTCAGTATGGTAGTGTCCAAGACATACAGTCAGGTCCATAAATATTGGGACATCGACACAATTCTAATCTTTTTGGCTCTATACACCACCACAATGGATTTGAAATGAAACAAACAAGATCTGCTTTAACTGCAGACTTTCAGCTTTAATTTGAGGGTATTTGCATCCAAATCAGGTGAACGGTGTAGGAATTACAACAGTTTGTATATTAGGAAGGAATTAGAATATGAGAATATATTTAATTAAGGTAATAAAATAAACAAAGCCTATCGCAGAGGGACCTTGCTTACAATCCCTAGAAACCTAAATCTGAATTGTGGTAAATATATAAGAGGAAGATCAAACAATGTTCTGCATTATACAGACCCAGAAGATTGGTCAGTGCTGTATGAGTGTCCTATGTCTTTTTATAGGTATTATCTCTCTCCTTATAGAATTTAAGATGACATTTAAAATCAATTTATCACTTACGTAACAGTGCCTGGATATGCTGGGCTGTATTCACTAAACTGACAAGGTATGATATTTACTTGTTTTTACAGCATGAGTATAAAGGCAGCCGGCCATGAAGGAGTATTTAAGCTGTTGCTGCTGCCCTTGCTGAGTTCAGAGTTATTGCATCAGGAGAGAGATAGCGCATGTGAGGGGGCTTAAATCAGAAAAGAGCTTGCTGCTGTGATGGTGGAGGTGAACAGTAACAGCTAGGCATTTCATAGCAACGTCCTATAGCAACATCCTTGGAGTTTTCCAGTCAGGCTTCATGAGGTGTGTAAATGGCCTACACCTGTAACAAGAGCATAATTGAATTTTGTTCAAAGCTGTACAGCTTGTCTTTATCTACAGACATCACTTACCTGCATAGGTAGTTTTTTGATAAATGTGAACTATGCCTTTAACCAATTCCCACCTGGCCTCTAGACAAATGCGGTAGTTCTGTTATCCTGACTAGACGTCAGGATAACCCGCAATCTCACGCCCGCAAGGGCGCTCATCGCGCAATCGGTGGTGCGGTGTGTCAGTCTGACCCACCGCATTACCGATCTCGGTAAAGAGCTTCCATCGGATTCACCCTGGATCAACTTTACCTAAAAATGTTAGTTTTCAGTTATATTATTTATATTAAGGAAAGAATCCAGGCCTTTTTTGAAGCAATCAACCATGCCGGCCAAAACCACCTCTGAAGGGAGTCTATTTCACATTTTCACAGCTCTTACTGTGAGGAAACCTTTCCATATTTGTAGATGAAATCTTTTTTCCTCTAGACGTAAAGAGTGCCCCCTTGTCCTTTGTGATGACCTTAAAGTAAATAACTTAACAACAAGTTCACTATATGGACCACTTATATATTTGTGCATGTTGATCATATCCACCCTTAATCTCCTCTTCTCAAGAGAGAATAAATTCAGTTCCTCTAATCCTTCCTCATAGCTGAGCTCCTCCATGCCTCTTATTAGTTTGGTTGCCCTTCTCTGCACTTTCTCCAGTTCCCCGATATCCCTTTTTTGAGAACTGGTGCCCAAAACTGAACTGCATATTCCAGATGAGGTCTCACTAATGATTTGTACAGGTTTTGTACATCTCTGGAGTCCATACCTCTCTTAATACAATAAAGGATTTTGCTTGCTTTGGAAACTGCAGCTTGGCATTGCATGCCATTATTAAGCTTATGATCTATCAAAACCCCCAGATCCTTCTCCACTATGGGTTCCACCAGTTGTACTCCCCCTAGTATGTACGATGCATGCATATTCTTAGCCCCCAAATTCATAACTTTACATTTATCAATATTAAACCTCATTTGTCACATAATTGTCCAGTTAGACAGTGCATTGAGGTCTGCTTGTAAGTTGGAGACATCCTGTAAGGACGTTATTCCACTGCATAGCTTGGTGTCATCTGCAAACACTGAAATGGTACTTTTAATCCCAGACCCGATATCATTTATAAATATATTGAAAAGTAAGGGTCCCAACACTGAACCTTGGGGTACACTACTGATAACCTTAGACCATTCAGAATAAGAATCATTAACCACTACTCTGAATTCGGTCTTTTAGCCAATTTTCTATCCATTTACAAACTGATCTTTCCAAGCCTGTAGACTTTACCTTACACATTAGCCGTGTGTGGGGAATGGTGTCAAACGCTTTTGCAAAATCCAAGTACACCACGTCCACAGCCACCCCTCTGTCCAAGGTTTTACTTACCTCCTCATAAAAAGAAATCAGGTTTGTTTGACAACTTCTGTCTTTCATGAGTCCACGCTGTTGGTTGCTTAAAACATTTTTTTCCAACAAGAACTCATCTGTGTGGTCTTTTATTAAACTCTCCAGTATCTTCCCAGCTATAGAAGTTATACTAACAGGTCTATAGTTACTTGGTAAAGACTTTGATCCCTTTTTAAATATGGGCACCACATTGGCCCTACGCCAATCCAGTGATACTATTCCAGTCATTAAGGAGTCCCTAAAAATTAGATACAATGGCTTTGAAATGACAGAGCTCAATTCCTTTTGGATCCATGGATGGATGCCATCTGGTCCAGGTGCTTTATCTACCTTTATTCTGTCTAAATACTTCTGGACCATTTCACTTTTGAGATATTGTGGATCATTTGGGGCTGTGTCAATACCACCCCCATGCTCCTTTTATACACAGAGCTGAAGAAAGTATTTAATAAGTTTGCCTTCTCTTTGTCCCCAGTCACGCACTCTAGATTATTTTGTAAAGGGCCTACATGCTCAGACCTGACATTTTTACTATTAATATATTTGAAGAATTTTTTGGGGTTTGTCCTACAATCTTTTGCAATCTGTCGTTTGTTGTGAATTTTTGCATCCTTGATTTCCTTTTTACATATTCTGTTATATTCTTTGCAACTTTTAAAAGATGATAGTGTTCCCTCATTTTTATATTTTTTAAATGCTCTTTTCTTATCATAACTTTTTTAACTTTGGCCCTGAGCCACATAGGTTTTATTTTAGGGACCACCAGGGAGACTACCAGAGAAGCCCACCCTGACCACCAGGGAGCCCACCCTAGACCACCAGGTAAGAGGCACAGTGCCTTACATGGATGGCACTCAGTGGCCAACTTGGATGCCACCCAAGACCACCTGGAAATGTGTCCTAAAAAAATGCCATTTATCATTGCCTCTTATCAGTGCCACCTATCAGTGCCCATCAGTGCCACGTGCCACCTATCAGTGCCCATCAGTGCTGCCTATGAGTGCCCATCAGTGCCGCCTATGAGTGGCCATCAGTGCCGCCTATGAGTGCCGCTTATCAGTGCCACGTATCAGTGCCCGTCAGTGCTGCTTATCAGTGCCGCCTATCAGTGCTGCATATATGTGCCTCATCATCAGTGCCCATCGTGTCGCCTCATCAGTGCCAATCAGTACTGCCTCATCAATGACCAAACATGTACTTATTTACAAAGTTTTGTGACAGAAACAAAGAAAAACTTTTTTTTTCCTAAGTTTTCGGTCTTTTTTTATTTGTAGCGCTAAAAATAAAAATCATAGAGCTGATCAAATACCACCAAAAAAAACCTCTATCTGTGGGAACAAAATGATAAAAACTCCATTTGGGTTATATGACCGTGCAATTGTCATTCAAAATGCAACAGCGCTGAAAGCTGAAAATTGGTCTGGGTGGGAAGGGGGGTAAGTACCTGGCATTGAAGTGGTTAAACTGAGGGTTCAGTTGTGCTTTGACAGTAACAGAGAACATTGAGGTCTCCTGCTCTGCCAGACTGGACTGTGCTGTATGGCAGAGCTACATAAATATTAGAACTGCACAGACAGAGAGACAAATCCTTTGGCAGGTAAAACAGCTCCCATATACAGTATGCATATCATCTGTATATTTAGCTATTTGTCTTGTGTTCTTCTTTAGGTCATCATAACTAATTTGCAGACTTCTTCAGTAAGTGAGTCAGAAAGTATTAAACTGGCCATGAATTTTGGTTATTTCCTGTAAGCACCAACCCTAATTGGCCAAATAGTGACATCCCATCAGGCGTCGTCAATGTTCATGTAGTAAGGTAGCCGTTGGTGTCATGGCGACCCGAAAACAATAGTAGAGATTCCTCCATCCATGTTGTTTAGTGAATTGATTCATGGGCTGAACAAGAGAACTCTAAATGTGTATGGCTAGCTTAAAAACCAGAGTGGGTCAGGCAACTAGCATTTTTAGAAAATGGTCAACAGTGGAAACCTGCTTTGGAAACAAGGTCACACATACATAGCACAGCAGGGCTCATTGGCTTGGAAGAGTACAGGTGTGCTGTCCACCCTTGTCGTAGGGTGTAGTTCCTGCATGAAGTTGCTCACTGATCTAAGGTAATACAATAATGATAAGAGATCAACAGTGCAGAGATCATCTAAATAGGGGCCTCCACTCAGGGTACCACTGACTCCACCGCCTCCATGGTCCATTGGTTATTCAAAGACAGCACCTCAGAGTAATAATAGCTAAGAGGAACGACAAGGGACCATAGAGTAGTATGCTAAAACCACATGATTTATTGAAAGTAGATATACTCACAAAGGTTACAGAGTTACAGACAAAACAAACCACACCAGGGACCAACAATGGTTGTACAACATCATATGCCACTGGCCTCACCCTGCGTGTGTTTCGTCTGGTGCAATGGACGTCTTCAGGCTTTCTTTTTTTCTCAATTTTTTTATTTTTGGGGGATGTCAGTGACAGCTTGAATTAAGAGCAAACAGCCATACAAAGTGTCGGTTGCCACCTCTCAAAGGGGGATGTTTATTATTTCTATAACATATCACACAAGTGATGTCTTTCAGTTTATTGAAGACGAAGCCACCTGGAAGAGAAGCAAAACTTTTTCAAGATGTTGGACTTGCTACCTCTGGTTACAGTACATGATCTGGATGACTAAAAACCATCATAGGCCAGTAAAAATGTTTTTTTTTATACTGCAGATTTATGAATTCAATCAAAAATATGTGTGGAAAGAATTATACAAAAGTCTCAGAATTTGTTCTTCTAGGATTTGGAAACCTTCACAAATTAAATGTTGTATTGTTTATAGCCTTCCTAATCATCTTTATATTCACTATCACAGGAAATCTTCTGATCATTGTACTAGTATCCATCACCCCAGCCATTCAGACACCCATGTATTATCTCCTAAGTCATCTCTCTTTTTCAGACCTGTTGATGTCAACCAACATTCTTCCAAACATGCTTGGCAGTCTTCTTCTTGGGGAGAAAATAATTACGTACTGTGGCTGCATCACACAATTTTATTTTTTCTGTGCTACAACCATTACAGAATGTCTCCTCCTCGCAGTCATGTCCTATGATCGGTATTTGGCCATCTGTAACCCTTTGAGATATGCCAGTATCATGGACATGATGTTTTGTGTCAATCTTTCGGCATGGCCATGGCTGTTGGGTTTTACATTGAATCTTATAGGTGTTTTGACACTGTCAAAGTTTGACTTTTGTGCTGATAATGTCATTGACCATTTCTACTGTGACCTCTCCCCTCTTCAGAAGCTCTCTTGTTCAGACACCTCTTTGGTTGAACTTGAAGCTTTTGTCTATTCCATACCGACATTTATATTTCCATGTGGTTTTATCATGGTGACGTACATCTACATCTTCCATACTATTCTGAGCATACTGTCCACAACAGGCAAACAGAAAGCTTTTTCAACCTGCAGTTCTCACCTTCTTGTGGTGGGGACATTTTATGGGACACTGATAGCTAAATACATGATACCATCCAAAGGACACTCTTTGCTTATCAATAAGATTGTATCTTTACTTCACACTGTGTTTACTCCCTTATTTAACCCTATTATATATAGTCTAAAGAACCAAGATATCAGAACAGCAATTCAAAACTCTCTTAAGCCTAATGCACACAATCAGAAAATCAGATGAAAAATACCACTTTCGAAGCAATCAGATGATAATCCGATCATTAGTAGAGGGCTTTCGAGAGCCGAAAAACGACAGTTCCTTCAAAATTATCCGAAGGGACAAACACAAAAAATTTTCTCGTACAATACCCGATTGTACCATTTTACAAAAAAGATGGACAATCATTCATCCAATATGCTCATTGTGTGTATGAGGCTTTAGAAATAATCCTTTTTAATGAACGGTTCCGTTCTGATGAACTGGTATACCATCTGCAGTGACTTCTCCTATCTGCACACCTGCTGTGCCCATTATTAAGAGTTCCTACTATCCCTTCTGGATTTCTTTTTTTAATGTAGAGCTCTGTCCCAATTAGACTAAATTTAGCTTTTGGTTCTGCTGTACTCATTGGAGCAGTAATCTGTTCTTTAGGTCTGGCCAGGTTTCCCTAAGTTTTGGGATTGATTGTTCCTGCTTCCAGAAATAGAGTGGAAAATGTTTGGGAAGCCTGTTCAGTAGTCATCCTCCTGGGGCTGCTGCCCCTAGGAGGCAGCCTGCATGTATAGTGAAGTGTTGTTATTAGGCTTCAGCATTTGCCTTGTTGAGGGTCTGAAGGAACTTGAAAGATATTTGCTGGAAGACATCACCTGTGGAAACTGGTCTGGAGAAGGTAATTTTCCCTCACTGAGGAGTGTTGCATGGAAGTTGGGTGGCTGACAGCCATCCTTGGACGTTGTCAGTAGGACTTTGATTTGGAGCTCCAGGTGTGCATGTGCATTGAGGATGAGGACCAATGCCATAGGCGCATGTAAGGATTGGGACTGCTCATAAAGAGTCTCGGATAAGTTGGCTATCCCATCTAACCCCAACAAAGGCTGCTGTTATAGGATTTGTGCTTGAACGTTTGTCCTCCTGTATCTGTTGTGCATTTTGGAGTATCCTGCACCATCATCCCTCTGTCCTATTAATGGTTGCAATAAATCTTCAAAAATCTTCCTGAAAAACTTTCTCTTTAAAGAAGCCTATCCTGCTTTTATCTAATACAATGTCTTACTTTCTACATCAGCTCATCCTCCACAGATATTACATTTTGTATCAATTCACTCTCCCTCTTAGATTGTAAGCTCTAACAAGCAAGGCCCTCTGATTCCTATTGTACCAAATTGTGATGTAACTGTACTGTCTACCTTCATTTTGTAAAGTGCTGCGCAAACTGTTGGCGCTATATAAATCCTGTATAGTAATAGAAAAAAGACATCCCCTGGACTGAGCCTGTGTTTGTCGGTGTGCTTGGAACTGGTGTCTGGGCCTGGCAGCCTCTGAACAGGTAAGGGAGACCTGAGTCATTTTCAGTGCTACATTAAAATAGATGTTCAGCCAAAACCTAACGCTAAATCTACTCTCAGCCACATTCTAAAACAAATCTATCTAACCCTGTAAACAAAAATCGCTATACATACCTTTTCTGAAGTCGATCTTGTGCGGTCTCCATCAGCAGATGCTGTGGGCAGGAGAGAACCGACAATGGCTGGGAAATGCATGGGAAGAGATGTCACCCATAGAGTTACTATGGGGATTCCATTGTCGGCTGCATCTCTTACACACTCCCAAATACTGAAGCCACCACTGACAACTCAGCGTGGGACCAGACTGGCAGAACAGGTAATTATTAGCAATTTCTTCTTTGCAGGGCTAGATAGATTAAGTTTAGAGTGTGGCTGAGAGTAGGTTTAGCGTTTTTGCTGAACTTCCACTTTAAATTATGGACAATGTAACAGAAGGAGCTGGGACATACAAAGGTTAACATCCAAAACTTCCAGGTTAACAGTAGTAATGTTATATAGCAGGGAGAACCAATTACGGTTGTATCCAAGACATATAGAAAGGTAGGGGTCGACATCAGGCTCCACCTATAACTAAAATATTGCTTTTAGGAAACCAGCATTTTGATCTCAGTATGGCTAGATTTGCATACTTGCCAACAGTCACAAATTTCCCGGGATTTAGACCTTTGTCTAAATCTGCGTTTTCCCTATTTTTCCTCGCCGCCGCCGCTAGAGGTCCGTGGCTGGCACTAGTGAATTCTGTCTACGCTGCCATTATACAGAAGAACAGCTTGTGAGGAAGAAACAAGAGGCGGAGCCCGGGCAACAGCAGATGTAAAGAGGGACTCTGCTAGGGACACCTAATGTAAGGAGGGACTCCACTGGGGACACCTGATGCAAGGAGGGACTCCATTGGGGACAGCAGATGTAAGGAGAGACACGTCTGGGGACATCTGATGTAAGGAGGGACTCTGCTGGGGACAGCTGATGTATGGAGGGACTCCACTGGGGACACCTGATGTAAGGAGAGACTCCACTGGGGACACCTGATGTAAGGAGGGACTCCACTGGGGACACCTGATGTAAGGAGGGACTCCGCTGGGGACACCTGATGTAAGGAGGGACTCCACTGGGGACACCTGATGTAAAGAGAGACACGGCTCGGGACATCTGATGTAAGGAGGGACTCCGCTGGGGACAGCTGATGTAAGGAGAGACTCCACTGGGGACACCTGATATAAGGAGGGACTCCGCTGGGGACACCTGATGTAAGGAGGGACTCCGCTGGGGACACCTGATGTAAGGAGGGACTCCACTGGGGACACCAGATGTAAATAGAGACACAGCTGGGGACATCTGATGTAAGGAGGGACTCCGCTGGGGACACCTGATGTAAGGAGAGACTCCACTGGGGACACCTGATGTAAGGAGGGACTCCACTGGGGACAGCTGATGTAAGGAGAGACTCCACTGGGGACACCTGATGTAAGGAGGGACTCCACTGGGGACACCAGATGTAAGGAGGGGCTCCGCTGGGGACACCTGATGTAAGGAGGGACTCCACTGGGGACACCTGATGTAAGGAGGGACTCCACTGGGGACAGCTGATGTAAGGAGAGACTCTGCTGGGGGCAGCTGATGTAAGGAGGAACTCCACTAGGGCACCTGATGTAAGGAAACATTTTTCTGGGGAAACCTGGTCTAAGGAGGGACTCTACTAGGGAAACCTGATGGCATCTGGTGGCAGGCGATGTGGCAAGTTACACGCTCAGGGCTCCCACTGATTCTGCATTATTGGGAGTTGAATGATTTCATTTTATATTACATAATTATGTAATAATAGAAATAATGCGCTTCAGTCATCCTGACACCATAACAACCATGGTGCGGGATGATTGAAGTGCTAACACCAGGTGTTTGGAGTGTCTTTATCTGCTGATTGTTAAACTGTCTGGAATATACATATTGCTATTGTGGTGTAGGATCTGGGCCTGCTATCCCTCCATCCCTCTTTCTTTTCTTTCTTCTCTCTCCTTCCCTCCCGATTTCTTTCTCTCTTCCTTCCTTCCTCTATCCCTCATTAATTTCAGACTCGAACCGCACCCCTTTTAGGCACTCCCCATGTAAGCCACGCCCGCTGTTTAGTTTAAACCACACCCATTTTTTTTGCTGC
This sequence comes from Glandirana rugosa, assembly GCA_018402905.1. Lineage (NCBI taxonomy): Eukaryota > Metazoa > Chordata > Amphibia > Anura > Ranidae > Glandirana > Glandirana rugosa. The sequence goes on from BLSH010212870.1 coordinate 612,889, forward strand.
GACATGCAAAGCATGCCACATTTTTTCCCTCCAACTATGACATGCCTACAAATGGATGCCCCACCCCCAATTATAATAAGACCCCGCCTACTGACAAACAAGTGTCCCTATACATTTTTTGACAATGTTGGCAACTATGAGTGCTGTAACGAGAAGAGGTAGGAGAAACAGCCCACTGAAGAGGTGAGTATACCCTGTCTTTGATTTCTGAGGAGTGTAGGATTTAAGTCTTTAAAATCTTTTTAAACTCAGTCCTCCATAGACTATATAAAACTTTGGTTCAACAATCTGAGCTTCAAACCTTTAGCTGTGTTAAGTGGAACTTGCCCCAAGTTTTCCTAGGAAAGCAAACCTCACATAGACTTGAAAAGGAAGTGCCTGTATAGCAGGAGCAACGTCTTATTTATTTATTACAGGTACTTATATAGCGCCATCGAATTATATAGCACTTTACATATAAAAAATATTGTACATTCACATCAGTACCTGCCCTCAAACCGCTTACAATCTAAGGTCCCTAACTCCCTTTCATACATACACATGTAGCGGTACCCCCGAAGGAGCTGCTAATGAAATATATATTTGCTCCCGAGCCTCCCTCTGAATATTCTGCAGCCAGTCACTGTGGCATTTTCACACTGCCAGGTGCACACACAATCCTGCTCGTTTCCAATGACCAGTCTAGGGGATGAATTTTCAATGCTTTATTGTTGAACTTGGATAGGAGAAGGATAGGTATGGGATACTCCAAGTTAACTGACTGAGGGCAAATTCTCCCCAGGCTCTGTATAGCAGGCGGTCAGTGGCTTCACACAGCAGACTGACTCCAATGAAACAAGTCCATCTTTAAGCAACAAAGGACAGCCGGACTTTGTTTCTTCAAGACACTCGCCAGTGTCTCCTTTCTAACTCAGTGTAGCAGACTACCAAAGACACTTTATGGAATGCTGACTCTAGCAGAACAGGTCCCTTGTTAAGCAGCAAGGACAGAAGCTGGACTCTGTTCTTCAAGACACTCTCCAGTGTCTCCTTTCTAGCTGGCACACCCAATTAAGCTGATATGAAGGCAGGGGAAAATTCTAGCAACAAAGTTTCAAGGATCCTCTCACAGATCTGTACTCACAACATGTCCCAGGATAGTCGGTAGCCCTCTCTCTGTCAACCACCAAGCGACACTTTGCCACTGCAGTATCAGACCGAATCCAAGGATGTCCTCCCTCTGTCAGCTTTCAAAGAACTGTGGGTTGCAGCTTCAGCATCCGGATAGGCCTCGATTAGGCCTAGCAGCCAGCAGCCTCCTGGGTAAGCCCTCGGGCCTAGCAGCCAGGAGTTAAATACACGCCTCCTCCCCTCAGGATTGGGTGGGCTGGAACTCCTCACCTTGAGCCCATGTGCTCCTTTTTATATGAAGGTGTTCACCCAAGATGCAGTGGGGCACCACTCCCCTGCTAGCTGGTCAGAACCACCTCCAAATACACCTGCTGTTACTGGCTGAGGTTTTCTCCCTCTGTCCAATAGGGGCCCATACTACTGGACAGAGTAAAACCTTCCCAGGCCACATGAATCAGCACCAGATCACACCGAGCAGACCTTACTCAAATCAGGCTCTCTGATAAGCAGACAGCATATACATTTACCTGTCAGCTCTCCTGTTAAGCAGAGAGAGCTAAAAACTATATACACTGACTAGTACCCAAACTAGGAGGGCGCTACACACATACTAGGGCCAATTTAGACAGGAGCCAATTAACCTATCAGCATGTCTTTAGAGTGTGGGAGGAAACTGAAACACCCCCACAAAGGTACAGGGAGAACATGGAAATTCCAGGCATGTAGTGCTGTGGTTGGGATTCAAACCGATGACCCTAGTGCTGCTAGTCAGAAGTTCCAAACACTTAGCCACTGTGCTGTTGAAATCTATAGGCCATTAGCACACAGGCACAGACAACCTAGCTCTAGTTTGTTATTGGCTGGGCAACAGACAGCACGGGAGGCTGCAGGCTCATTGACGCCACTGCTGACAAGGTCTGATTGATGGCACATATGTCCACCTTTACTAGCCAGAGATGCACTTAGAGAGAAATATTATAGTATTTACCTTATTGTGAGTCAGCCTTGCAAAGGAGTTATTTAAAACTAGAAATTAATTTTTCTGGGATACAAGCATTAAATAAATCACTTTTTTGATCGGAAAAACATTTAAATCCATTGTGTTTTTATTACTGCTCAGGGCTGTAAGCTGCTTGAAAATAGCTAGTTACATAGGTGGTGTTCCAAACGGGAGGGTAGGAGTTAATGCTTTTCTGGTTCTCTGGTCTTTTTGGCGGGTTTTTCTCTGGGTCTGACTCATTGATCCTGTGTTATAAAAGATGGGACAGTGGTCCACAGCAAGTGTGGTCCAGGGAGCCTGGAGATGGAGATCCCCCGAGAGAAGGTTCCCCTTGCAGAAGAGAGAGATCCGGTGCCTGTAAAGGAATGAGACGGAGAACAACACCTGCGAGTAGCAGAAGGATGTTGCTCATTAATACTGGGATGTAGAGTCTGCAGAACTTGGAGTTCGCCCCGAAGACATAAGCTAGAGAGAGAAGACGTTCCCCTTGGAAGAGAGCCCCCTAGAGGTAGAGGTCCGAGGGACCTGGTGTGAACGACACCTGGTGACAGGGTAGAAAATATTGTGTCCTAGTTACTCAGTCTGGGTCTCTTTTTGGGCGGTTTTTCTGGTCTCTTGGTCTTTTCGTAATTGAGGATGGGAGGGCAAACCTTGTGGTGGATACATTGATCGATAAAAGTTCGTCGAATGTCGGGACTCGTCATTATTTTTGTGTTACCTAAATTTACAAAAAGGCTAGTTTTTTCACTAAATAAATTACGAACATAGGG
>BLSH010212870.1:630484-645466 GCA_018402905.1 Glandirana rugosa
TGTAGTCCACAGGGGTCACCTCAGAGAGGAAGCTGGGGACATCTGATGTAAGAAGGGACTCCGCTGGGGACAGCTGATGTAAGGAGAGACTCCACTGGGGACACCTGATGTGAGGAGGGACTCCACTGGGGACACCAGATGTAAGGAGGGACTCCGCTGGGGACACTTGATGTAAGGAGAGACTCCACTGGGGACACCTGATGTAAGGAGAGACTCCCCTGGGGACACCTGATGTAAGGAGGGACTCCACTGGGGACACCTGATGTAAGGAGGGACTCCGCTGGGGACACCTGATGTAAGGAGGGACTCCGCTGGGGACACCTGATGTAAGGAGGGACTCCACTGGGGACACCTGATGTAAAGAGAGACACGGCTGGGGACATCTGATGTAAGAAGGGACTCCGCTGGGGACAGCTGATGTAAGGAGAGACTCCACTGGGGACACCTGATGTGAGGAGGGACTCCACTGGGGACACCTGATGTAAGGAGGGACTCCGCTGGGGACAGCTGATGTAAGGAGAGACTCCACTGGGGACACATGATGTAAGGAGGGACTCCACTGGGGACACCAGATGTAAGGAGGGACTCCGCTGGGGACACCTGATGTAAGGAGGGACTCCACTGGGGACACCTGATGTAAGGAGAGATTTTTCTGGGGAAACCTGGTGTAAGGAGGGACTCTACTGGGGAAACCGGATGGCATCTGGTGGCAGGCGATGTGGCAAGTTACACGCTCAGGGCTCCCACTGATTCTGCATTATTGGGAGTTGAATGATTTCATTTTATATTACATAATTATGTAATAATAGAAATAATGCGCTTCAGTCATCCTGACACCATAACAACCATGATGCGGGATGATTGAAGTGCTAACAACAGGTGTTTGGGGTGTCTTTATCTGCTGATTGTTAAACTGTCTGGAATATACATATTGCTATTGTGGTGTGGGATCTGGGCCTGCTATCCCTCCATCCCTCTTTCTTTTCTTTCTTCTCTCTCCTTCCCTCCTGATTTCTTTCTCTCTTTCTTCCTTCCTCTATCCCTCATTCATTTCAGACTCGAACGGCACCCCTTTTAGGCACTCCCCATGCAAGCCATGCCCACTGTTTAGTTTAAATCACACCCATTTTTCGCTGCGACATGCAAAGCATGCCACATTTTTTACCTCCAACTATGACATGCCTACAAATGAATGCCCCGTCCCCAATTATAATAAGTCCCCGCCTACTGACAAACAAGTGTCCCTATACATTTTTTGACAATGTTGGCAACTATGAGTGCTGTAATGAGAAGAGGTAGGAGAAACAGCCCACTGAAGAGGTGAGTATACACTGTCTTTGATTTCTGAGGAGTGTAGGATTTAAGTCTTTAAAATCTTTTTAAACTCAGTCCTCCATAGACTATATAAAACTTTGGTTCAACGATCTGAGCTTCAAACCTTTAGCTGTGAAGTGGAACTTGCCCCAAGTTTTCCTAGGAAAGCAAACCTCACATAGACTTGAAAAGGAAGTGCCTGTATAGCAGGAGCAACGTCCTATTTATTTATTACAGGTACTTATATAGCGCCATCGAATTATATAGCCCTTTACATATAAAAAATATTGTACATTCACATCAGTCCCTGCCCTCAAGCCGCTTACAATCTAAGGTCCCTAACTCCCTTTCATACATACACATGTAGCGGTACCCCGAAGGAGCTGCTAATGAAATATATATTTGCTCCCGAGCCTCCCTCTGAATATTCTGCAGCCAGTCACTATGGCATTTTCACACTGCCAGGTGCACACACAATCCTGCTTGTTTCCAATGACCAGTCTAGGGGATGCATTTTCAATGCTTTATTGTTGAACTTGGATAGGAGAAGGATAGGTATGGGATACTCCAAGTAAACTGACTGAGGACAAATTCTCCCTAGGCTCTGTATAGCAGGCGGTCAGTGGCTTCACACAGCAAACTGACTCCAGTGAAACAAGTCCATCTTTAAGCAACAAAGGACAGCCGGACTTTGTTTCTTCAAGACACTAGCCAGTGTCTCCTTTCTAACTCAGTATAGCAGACTACCAAAGGCACTTTATGGCAGGCTGACTTTAGCAGAACAGGTCCCTTGTTAAGCAGTAAGGACAGAAGCTGGGCTCTGCTCTTCAAGACTCTCTCCAGTGTCTCCTTTCTAGCTGGCACACCCAATTAAGCTGATATGGCAGGGGAAAATTCTAGCAACACAGTTTCAAGGATCCTCTCACAGATCTGTACTCACACCATGTCCCAGAATAGTTGGTAGCCCTCTCTCTGCGAACCTCCAAGCGACACTTTGCCACTGCAGTATCAGACCGAATCCAAGGACGTCCTCCCTCTGTCAGCTTTCAAAGAACTGTGGGTCCAGCTTCAGCATCCGGATAGGCCTCGATTAGGCCTAGCAGCCAGCAGCCTCCTGGAAAAGCCTTCGGGCCTAGCAGCCAGGAGCTAAATACACGGCTCCACCCCTCAGGCTTGGGTGGGCTGGAACTCCTCACCTTGAGCCCATGTGCTCCCTTTTATATGAAGGTGTTCACCCAAGATGCAGTAAGGCACCACTCCCCTGCTAGTTGGTCAGAACCACCTCCAAATACACCTGCTGTCACTGGCTGAGGTTTTCTCCCTCTGTCCAATAGGGACCCATACTACTGGACAGGGTAAAACTTCCAGACCACATGACTCAGCACCAGAGCACACCGAGCAGACCTTACTCAAATCAGGCTCTCTGATAAGCAGACAGCATATACTTTTACCTGTCAGCTCTCCTGTTAAGCAGAGAGAGCCAAAAACTATATACACTCACTAGTACCCAAACTAGGAGGGCGCTACACACATACTAGGGCCAATTTAGACAGGAACCAATTAACCTACCAGCATGTCTTTAGAGTGTGGGAGGAAACTGAAACACCCCCACACAGGTACAGGGAGAACATGGAAATTCCAGGCAGGTAGTCCTGTGGTTGGGATTCAAACCGATGACCCTAGTGCTGCTAGTCAGAAGTTCCAAACACTTAGTCACTGTGCTGTTGAAATCTATAGGCCATTAGCACACAGGCACAGACAACCTGCCTCTAGTTTGTTATTGGCTGGGCAACAGACAGCATGGGAGGCTGCAGGCTCATTGACGCCACTGCTGACAAGGTCTGATTGATGGCACATATGTCCACCTTTACTAGCCAGAGATCCAGAAAAATATTATAGTATTTACCTTATTGTGAGCCAGCCTTGCAAAGGAGGTATTTAAAACTAGAAATTAATTTTTCTGGGATACAAGCATTAAATAAATCACTTTTTAGATCGGAAAAGCATTTCAATCTATTGTGTTTTTATTACTGCTCAGGGCTGTAAGCTGGTTGAAAATAGCTAGTTACATAGGTTGTGTTCCAAACGGGAGGGTAGGAGTTAATGCTTTTCTGGTTCTCTGGTCTTTTTGGCGGGTTTTTCTCTGGGTCTGACCCATTGATCCTGTGTTATAAAAGACGGGACAGTGGTCCACAGCAGGTGTGGTCCAGGGAGCCTGGAGATGGAGAGCCCCCAAGAGAAGGTTCCCCTTGCAGAAGAGAGAGATCCGGTGCCTGTAAAGGAATGAGACGGAGAACAACACCTGCGAGTAGCAGAAGGATGTTGCTCATTAATACTGGGATGTAGAGTCTGCAGAACTTGGAGTTCGCCCCTAAGACATAAGCTGCTGGAGAATGCCCCTGATGGATTCTGTAATTACATGGACACTACCTTTGCAGGTATACTGGAATTAGGTTAGGGATATAGGAAAGACCTATGTCTCTGAATGTTGCACTTTTTCAAATAAAGTTTTGAAATATTGTTCCTGCCTGGTCTGAAGTTACTAAAGGGGTGTAATGCAAGTAACCGGCACCATCCCATGGTTCAGGTCACTGGGTACTTGGAGTATGAAGACATCAGTATGGAAGTAATGTAGTGTGAAGACATCAGTGGTTACCTTGGTCAGCGGAAGTTTAACAAGCAGCCTGTCAGTAGTGTGTGCCTGTCAGGGCAAGAACAAGGGGTGGGCAGGAGGGGCGGCTGCCCTGGGCACAATAGTTCATTGCAGGGATGGGGGGCACAATGAACCTAACCCTAAGGGAAGGGGGGGCACAGTTTGGCATCCTTGCCCTGGGCGTTGGATGACCTTGTCCCGGAATTGGTGCCTGTTATAGGTGGAACAGCCTCTAGCAGCAAGGAAGGTGTTGACGGCACTCCTTTTGACAGCAGTCTGTCTCCCAGAGCAACAGGAGCAGATCTGTGCCGCAGCAGTTTCCATGCTGTACAGAGATATGGAAGCTCAAAAGTTAAGTCAAGTGCATGTGTAGAGGTGCAGGTCCACTCCAGTACTGGGGAATGGTAGTGGAAAGCACTGGATGGGTGGATGTGGACAAGACTCAGCATGTCCCTCTTAAATGTAAGTTACATTAAAGGTGTACATTGTCACGGGGTCCCCGAAAGTTAACAGGAGAACAGTTATGGTGCAAGTGTACGCGATGCATGTTCATCTCTAAACACAGAGGCCCGTCTTAAGGTTGAGTATTTCCCCATGGCAGCCTTTGCCTTGTCCCAGAGTATTGGTGAAAACGGCACATGAGTAAAGATACCGCATGTGTGAGCAAATTGAACTTGTTACGGGTGCCTAACGTAGCTCAGAAGAACTTACCCCGGGGTAGGCCTCTCATGTGTCATGTAGGGTTCCAGGGAACCCGCAAGTTCCTTCAGAGGTTGCTGGTGGTTCCTTCTACTGTGCTTGATTTTTTTAATAGTGCCTGCAGAATTCCAGCACCAAACCCCGTAGCAAAGCCTTTAGTATGACAACTATAATATTTTCAGCTGTCTAGTGGCATTCTTTCCACCACTGTAAGGGATGCCTTCTTCCTACTGATCACCGATGTAAAGGAAGATTTTTGCGATTGACCTGAAGTTATTTTAGGGATTTCTCTGGGGAAAAAGTTTTAAATAATCAATTTCAGGCAAATACACCAGGTTTTTCACAATGCTCCTGGGCAGTACTGCAGCTGTATTTAGGGTGGAACAAATAACTTGTTCCAGCTCCTGCAGCCAATCCATGCCCCAGTGTGACAGCGGGCAGGGGATCATCTCCATGTATCAGCTGTCAGAATTCAAAAACAGAGTGCCCGTGTTGTTCATTCATTGTTTCCAGTGAATGAATAGACAACGACTACTGTCTCACCGCAGCTGATGGCTTACAGGCCTGAATGAACTGTGAAGGTGCTGAGGAGCACCCTTTTTTTTAACAGAAAAAGTTTATTGAAAATTGACAGGGTTGCATACAGGATCATCAGACTTTTTTGCTGTTCGATACAGGGTCTAAGCAACAGTAAACAATAATGAATACATTTGGCAGTTCATCCTCCAACAATTCAGCTGTGTTTACTTCTATGTTCCTGTGAATTTACATTAAATCCCGGAGTATTAAAGAGGAGAGAAGGGGGGAAGGGGGGGTAGAGCAGGGGGAGGGAGAGGCTGGGGGAGGGGGATGCAGGAGGGAGGGGGCAGGAGGAGGGATGATAGGGAGAGGAGGGGGGCAGGGAAGGGGTCCTCCGGGGGGTCTAAGAATTTAGGGGCGCCAGCACCCAACCAGAGGTCACCTCAGGGCTGCGTTCCTCTACATCTCTCTATCCAATCGTCCCATATTCTATAAAACTTTTGAGGATATCTACTTTCGTACATTATCTTGTACAGAGGCAGTACTCTATTAACAGCATGGAGCCATGCTGTTTTTGTTGGGGGTTCTGTCAAGTTCCATCAGAAAAAAATTTCCCTTCTAGCCTAGAACAATGTGTAAGTCAGTTTCATATATCTATCCCCCTCTATATCCGCCATATGGCTCAGCAGCATCAACTTGGGGTCTGGAATAATATGCAAACCGGTCACTGTCTCCAGGGTGGCCACAACGGCCTCCCAATATGGTCCCAGTCTGGGGTAGGCCCAAAACATGTGCCAGAATGATCCCAACTCCACCCTGCATATGGTACATAGTGGGTCCCTTGATGGGTAGATGTCTGCCAGTCTCTGCGGGGTGTAGTATACTCTGTGTATAAACTTCAACTGTATAAATCTGTTCCTGGCCACAATTAGGGTATAAAGGTAGATATTCAGTCCTCCACAAAATTAGTCGGGAGGGGAACAGAGCCCTGCCCTAAAGTAGGTCCGTAACTCCAAAAGGAGAAAAAAAGGGTTAATTATTATTATGGCAAAAGTTAATATTGAACCAATGACACGTGACATCAAATTAAAAAAGACAACGTTGTCTATTAAGAACAACACCCCGGGGTCACACACATACCACACCTAGGTACATATTAAATAGTATTAATTTAGCTGGGACTCTTTACATGGATCCTATGTAATCCCATTTAAATCGCCAGCTCATTGAAGTGCCGACTGTCAAAGTGTGGAACCTCTAGGTCCATCAATGCCCAGTCAAGGATAACTAGTGCCTTAATAACAATTGTACAGGGTGGGCCATTTATATGGATACACCTTAATAAAATGGGAATGGTTGGTGATATTAACTTCCTGTTTATGGCACATTAGTATATGTGAGGGGGGAAACTTTTCAAGATGGGTGGTGACCATGGCGGCCATTTTGAAGTCGGCCATTTTGAATCCAACTTTTGTTTTTTCAATAGGAAGAGGGTCATGTGACACATCAAACTTATTGGGAATTTCACAAGAAAAACAATGGTGTGCTTGGTTTTAACGTTACTTTATTCTTTCATGAGTTATTTACAAGTTTCTGACCACTTATAAAATGTGTTCAATGTGCTGCCCATTGTGTTGGATTGTCAATGCAACCCTCTTCTCCCACTCTTCACACACTGATCACAACGCCGCAGGAGAAATGCTAGCACAGGCTTCCAGTATCCGTAGTTTCAAGTGCTGCACATCTCGTATCTTCACAGCATATGGTTTTTTTATGGTTTTTATGGTCAGTAAAAACCAATACCGGGTGAGCTGCTCCTTCCAGGAGGTACCGCCATTCCTCCAAAGCCGACTTGATGGCCAGCAATTCCCTATCACCGACATCATAGTTCCAGCAAGATGGTGCACCACCACATTATGGGTGTCAGGTCCGAGCATTCCTAGATGAACAGTTTCCTGGAAAGTGGATTGGTCGTCGTGGGCCAGATGAATGGCCCCCAAGGTCTCCCGATCTGACCCCCTTAGACTTTTATCTTTGGGGTCATCTGAAGGCAATTGTCTATGCTGTGAAGATACGAGATGTGCAGCACCTGAAACTACGGATACTGGAAGCCTGTGCTAGCATTTCTCCTGCGGTGTTGCTATCAGTGTGTGAAGAGTGGGAGAAGAGGGTTGCATTGACAATCCAACACAATAGGCAGCACATTGAACACATTTTATAAGTGGTCAGAAACTTGTAAATAACTCATAAAAGAATAAAGTTACGTTAAAACCAAGCACACCATTGTTTTTCTTGTGAAATTCCCAATAAGTTTGATGTGTCACATGACCCTCTTCCTATTGAAAAAACAAAAGTTGGATTCAAAATGGCCGACTTCAAAATGGCCGCCCTGGTCACCACCCATCTTGAAAAGTTTCCCCCCTCACATATACTAATGTGCCACAAACAGGAAGTTAATATCATCAACCATTCCCATTTTATTAAGGTGTATCCATATAAATGGCCCACCCTGTGGAATGACACACTAGGATAACAAAAACTTTATGGATTTGGAGCTAATTGGCAGGCTAGAGTAAAGCAAAAGTCAAAGAATATACTTGGTACTAGGCACATTCACTAGATGGTATAGCCATAGTAATAGCATAAATGTATATCTAGTAGATTCCTTTACCGTGATGGGTCCGTGAATCAACCTGCAGCAGCCCAGTGTGTATCACACTGCTGGGAAAAGTTTGGCAGGAATCAACCTTCTGAGCCCTGGGTGTTCCTGGGCTCATATGGATAACTGGTTCTAGTCCTGTCAATGGCAAATGGCATACAGCCGTTGAAACTCCAAGTAGCCAGTGAAGTGTAGATTCAGTTTACTGGGTATAACTCACGGTTTGGCGTTCTCGTCCGGATCGTGGTTCCGCTATCATCCGGCCTTGATTTGCACACTGAGCTGAATTAGAGGCCACGTAAAGGTCCGGTATCCATTTGCTAAAGAGTACTGCTGTACAAATGTTATAGGGAGATCTGTTTCCTAGGCGTCAGAGATCAAAACGCACCGCCGGTCCTCCGTGCGGTGTAGGGATCCTAGCCGAAATCCGACAGTCTTCAGTTGCCTGTGTCCGAGGGAGCCTGTTGTGTGGAGTCAGGGCTGCATGATAGGATCAGCCAGTCCAGCAACTGTCTGTAGGACAAGAGCCTCTGCAGGCACAGACATGGGCTAAACGTGGACTACGGTTGTGGATTCACGGTACAGGCACCACGTGTACCAGGCGGCGGGTGGTCCCCTAGTGTAGGTGGAAACCCTCGGGGTGCGGGTGGGGGAGAGAGGCGGCAGAAACACCAGATATACAGTCCTCCCAGCCCTCCTCCTCCAACCCCGGGATGTCTGCCCTCCACTTGTCCATGGTTCTGGTAGGTTTAAGGTTGTGGGCTACCGTGAGGTATAGGTACAGAGATGACAGTGGCTGAGGAGCACCCTTGCAGTTCATTCACAAGCCCTGGAGCTTTGTAACTGACAGCCCGTATGCAGGTACCGGCTGAAAGCTGCAGGGCTTGCCTGCAGAAGCCTGACTTTTACTCCTGATCCACTGATCACAGATGCAATGCTTGCCAGGCTCCAGCAGTAAAAATAATACATGCACTTTTTTTTCTGCAAAGGTGAATTTATCCTTTAATTTGTTAGTCAAGTCCATATAAATTTGCTAGTACATCTAACAATCCCCTCCCCAAATTGGCAATGCTGCTGTCCAAGGGTGTCCTAATTGCTCCTCCATCCAGAGTGAAGACACCTTAAAGGGTAACTCCACTTTTGTGTGGAAAAAAAATAGCAAATAAAGTAAAGAAAAAATAATATACCGCTTATAATTGTGGCACAAGTCAAATTGTAATTGAATGTTACTAGAAATTACAGTTCCTTTTCAATCTGCAGCTCTGTCATTTTCTGTAAAATGCAATGCAATATGGCTACCTGGAGGTGTTCTGTACACAGAATTTGTACAGAACGCCCCCAGAAACATAATTTCCTGCTTGTGTGATTGGCTTCTTGATTTTCCCAGAAATCTGCTCTAAGATACAAGGGAGATTTCAGGCATCCCTGCAACAAAATTGTAATTTTGGTGAGATACCCCCAATAGGAAATCACATCTAAAGAGATGCAGACCCTGCAGGCGCTGCAGCTGATTGATAAATATGAAAACACTCCCATTAGACTCACTTTCCCACATAGACACAGACAAACACATATGGGTTTCTTCAGAATAAAAGATAGGACTCTGCAACAAAGCTTGTTAAAATCCTTGCAATGCACATCGATCACCCAGAGGGGAATGTTGTTTTCTCAAAAAAGTGGAGTTACTCTTTTAGACAGGAAGCGTGTTACTGGACAGATCACCAGGTGAAAGAAAGTTTTAAAAATGTAATGAAACCACCACATTTAAGGATTGGTAATCTGCAATAGATTACATTTTTGGTTTTGGGTTTCATCACACTTTAAATTGTCTTGGAAATGATATACAAGTAGATAGGCAACTCCTATGCTCATATTGATCAGTATTTCCAAATTAATAACTGCTGCAGTAGGGAACCAACTCAAAAACATACACTCACCATCTATTCAAATAACTGTTCTATTTATTTGGAGCATTTCATTTTTCATAACCATGCTTATGTAGGTATCAAATACATTTTAAAATTTCACTTTTAAGGTAATCAGGGACATAACAGAGACATAGGCTAATCTGACTTGAAAGAATGCAAATGCATAATGAACACATTATTAGTGCATTGTGCACAATGAGTGCAGTGTGCAAAACATAACCAAAGCACACAAAATGGAATACAGTTTTATACAGAATTTAACATTTCTTATACAAAATATAACATTGTATGCCTCACTTTGGTACCATACTGTAAGTAATGACCAAATAATTATCAAATCAGTATAGGTACATGTAGTAGCTGAAATGTGGAAACTGTGTCCATAACAGGTAAACATCTGCTAGTCCCAATGTAGGTAAAGCAAAAAACTTCCAATCCACAGAAGACAATGGATGTCTACTGTACTCTTCAGTAGGCAGAGATTGTGATCTCCACTGTCTTCCAGCAGTACAGTCATCACCAAAGTGTTCAGTATTTGACATTTCGGGGAGTATCAAATACCTGTGTCTTCCACAGGGCCAGTGTCAGCATAAGGCAGCCAAGTCGGCTGCCTGAGGGCGCCAGGAGAGTGGGGGCACCAGAACCAGGGGTTCCCCAAAAGGTGCCTATGCTGGCGCCGGCGGATGGCCATGCTCGCACCTCTACCCAACCTAGCTCATCACACTGACAGGCGGCGCAGGCAGCACAGCCCCAGCCAGGGGCGCTGTTAACTTCGACTGCTTACAAGAGTCCCGGGCTGGCCCTGCCTCCAGCTGCAGTGCAGAGAGAGACTGTGAGTGACACACTCTTGAAGACACCCCCATCGCGCCTCTCCGCACCCCTTCAGCCCTCTCGAGGCAAGGATCACTAGATCAGGAAAAACAATCCACCCACCTGGGTGGTAGCTGAGAGGGTCACAAATGCTTCCATTTCAGCAACACACAGAATGTGTGAGAAGATAGGGAGCCCGGGGAGGAGCCTGGAGCCTAGTGAGACCAGGGGGAGGGGCCAAGACCATCAGACGGCCCAAGAGGAGCACGATTGGTGGTACAGCACAGATGAAGATTTCTCGCTCCCATCTCTGTAAAAGGTAGAGCAAGCAAGCTGTGTATATTATTGTACCAGCCCTACCCATGTGCCATCATGCCCACAGTCTCTCTCTGGCAATCCCATGTGCCATGTATGCAGTTTCTGACAATCCCATGTGCCATGTATGCAGTCTCTGACAATCCCATGTGTCATGTATGCAGCCTCTGACAATTCCTTGTGCCATGTAAGCAGTCTCTGACAATCCCATGTGCCATGCATGCAGCCTCTGACAATCCCATGTGCCATGTATGCAGTCTCTGACAATTCCATGTGCCATGTATGCAGTCTCTCACAATCCCATGTGTCTTGTATGCAGTCTCTTACAATCCCATGTGCCATGTATGCAGTCTCTGACAATGCTATGTGCCACGTGGAGCTGGAGGAAGGATGGGGGGGGGGGCACCAAAATGCACCTTCGCCTATGTAGACAAAAATCCTTGCACCGGCCCTGGTCTTCCACTGTGTGGAGTGATCTCTCCCACCAGCCCCAAATCAATACTGTCCTGTAGTGATATAAAGGATGGTGGAAGGAATCACCAGCAGGTGCTGTGGACTGATGAGTCAAAATTTTAAATATTTGACTTTAGTAGGAGGCAGTTTGTTCACCGAAGGACCTGACAACGGTTCAATGAGAGTCTGCAGACAATAGTGAAGCATGGTGAAGGTTCCTTGTAAGTTTGGGGCTGCATTTTTGCAAATGGAGTTGGAGATTTGGTCAGGATCAATGGTGTCCTCAATGCTGAGAAATACAGGCAGATACTTATTCATCATGCCATACCATCAGGGAGGCATGCGATTGGTCTCCAATTTATTCTGCAGCAGAACAACAACCCAAATACAACCAATGTCATTAAGGACTATCTTCAGCATGAAGAAGAACAAGGAGTCCTGGAAGTAATGGGTTGGCCTCCACAGAGCCCTGATTTCAACATCATGGAGTCTGTCTGGGATTACATTGAGACAGAAGGATTTGAGACAGCCTACATCCACAAAACTGCGTGCAAGTGTACCTAGAGGAATTTATGCTGTTTTGAAGGCAAAGGGTGGTCACACCAAATATTGATTTGATTTGCATTTATCTTTTGTTCACTTTCCATTTTGATAATTGATAAAATAATTGATAAAATAAAATTAACACTTCTATTTCTGACAGCACTTTCTTCACACCTGTCTTAAACCTTTGCATAGTAGTTTACATCTTTATTACACATATAGAAAATATCTGTTTATTTTTTCCAAAAATGCAGTATATTAATTTTTTAGTTTGAGGTTTAGATAAACTTTAATAATTGATGTATATTTACTTTCTCATAATTAGCAAAGTTGCAATTTTACTTGAATAGTAAGAATAGATTTAATTAGGTAATAAAATAAACAAAGCCTACCGCAGAGGGACCTTGTCTACAATCCCTAGAAACGTAAATATGAATTGTAGAAAATATATCAGAGGAAGATCAAACAATGGTCTGTGGCATATTGCCCAAGAAGAGTCTGGTTTTATGTGATCACATCTGTGTAATATGTGGGTTTTATGACTCTTTTATAGCTATTATCTCACTTTACAGATTGTAGGAAGACATTTAGAATTATTTTGTCTCCAACAAATAAGTGCCAGGACATACTGGGCTGTATTCACCAATCTGACAAGGTATGATATTTAATTGATTTTACAGCATTGCCAACTGGACAATTCTGACATTCATCTCCTGCATGTAAAAATCTGTGTTTTTTTGCTAGAAAATTACTTAGAACCCCCAAATATTATATATATATTTAGCAGAGACCCTAAGGAATAAAATGGTGGTTGTTGCAATTTTTTATGTCACACGGTATTTGCACAGCAATTTTTCAAATGCTTTACACTTTCATGAATTAACGTTTACATATGTCGTCGCAACCAACGTATGCGTTCGCTTCGTGGGGACGGCGGCGCTTTAAAACTTTTTTTTTTTATTGTTTATTTTAGTTTAATTTTTTTATTTTTACACGTTCCCTTTATTTTATTTTTTTTCATCACTTTTATTACTATTACAAGGAATAACATCCCTTGTAATAGGAATAGGGTGCGACAGGTCCTCTTTATATAGAGATGTGGGGTCTATAAGACCCCACATCTCTCCTCTATGTTGGAAAGCCTGAGATCAAAAAAAAAAAAAGATCTCAGGTTTGCCAGTAAAAAATAAAAATGCGGCAGTGTTTACGTCACTTCTGGCCTCCAAGGATCATAGAGATGGCTGGGGACCATCTGATAAACCATTGCAACCGGCGGTGTCATTCTCTGGCTCCCCAATTGCACAGGAGAGACCGGAGAAGCACCGGAGGGCTGCATTATGATTATTATTATGATTGCTTTTACTTTTGAAAGAATCACTGGCTGAAGAAAAAGATATCTGAATGATGCCTGCAGCTGCACTCATCATTCAGATATCATAACTTAAAGCCCAGGACGTCATATGATGGCCAACGGTGGGCAAGTGGATAAAGGCAATCTGCCATGAAGAAGATATTTAAAGTGATTGTAAATGATCACCTTGTAAAAACAACCCATTCAGTTTAAAATAGAAATTAAAGGCAAAATATTTGTGTATAGATATAAAAAATATATATAAATACCTTATTTCTCCCTTTCTTATAAGTGATCAAATTCCTCTGTTCTCAGCTGCAAAAGAGCTGATGGAGGAGAAACAGCAGCACACTGAGCTTACCAGTGAAAGGCTGTGCAGGGGAGGCGTGTCAGGAAAAGTCTGATCATTGGAGGAGAGCAGGCTGAGTACCCAGCATAGCTAGAAAACTCTCCTGCTTGGTGTGGTCAGTTTTCAAAAGGAAAGCAGATGGACAGGCAGGAACACCAGGAATTTCACACAAAGGAAGCAATACAAAGAGAACAGGATACATTCTCATACAAGCAGGGTGGATTTGATTTAAATCACTAGTAAAAAGGTTTGGTTTAACCTGTTCCCTACTGAGTCATTGTAAAATGACGTCGGCAGGGAACCTCCGTCGATGCGGGATGACGTCATATGATGTCTTTCCCTTCTCGCCGATACTGTGGGTCCCTGGGGCAGCGCGGCGATCGCGTATCAATTGTGTGCCGGGGGGGTCGTGTAATAAAGGCAATAAAATTGGCTCTTTACCACGTGACCGACTGTGTCCAATTACAGACGGTCACTACAGACCTCCATGTGCACGTCGCTCGTGCGTGCCACGGGGCGTGCAGCCCGGCGATCGGGGCTGAGGCTTGTCTCTCGAACAAAGCCCAGCTCTGATCAGTGTAAAGAGCCAATAGGATTGGCTCTTTATGACGTGACTGGCTGTGTCAATCACAGCCGGTCATGTGATGTAAACAAACCGCGGTAACGAGCTGTTACCTGGTTCTCCCTGTCACACACCGATCGTGTGTGAGAGGGAGATTGCGGTAACAGCTTGTTACCGCCTACTGTCTACACCAAGCACACTGATCACCCCCCCAATAGAGAGTACCTGTCACCACCCCATCAAAGTACCTGTCACAGTCCATCAGAGTACCTGTCACCTGTCCATCAAAGTACCCGAGTACCTGTCACCTGTCCATCAAAGTACCCGAGTACCTGTCACCTGCCCATCAAAGTACCCGAGTACCTGTCACCTGTCCATCAAAGTACCTGAGTACCTGTCACCTGTCCATCAAAGTACCCAAGTACCTGTCACCATCCCATCAGAGTACCCGAGTACCTGTCACCTGTCCATCAAAGTACCCGAGTACCTGTCACCTGTCCATCAAAGTACCCGAGTACCTGTCCCCATCCCATCTGAGTAACCGAGTACCTGTCACCTGTCCATCAAAGTACCCGAGTACATGTCACCAGACCATTAGAGTATCCAGGTACCTGTCACCTGCCCATCAGAGCACCCGAGTACCTGTCACCAGCCCAACTGAGTACCCGAGTACCTGTCACCTGCCCATCAGAGTACCCGAGTACCTGTCACCAACCCATGAGTCTACCCGACCACTATCCATGAGACTACCCGTCCACTGTCCATGAGCCCATGAGACTACCCGTCCACTGTCCATGAGCCCATGAGTCAACCCGACCACTGTCCAT
>BLSH010212870.1:655706-669012 GCA_018402905.1 Glandirana rugosa
TGGACACTACTAACGTGTGTCGTAACCTTTGACGACGTTCGACAGGTGTCTCTTTTAGGGTTATAGTTGTCATGACTGGTAACTAACTAAAAGAGGGAAACGTTACTACGGTGACGACGGGTGTCGTGTGTACGCGACTTAGGGTCCCGTCCTCATTGGGTCCCTGTTAGCCGGCCTTCTCTCTCTCCGCCGAAGTCCCTGGGTTACTCCTGCCCTGGGATTCAGCGCATGTGTGCTGTGGGCAGCAGTGGCATCATTGCAAAGGGAGAAAATCAATCAATGGTCAGTACTGTTGATATTGGGATTTTCTCTGTGGACAGCTTGCAGCAGTTTCCAATGCTGTGTGCAATCATCACAGGTATATGCTCTGCAATACAACCGTGTGTGCTGTCTTGGTGTGATTGTATCACCTGTGCAGGTTGGCTATCTGTGCAGTTCACACTACAGATGTATTACTGCTCCCCCCTGTGGCCAGCACTTGTGTAGCAAGTTTGAGAGGGTGTTAACGCTTTTCTTTCCTCGCTTGCCTGGGCACACTTTTGGGTTCTTAGTCCTTTCCTTTCTACCCTATTTTGTGCTTTTTTGTGAGTCCTTCGAGGTCAGATTGACAATACACGGCATGAGATCAGTAAGACCTCTTAAGGTCACAACTTCAACTTTCTTCATCCAGATTTAGTCATCATAAGTCACTGTCAAGATCTAGCCATCATAGCAGAAGCTCTGAATCCTTCTCTAGGCACCACACTCACCACTAAGTCAGCCGCTCCAAGGAAGGAGCCTGCTGGGGATACGAGATTCAGGTCCCAGAGGGCAGGTCTCTGTGTGAGCAATATTATTCCCGAGCGGTTGGAGAAAAGGATTTCCTTTAAATTAAGTCTCTGGTGAGGCGCGGGGTGCAAGAACCCCTTAAAGAGTGGGGTATAAGCTACATGCAATACCCACTAGCCATTACGGCGTGTTTCTCCCACTAGGATGGCTAGGAAGAGCGGGAACCATCCCAACCATGCCATCCACCTATAAGGACCTCAGACATTGAGGCAGAGAGAGTCACTTTGCCCTTGTGGCGCCCTTTTGGCCAAAGCTATGAAGAGGGCATTTGCATGGGTAGAACCTGTAGAGTCTCCTGCAAAGCAAGAGGAAGTTCTGTAAGCACCTTGGGTTCTGTTTTCCTCCAGTGCAACTTGTCATGCATTCCAATTTATGCGACTTAAATTTGCAGCAACTCTGGAAAGGTTCCTGCATTACTTCAGTGCGACTTTGATGCAGCTTTGACCCAGAGACTGTAAAGTTGGATAGGGGGCTACACTTAGTCGAATCAGAGTTGCACTCCAGAGTCGCGCTCTGAATTGTGTGACTTTGGGGTCACAATAGTGGAGACGTAGCCTCAGAGAGAGTGTTCTATTCTCCCAATTCCTAACAGAACTAGGGGACATCATTTTGGATGAGCAAGGTCGCGAGATATACCTCCCTTCTGAGCAGGCCAAGCTCTATCCATTCAGGGATAAAGGTGAAGCATCGAAAGGCTGCCTTTCTAGTTGTTGAAGTTTGATAAGGTAAGCAAGCCGGTTGCTCTTCCCTGGAAGATGCAGTGATTGGCCTGAAAGTTGGCCTGGGCTCTAGTGGCCATGTTTATAACACTGAAAATGTGGAAGAAGAATGTGGATGCAGTATTCAAAGCCTTTCAGATGAAGCGACCAGAAACCTGATAGTTCAGGAGGCAGAGCTGGCGGTAGGTTCCATGACAAGGCTTCATTTGACATCATACACATTGTAGTAATGTTCTGGCTAGCTACAGCTAAGTAAACGCCATGGCTCTGGCCTTGGCTTGCGGATCCTGCCTCTAGCAGGCGTGGTGGAAGATCCCTTTGAGGGAGCATCATCATTTGCAACAAGCTGAATAGCACCATAACCTGGGCCACAGCTGGGTTTTGCCTCAGGACCGGCGTCTGCTAGGCCAGAAGAATGCGTGGTCTAGAAAACAATGTTCAGAGTGTGCAGGGGTCGCAAGCTTTACAGATCAGGTCAGGATTTTGGGAGGAGCTGGTGAAGAGGCCAGGTGTCCCCTCAAATGTCTGCTAAGTGAACCTGACCTCGGGTTTCCGAGAAGCCGAGTTGGGGTCTGGACTGTTGGAACTTTAAAATGGTTGTTTCAGGATACGCATGGTACTTCGGATTTCCTCCTCAGCTCAGTTTTGTTTTCCCAGATTTACCTTACTCAGAGGTAAAGAGGCAGATACTCTTGTATTATGTAAGGTCTCTGGTGTCGCAAAGTGCTGCTGTGCCAGTCCCAGAAGGCAGAAGATTTCTGGGCATGTACTTGCCCCTCTTCATGGTCATAAAGAACGGCTCCCCTTCCAGAAGGGGTTTCCCCAGCAGTGGGAGCCAGGAAGTAGAATGCAGGTCATCTACAAGGCCTCAGTCAGGAGAGAGCCCTAGATGGAGAAAGGTATTTATTGGTCATTCCTTTGCCCCATCTCCTGCTTCACAATCACGTCCAATACCAGCGATATGAAATGGGGGGACTTACTGCCTATCAGATAATGCAGGGCAGATGGGGCTGTCAGTTTCACAAAAGTGTGCAAACATTCTGAAATTACTGGCAGCCTTCTGCACCCTACAAGCCAGTAATGCCTTGAATCTAACCAACATCTCATCGGCTTATGTCCCCGGAATCCTGAATGATTCTAACAGGCTTTCTTTTCAGAGTCCAACTGAAACGCAACAAATGGTCTCTCCATGTGGTAGTTTTCAGGCAGGTCCCCGGAGGCCAGTCCAAAATCAATCTGTTTGTCTCCCTGTGCACCAAGAAGTTGGAGAAGTTTTATACTGTTGGAAGTACAACAGTAAAGTTGCTTGGTACTGTAAACTACATATATACATTATAACTGTCTATACCAGTAGGTGGCACTGTAGTATTAGTGTGTATTCTGTGTTATAATATTATCACAGGATGTACCTTCTGTATCTAAGTGTGCGCTTGTATAGTTCATTTTCCTGTCTCCATGCTAGAAGACATGTTCTGCTATTTCTCCATGAAAGTAAAGTATTCTGTAAAGTATATCACTCAAAAAGCTTCCAACACATGATATCATGATATCTGCTAACATATACGCAGGGCTGGTATCTCCAAGGCTTCAGGACAGGGGCCTGATGGATTATTGGATATGCAGCGGGACCTGTGCAATTCTTCCTGTTCCGGGCAACCTCTGGGTTTTTATGAAGACTCAAAACAGAAGTCATGGAGGTAGAGGCAGAGATGCCGTATTCCCCATGGCTCCCTGTGCTAGCGCGGATCAGCTACCGGAAACCAGAGCCCATTCCCCTCAGGCCAGACATTCTGTCACGGGGTGCAAGGCTACATCCATGTCCAGCACATTGGCGTCTGGTCTTGAGATTGGAGGTCCTCGGCTGCTTTTCCAGAGTCCTCTTCGCTCTCATGAATACTAGAAGAACGAACACAAACAAAGGAGAATCAAGTCAAAGTTTGTGCAATACATGTCTGCTGCTGACAGATCAGGTAATGATCCTGAAGTTCAAAATATTCTGGACTTCCTTCAATCAGATATAGATCTGGCCTTATCGGTCAGCTCCCTCAGAGTACAACTCTTCGCCGTCACAGGTGTAAAACAAATGTGAGCTATGTAGAAGATTGCCTTTTCTTTGGTTCTAGGAATCTCTCAGATATTGTTATATCTGCAAGCTATAGCTTCCTTCGGGCTTTAGAATGCTTGTTCATTCTTTGCCGAAAAGAACATGGGAAATGTGCCTCATCTAGGAGGATGGTGGCACGGGTTGTCAGAGCTGAGGGCTTGGCTCTCTGGAGGTGGTGACCACTGGCTCAATCAGAAGTGTCTACATCTCGGGCAGCTTCGCAGCATGTGGTTCCCAATGTAGTCCATAGGGCGGCCTTGCGGCCCTCAATACATTTATGGCTCATTATTATGCAGAGCCTGTTTCTTCTCCTCTGTTTATTGTGGCTTGAAGGGCCTGTCTGTTGACGGTACTAAAGCCTTTGGTTCAGCATTGCCCACCCATGAGGTGTATGAATAGTTAAATCCCATACGTATGCTGCCATGAAGTCTGTCAGGAAAAATGAAAATTTCCTATCAAATACTTACCGTAATTTTCCTTTCCTGATGGACTCCATGGCAGCAGGAGTTCCCACCCCAGTGTCAGGAGTAGGCTAGTTACGGAACATGGCCTCTGGCTCTGAGCCCAAATTTATGGGAGGGGGGTCCTATAGGAGTGGAGAGGAGGCGGCGTTAACCCATACGTATGCTACCATGGAGTCCATCAGGAAAGGAAAATTACGGTAAGTATTTGATAGGAAATTTTCTGTTTTTTTTTTTCAAAATTTTCGTTCTTTTTTTGTTAATATCGCAAAAAATAAAAAGCGCAGTGGTGAACAAATAGCACCAAAAGAAAGCTCTATTTGTAAAAAAAAAGAACGCAAGTTTCGTTTGGATACTGCATTGCATGACCGCGCAATTACCAGTTAAAGTGGCGCAGTACCAAGTTGAAAAAAGTACTCTGGTCCTAAAGCTGGAAATCCTTCCCAGGGTGAAGTGGTTAAGCACTCCGTCAGCGCTGGGTTCACATTAGCTGAGTGATGGAGAGAAACCAAGGAAGAAGAGAAACATTGGAATGCTAGTCAGCACCCGTGTGCAAAGGTGTATTTGCTTTGGAATAATAAATCACCTGTAATGTTGGGTGTCCTACGTGTATTAATGCCGCTGCATTATGTAGAACTATTAGTTTTGTTTTTTACATGTTAGAATGGGGTGCCTCGAGACTGTGCATAATTTTGCCTTAACTGAAAAAAGGTTGAGAAACACTGCTCTAACTTATTAAGGCAGACATATTACAACCTACCTACAGATATAAGACACACACATGTGAATGTGGCTCTTTATTCATTCATACAGTACATGATTAAATGTATTTTGTAATGCATTACCACTAATGATCGAGCAGGGGCGTATCATGAAATTGGTGGGCCCTTGTGCAAGCCCACACCGCACCGATCATCCCCTGCTGTCATGGAGAGATCATCCATGGGTGCAGTGTGGGTCAGAGCACAGTGGGCCCCCCCACCCCATAGGGCCCATATTCAGTGAACACCCTGCACCCATGGATGATACACTACTGTGATTGCGCAATACCACTAATGATCTATTATGATCTGTGCTTTAGAGCAGTGTTTCTCAACCCTGTCCTTAAGTACCCCCAACAGGCCATGTATTCAGGTTTTCCTTTATCTTGCACAGGTGCTTTAAATCAGAGTCAATGGCTTGGAATTTGGACAGCTATTTTATCTAAGAGAAATTCCCAAAACATGGCCTGCTGGGGGTACTTGAGGACAGGGTTGAGAGCCACTGCTTTAGAGTATAGTTTTAAATAAATAGTGATTCAACACTTGTATCTGATGTTCAGTGCATGCTCAAAAAAATGACCAAAACAGACAATTCCTGTGTATACAATCAATAAAGTGCTATTTTTATATTGCAGATTTATGAATTCAATCAGCAATATCTGTGGAAAGAATTATACAAAAGTCTCAGAATTTGTTCTTCTAGGATTTGGAAACCTCGACAAATTACATTTAATGTTTATAATCTTCCTAATCATCTTTATATTCACTATCATAGGAAATCTTCTGATCATTGTATTAGTATCCATCACCCCAGCCCTTCAGACACCCATGTATTATCTCCTAAGTCATCTCTCATTTGCAGACCTGTTGATGTCAACCAACATTCTTCCAAATATACTTGCCAGTTTTCTTTTTGGGGAGAAAGTAATTACTTTCTGTGGCTGCATCACACAACTTTATTTTTTCAGTGCTACAACCATTACAGAATGTCTCCTCCTCGCAGTCATGTCCTATGATCGGTATTTGGCCATCTGTAACCCTTTGAGATATTCCAGTATCATGGACATGATGTTTTGTGTCAATCTTTCAGCTTGGCCATGGCTGTTGGGTTTTACATTGAATCTTATAGGCGTTTTGACGGTGTCAAATTTTGACTTTTGTGCTGATAATGTCATTGACCATTTCTACTGTGACCTCTCCCCTCTTCAGAAGCTCTCTTGTTCAGACACCTCTTTGGTTGAACTTGAAGCTTTTGTCTATTCCATACCGACATTTATTTCTCCATGTGGATTTATCATGGTGACGTACATCTACATCTTTCATTCAATATTCAGCATACTGTCCACAACAGGCAAACAGAAAGCTTTTTCAACCTGCAGTTCTCACCTTCTTGTGGTGGGGACATTTTACGGGACACTGATAGCTAAATACATGATAGCCTCTAAAGGACACTCTTTGATTATCAATAAGTTTGCATCTTTACTTCACACCGTGTTCACTCCTTTATTTAACCCTATTATATATAGTCTGAAGAACAAAGATATCAAGACAGCACTTCATAAACTTTCTTAAAAATATTCCCTTTTAATATTTTGATCTGTTCTGATAAACTGATATACAGTACCATCTGCAATGATGTCTGCACACCCATGCCCATTATCAAGAATAGAGGTCGACCGATATGGGTTTTTTCTCTGGTCAATGACGATATTTAGAAATCGGGGCGGCCGATGGCCGATATATGATGCCAATTTTTTGGGGCCAATATGTTAGGCCGGTTTTTCTTTTTTTTTTCCCCTTCATCTCATAAAATCTAACAGTTAAGTAATAAGAAGTGATACAGAAAATTGCTTAAATTAAACATGTATTAAACAACACAACAAGCCTCCAATCAGTGCACTTGTATGTATAATTTAGATAAAAAAAAACTATGAATCTTAAATATTAAATACAAAAAAACAGGTAATCAAAACTTTTGGACGATAAAAAAAATGGGCTAACTTTACTGCTTAGTTTTTTTAAAAAATTCAGTGTATTTTTTCCCCAAAAATTGTGTTTGAAAGGCCGCTGTGCAAACACCGTGTGACATAAAATATTGCAACAACTGCCATTTTATTCTCTAGGGTCTCTGCAAAAAATATATATATAATGTTTGGGGGTTCTAAGTGATTTTCTAGCAGAAAATACTTGATTTTTACTTGTAAGCAACAAATGTCAGAAAATATTTATTTTTTTAAATGGTTAAACTGAGCTCTTCTACACACCAGAGTTCTTTTTTTTGATAAGTAGAAACCTTGTATCTCTTTGGTTTTTTGATGTTCTCAGACTGACTTGGCAGGCTGCCCGGATTCTTGTCTACGATGTAGAAAAAGGTTCCTAGGCAACTTCAGGCACTTTCATTGATTTGAGTCACCCCCCAAGTCGGATCGCCTCTGTATGAACAGGCCTTAGTGCATAAATTAATCTACCTAATTTGCAGCACAATCGGCCGATGCCGATTAATTAAAAAATGCCAAAAATCGTCCGATATATTGCCTGGCCAATATATCGGTCGCCCTTTAATCAACAGTTCCTACCATTCCTTCTGGATTTCTGTTTATTTTTTATGCAGTACCCTACCACAGTCAGATTAAATTTAGGTTTTTTGTTCTGCTGTACTCAGTGGAGGCATAGTCAATAATTTAGGTCTGGCCAGGCTTCCCTAAGCTTTGTGGTTGGTTACTCCTGCCTGTCTCTGGAAGAAGCTTCCAGAAATAGAGTGGAAGGATCAATCTTTGTGTTATGAATATTTATCTGACCTCAGCCAATCCCTGGGAGGGGGTGTGCAGAAGGTGGCTGGGAAGAAAATAAATGTTTGGGAAGCCTGTTCCATGGAGTCATTCTCCACCGAGGCAGCCTGTCTACTGAAGGGTTATTATTAGACCTTAGCATTTGCCTGGCTGGGGACCTGAAGGAACCTGGATTGAAAAATTTTTGCTGGATGGCATCACCTGTGGAAGCTGATCTGGAGATGGTCCTTTTCCTTCACTCATGAATGTTGCATGGAAGCTAGGTGAATGACAGCTGTCTTTGGACATTGTGGGTAAAACTTTGATTTGGATCTCAAGGTGTGCATGTGCATTGGGGATTAACTGCTCATACAGAGTCCCAGATTAGTTGGCTATCCTCTACCTCCAACAAAGGCTACTGTTAAAGAATTTGTGCTTGAGAGCCAGTGTCCTGCATTCTCATTCCGTTCTCCTGTTACTGACTGCAATAAATCTACAAAAAAAATCCCCTAGACTGAGCCTGTGTTTGTCAGTGTACTTGGAAATGGTGTCTGAGCCTGGCAGCCTCTGAACATTTAAGGGAGAAATGGGTAATTTCCAGCAGGCACCTCCAGGGCTGAGTGCTACATTAGACATGTGCAGAACAGACAATTTCTTTTAGTTTCATCTTGGCTAGATTCGTTATGCTACACATTTCAACTTTTCAGATGGATTTGAATTGAATGACTTATTTCCTGTCAGGGGGCTTTCCCTCTGACAGCAGAATATAAAAAAACAGTGCTGGCAAATGGTCCTTCAGGCCCATTTTTTGCTGATTGGCATAAGGGCCTCTTCCCCACAACCCTGGTTGGTGGCTGTGGGGGGTCTGTGGGCAGGGGGCTTATCAGAATCTAAAAGGCCCCCTTTAACAAGAGACCCCCCCAGATCTGCCTCCCCTCCATGTTAATGCATATTTGGGACATTGTACCCCTACTAATTCACCAAAAAAGTGTCAAAAATAAATAAAACCATAGAGACAGTTTTTGACAAGTCCTTTATTAAAAAACAAAACGAGGTAACTCATTAAGGTTCTGACACTATGTTGCTTGTAAGTAACTCTGTCTCTTTTTGCTCTAAATGTAGTGTGATTTTGCGTACATCAAGACTTTTGTGTAAATTACTACTATAATATGTCTACCTTTTCTGGCCAGAGACTCACTTAATGAGAAATACTGTATTAAAGGGATTACCTTATTGCGTGTCAGCCTTGCAATAGAGGTTGGAGGTATTTAAAATTAGAAATGAAACAAACATAAAAAAAATCACTTTTTTTGGTGGGGAAAGCACTGGAAACCATTTGTTTTTATTACTGCTCTGGGTACATTTTTTCTTTTTTACTTCTTCTTGCAGTCCCTGGATGAAATCAAGATAGCCAGTGTTTTTGTTCAAGAGGCCGCTATAGACACCCTCTATTGCTCAGCTAGAACCATGTTGCACCCGGTAAGAAAAGCGCTCTGGCTTAAGCCATGGATGATGGATGCATCTTTAAAAAATGATTGGTGGAAGATCTCATACAATGAGGAATGACTCCCCGTCTGCTCTGCTCAAATGGGGCTGCATGGAATTTTGTTTAGAGAAAGAGAGAGTCACAAAGGACTAAGCTACAAAAAAAGGAACACTACGGTACTCTAACTAAATACAATATTAGTGGGTATTTAATAAAGTAGAATAGAGAGACAAATGCAAATTCACAAGGATAAAGTCAAGAAGAGCTTATCTGCAGCCAAGTGAATGGAGTGGAGCAGGTCTGCCTGTATGTAACAGCTGACAGCATGTCTGTTGATGGGAAAGCCGGTGTCTGCTCATCCCGGAAGTAGGAAGAACTACACTTGAAAGCAGGACTCGGAGATTACATGGCAGGCCAGCCAGTTGCCATGGTGACAGGTTTTGGAGCTTACTATTGGCTCTTTTCTCAAATCAAAGTTTGTAAGTTTGCATTTGTCTCTCTATTTTACTTTATTAAATGTTTATGTTTCCAGAGATGTGTTCCCGTCTCAGGTGGAGCTGCCAACTGAAGTAATACTTATATCAATTTGTGGAACCCCATGAACTTGAGATAGAAAAATAAGCGGATTTGTATAACCTTGGACATTTTTCTTGCACTTTCCACTGCTGGGGCTGTATATGGGAATACGGTCTACAATCCCTTTTTTGCACCATATACTTTTAAAGGACAAACCTACAGCTATGGTCTTTCTTTAGAAAACTTAGACTCTTCCACAAAATCTGTGTCATGGATGCACCCTGTATTAAAAGTTTATTTGTAAAATAAAGAGTTAATGTAAAAAGTTTTTAAAAGTATAAAAACTAGTTTACTAAAGTTAATCCTAAAAAATGGCTAATTGATGACTATATCCCTGTCAGGGACCATAAACCAGACAGAGATGGAAAATGCAGTTACAATCCCACCTGTAAATTTAATAGTAAACATAATACAGATCAGGAATGTAGTCAAAAATAGAAGCCAGGGTTAGGAATCCAAAATTGGTAATCAGACAAGAGGGGATCATGAAGCCAGGAATCAGCATTGTCAGAAGCCAAAGAGCAGGACCACGAACCACAGGAAATGTCAGCTAGGCATAGCCATAACAGGAACACAGCATAGACACAATGAATATGTTGACCAGGCGAAGGCACGGAGGGAATGAGCTAGGCAGTTTAAATAGCAAAAAGGGGGTGGCTGTAGGCTGGACTAATGAGGCAGGTAATGGTAACCACGTGAGTCGCTGTGGAAACAATGAGTGTCTGGTAATTAACTGACAGCTGAGCAGGCTTGAGCACTGAGAAGAGAAGCCCAGCCCTTACAATCCCAAGTTGGTCATAATGAAGATCTCAAATACTGTATATGAGATCTTCTTTATGACCAACTTGGGATAGTCATCAAAAACTGGCATGATATGTAACTGCAATTGTTTTGAAACAGCACTTGGATGTCTGACATTGGTATTTTAACTCTTTTTACTGTTTTGTATAATAAACATGGTGGTGTGGTATCTTTAAAGTCCTAGCAGTTTCTCTTGGGATTGAAGTAGTTTTTAAATTAATCATAATTTCTTTTTGAAAGAGGACAGTGTCCACATAAAAAAACTCAATGCATTTTGAACATTTGTCTTCTTCAGGAGGACGTGAGCAATACAGTATATGTCTTTACTATCATAGTCAATCTTAGTCTTTAAAAATGCAATCTGTATGAATTATCGTCTCCACAGTAAAGGACGGAATCCCACAAAATTCAGACACCAAACAGCGCCACACGCTTATGTATTCCTACTTACTGGAAATCCACTGAACCCCCTCCTCCAAGGGAGTGGGCGCTCAAAGTCAAATGCATACGTGAACTGGAGAAACTAATCCATATAACGAATGACAAAATAATTAAATACACGCAGGTTTGGGAATCCTGGTCGAAATTTGTGCACACCCAGTCATACACCCAGTCATACCAACTCCTGATACAACATTGACTTCTTTACTTACCAGAATCACACCTTACCTTACATTGGTAGAGTGATAACTCCCACCCCCCAAATGTCTGTATGATATGAGAGTATCCCCCCTTTCTACCCTACCCCCCTGCTCCTCTGCTTTTTTTTTTTTCTTTCTAGACCTCCTCTCCCTCCCTGGCTATAAGGGGGGCACTGGAGTCCGGGAACAGAGACTGGGCCAGGGGGCGCGAGCCATGATTCACCCGGTGCTCCCCGGAACCTGGAGTCCTCCACTTTCCTCTGTACCTGAGTAACAATGGGAGGGTATGAAGACTTACCCCTAGTAATAGCTATAGACTTTGCATGTAGCTGAATCTCTATGTCTTATTGGGAGATAGTGTTATTCGTAGTGTGTAGTACGAGAAGAAGTGGGTTAACGGGCCCGGGAGCCAGGAACTTAGGGACTCATTATGGCAAACCACTTTGTCTTCCTTATGCCTTGTATATGCTAAGAATGTATGATCATTCAATGTGCTTCCGCCAATAATGTGTCTTGTATTTCTATGTTTGTTAACTGAAAACTTGTTCAATAAAATTTCTGAAACAAAAAAAAATTCAGAAACCAAAGAATAAATACAAGGGATACCAAAAATACGGTACCTCCAGATGGACTAAGATTGTAAGTCCCTTTGATGAACTCCAGACATTAAAATGTAGAGAGGGCCATAAGTAGATGTATATATAAATTTACACACACGCAGGCAGAGCCCATAAGATTTCAATTAATGAATATGCACATCTCATGCACACCCATCAGAAAAGCCCCCCGACTTTTAGGACTTTGCTTACATATTTTTAAATTTACATGTACATCTACATATGGCCCTCTTTATAGTTTGATGTGTGGAGTTCATCAATAGAACTTTTGAGTCCATCTGGCGTTACTTTTGGCATCCCTTGTTTATTCTTTGGTGGCTGTGAATTTTAGGGGACTCCGCTCTATATTGTGGAGACAATAATTCATACAAAATATATTTATGTATGAAATGGTCACATATATGTTTTTATCTAGATTTAATAAAGCATTTGTAATTTTGTATATATATTGGCCATTACCACAACTTTTGCACGTGTGCCCCTCAAAGCCCTTGCTACATATTTGGCTGTTGAGTTTATGGAATTTAGGATGTGGGGACAGTGGCATAGAAATTCCTCTTATGGCGAGGAGTTGTCCTTAGTTATGTGGTAGCCACATTAGTTTTCTATTTAAAGTGGTAGTAAACCCGCTAGAAGAGGGGGGGAATAGCCTGCAAGACAATAGCATAATGTGTTAGTATGCATCACATGCTAACACATTATGAAGTACTTACCTTATAACGAGGCTCCCGATGCCTGAGTCGGTCGGTCCGGGTACTCGACTCCGGCACTGTGAGTGGCCGGAGCTGCGTTATGCCGATCCCGCGTGTGCGCGCGAGAGCTCTTCGCTCCGGCAGCGAGCTCTGATTTTCAGGTAACCTCCGTCGGATCATCAGAGCGCATGCGCCGCTGACATCGGCGGCTGCTTTCAGGGCGAATATCTCCTAAGCCATTTAGGTTTAGGAGATATTAATTTTACCTACAGGTAAGCCTTATTATAGGCTTACCTGTAGGTAAAAAAAAGCTTTGGGGGGTTTACTACCGCTTTAAGGTTATGTATAGTGTTGAGCGAACCCGGACTGTAACGTTCGGGTCCGTACCGAACTTTCGGGTGTCCGGGGCACGGACCCAGACCCGGACATTTCAAAAATCGTTCGGGTTCGGTCCGGGGTTCTGCTATTTTACTCCACGTGTTGAGAAGCTGCAGGGCAGCCAATCAACAAGCGTTTCACTGGTTTGCCCTTAGAAGCCATCACAACCATGCCTACTAATGGCATGGCTGTGATTGGCCAGTGCATCATGTGACCCAGCCTCTTTATAAGCTGAAGTCACGTAGTGCTGCAGTCACATGCTCCTTGGGTTAGTGTAGGGAAAGGAAGCTGACAGCGTGAGGGAGAGAATAGAGACATTTTGAGACATTTTAAGATTTGATCCTGCATCCTGAGATAGATTACTTTACTACTGCTGTCTGTGCTGTTGCTCTGAGGACAGATAGCAGAAATTAGAGATTTTACATACCGCTGCTTTGAGTTGCAGGGGCCTGTGGGCTTTCAAGCCATGCCTGG
>BLSH010212870.1:674441-686367 GCA_018402905.1 Glandirana rugosa
GCACATGCTGGAGAGACTGTGCGAGCAGCAGCAGGCAATAGTGGAGTTTCAGCTGCAGCACGAACGGGTCAGTCGCTCTGCGGAACAGCAACACTTCACCACCAACGAGTGGGCCTCCATGCGAGACCTGTGTAGCGTATTGCAGTGTTTTGAGTACTCCACCAACATGGCCAGTGCCGATGATGCTGTTCTCAGCGTTACTATACCACTTCTATGTCTCCTTGAAAAAACACTTCGGGCCATGATGGAAGAGGATGTGGCACAGGAGGATGAGGAGGAGGAAGAGGGGTCATTTCCACGGTTATCAGGCCAGTCATTCGCAAGTGGCTCGGAGGGTGGGTTCCTGCACCAGCATAGGCCAGGTCCAAAATATTTAAGCCAGGGCACAGTTCTGGAGGACGAGGAGGACGAGGAAGATGAGGAGGAGGAGGAGGAATTGCAGCAGGGAGGCACCCAACGCAGCTTGTGGGCATCACTGGAGCATGGCTGGGGGGATAGAGAGGACACAGATGATATACCTCCCACAGAGGACAGCTTGTCTTTGCCTGTGGGCAGCCTGGCACACATGGCCTACTACATGCTGCAGTGCCTGCGCAATGACAGCAGAGTTGCCCACATTGTAACTTCCTCTGATTACTGGGTGGCCACCCTGCTGGATCCCCGTTACAAGGACAACGTGCCGTCCTTAATCCCCTCACTGGAGCGTGAGAGGAAGATGCGCGACTACAAGCGCACACTGGTAGAGGCGTTGCTGAGGGCATTCCCAAATGACACCGGGGGCTCAGCGGAAGCACAAGGTGAAGGTAGAGGAGGAGGTAGAGGCCACCAACGCAGCTGTGCCACCGCCAGCACCTCAGAAGGCAGGGTTAGCATGGCTGAAATGTGACAAAGCTTTGTCAGCAGCAGGTCTTAGCAGGAGGCAGCATTTCAGCAACATGGTGCAAGAGTATGTGGGCACACGCCTACACGTACTGCCTGATGGGTCTGCCCCATTCAACTTCTGGGTCTCCAAATTGGCCACATGGCCTGAGCTTGCCCTTTATGCCTTGGAGGTGCTGGCCTGCCCTGCAGCCAGTGTATTGTCGGAACGTGTGTTTAGCACGGCAGGGGGCGTTATCACAGACAAGCGGAGCCACTTGTCCACATCCAACGTGGACAAGCTTACCTTTATTAAAATGAATCAGGCATGGATCCCACAAGACTTGTCTGTACCTTGTGCAGAATAAACATTTAGACCGGACTTTTCAGACACAGTTTGAAGATGATCCACATTCACCTCCATTTTTGCATTTTTTATGTTTTTATTTTTTCAAAAATATTTAAAGTTATTTCCCTGTCCCCATTTCTTTGTAGGTCACTTGTCCCACCCTTACCCCCATTTCCTTCCTTTTGCAGCCCTCTAGGGCTTTCCAGGACTTTGTTACAGCCATTTTTGTGCCTAAAAGTTCGGGTCCCCATTGATTTCAATGGGGTTTGGTGTCCATGCGATCGTTCGGGTTCCGTCCGGACCCGGACCCGGACTTTGTCCCGAAGTTCGGCCGGACCAGCAGAACCCGAACTTCCAGAGGTTCGCTCAACTCTAGTTATGTACATTTTTGGCAAGTATAGAAAATAGCTGTTTAGCTTTCCAAAAATTAATTCAAGTATACTAATTTTTTGGGGGGAGTTTGGATAAACTTTAATATTTGATGTATTTTTACTTTCACAAAACTATTAAAATTGCAATCTTTCTTGTATAATCAGCACATATTTAATTGAGGTAATAACAAAACAAACCCCAGCACAGAGGGACCTTGATTACAATCCCTAGAAACTTAAATTGTAGAAAATATATAAGAGGAAGATCAACCAATGCTCTATGGCATATAGCCCCATTGGGTTTTGTGCGATCACATGCGTGTTGTATGAGTGTTATGTCTTTTTTATAGCTATTATCTCTCTTTAAAGGTTGTTGGAAAGACATTTAAAATTACAGTATTTTGTCACTAACGAAAGAGTGCTAGGACATACTATGCTGTATTCACAAATCTGACAAGGTATGATATTACTTGATTTTACAGCATGAGTATAAAGGCAGCCGGCCATGCAGCTGCTAGTGCTGCCCTTCCAAGAAAATCCTAGTTGCCTGGCTGTCTCTGACATTCTGAGTCATAGACCTGGGACAAGCATACAGTCAGTGAAGTCAGAGGAAATTCAGAACTCACAATCTACATGCTGTACTTATTCTGTTTAGTGATTTTTAGACAACGATGAAGCCATAGTCAGCCAGGCAACAAGTATTCATGAAGAGAGGATTGACTTCCTTCTGCCTGCCTGGTGGTCTCTGGCTTCTATGTCCTCTCTGACCTGGAACAAGCACACACATTAGAAATTCAGAGTTAAAGTTGAACTCCATGCAGATATAAGACGCACACCAATGTGGCTGTAGTCATTCATACATGATTAAATGTATTTGTAAGGTGTTGTACCCAAATTTGGCCCGGTAACAGCCTCTTACAAACTGCTGTATGGAAGAATTCTGAGAGGGAGAAGCAGCACAAAGAAGCAATAAGCAGTGCTACGGTAAAAGGGGCATGCTGATAGTTTGATAGATTGGGACCCTTGTTCTCTATGGGGAAGCTGTGACCCTTTTGCAGCTGTCCAACACTGTGCCCCTGTTAAGGAGATCCACCCTTTCTATTTGTCCTGTTTACTATTTTCATTGAAAGTGAACGCAAAAGAAAACCCCAATTTTTGGGTTGTCCCCAGAAAAGTAATAGATGGAAAAAACTTCCAATGGGGACACTAGTTCTGGTAAGCTGGGGGTCCCCAAAAATTCCTTTAATTTGCAGAGATATCCTCTCACTTCCTGTTAGGCTATGGGACAGGAAGTGAAGGGAAATCTCCGCAATGGGACAGAGATGGCAAAAAAAAAAAAATCTGAGAGCGGTTATAACCCTCCTTTACTCTATCCAAAATGAAAAAAAAAAGTTTTGCCCATAGTTCTACTTTAATAAAAAAACTGTGTGACATTATTTGATATTATCAGCAGCCTCTTTAAAACATGTTACATGAAAAACTAGACATGGTATAAGGCCTTATGCACATGGGTACTTTGGGCCTTACAATGTAATATTTGGGTGTATTTCTCTGCCCAGGAGCCACAGGAGCTGTATACAGTTGCCAATAGAAATCAATGACTTCCAGAGTCACTTGTTGTAACAATGGTGGGCTGTTCTCTAACTAAGAAGGATATAAGCACCAGCCTTTGATGTGGATAGTGCTGTGCCTTATTGCCAGCTACTCTGCAAAGAACCAATACTTACCTGTGGGTTGCCTGACCATTGTTAAGCCAGACTGACCATACACTCTCTTGATTGCCACCTGGCTTTGATCACTGTGTGGACCATACCACTCTCTTGGCTATCACCTAATGTACAGTCTCCACACTCTAACCATTCTGTTCCTGCTATTCCCTTGGTGGGGTGATCCTAAAGGCCGCAACCTTGTGACAGTTTGCAGTGAAGTAAACTGGCGTAACTAGAATGTCTGGCACATATCCACCTTTAGGAGCTCTGGTGAAGACCAGTTATTGCTTAGACTCCTCTGGTGTCACCTACCAGGAGGCACCATAACACCCATACAGCCATTGATTTCTATGGGTGGCTGTACGTAGCACCTGCGGTTTTCAGGCAGGAAAATAAGCCCAGATTTTATGTTGTACTACCCGAGGCACTTGTGAGACCTAAAATCAGTTAGCTGATCTGCATAGCTAAGCATGTTCTCAGCAGGGAGAACATGATTCAAAGTACTCTGTACCAGAATAAAGCAAGATACCTCAGCACATGGGCGTCCGCAGAACTTTTTCCAGGGGGGGGGGCATAATTTCAAGGTCATCCATGCTCTGCCCCTTTTTGACAATGTCATAATTACATTATCACGCTCAGAGACTGCAGACGTAATACAGGAGATGGTCAGAGACTGCAGACATGATCCAGGAGATGGTCAGAGACTGCAAACGTGATACAGGAGACAGTCAGAGACTGCGGACATGATACAGGAGACGGTCAGAGACTGCGGACATGGTACAGGATACGTTCAGAGACTGCGGACATAGTACAGGAGATGGTCAGAGATTGCAGACATAGTACAGGATACGGTCAGAGACTGCGGACATGGAACAGGAGACAGTCAGAGACTGCATACATAGCACAGGAGACAGTCAGAGACTGCAGACATAGCACAGGAGACAGTCAGAGACTGCAGACATAGCACAGTACATGGCCCAAGAGACTGTCAGAAACTGCATACATGGCTCAAGAGGATAAGGATAAGGACCTAGAGGGGAACCCCTGATCTGATCCCTGATTCCAGGGGGGGGCAATTGCCCCCCCTTGCCCCTACCTGCGGACGCCCATGCCTCAGCACCAGCAATCTGGGCTCAGGTCTATAATTGCTAAACTGTAGATATAATGTAATAGGCCTGTGCTCTGAGAAAAGGGTCAGTATACCTCAAGTTTCCTCCTGTGTCAGTGCTAAACATATAGGAACTCATAGCTATGGGGTCTCACTAGAAGGAGATTAGAACTGATAGGACATCAGTACCTGTGTGTGTAAGATCAGGACTGCTGGCACTTGTAGTTTCATACTGGTTGTGTATTGTTGTCTAAACACTAGGACTCAGGGGCGTAACGATAGGGGTTGCAGGGGTTGCGATTGCAACCGGGCCCCATGCTCCAGGGGGCCCATGTGCTTCCCTTGTACACCTGAATAGGAGTGATGGCAGGGGGTGGCATTTAGAAGTTTTATTCATTCCAATTTTCCTCCTAATGCAGGAGATTGGTTCATCTATATGCTGCCCCTGCCGCCCCTCCTATCCAGTTTACTTGTCGTCTGCTGTTCCCAGGGTCCCGCTGCGGGACCGTAATAAAGGGACCCGTGATAGGAGTAAAGGGCCCCAGGATCAGCAAGAAGAGGGAAGGGCCCTGGCCAGAGGTCAGGGGGGGGGGCCCTTCCTAATTTCTTGCACCCGGGCCCTGAAGGTTCTAGTTACGTCTCTGCTAGGACTTGTTGTTCCATGCTAGCTGTGTGCTGCTTTATGGACACGGGACCACTGGGACTTGTGTTGCCACCAGATACAGAAGGTGATCATTGCTGGGGTTGGATTACTTGGTGGCCCACCCTAATTGTTATATTTGTCCTCTCTATTCTGGTGCCTTCTGTTGAGTAAATGCCCTGCATGTCGAGCCATGTGTGCTTAGCCTCAGGCTGGGTTTACATATTAGCATCTTGCTTGGAGTGTGCCGGGGGATGGCACCTCACCTCAGCCGGCACCTAGCAGCTTTTCTTTTGAAATGAATAGAATTGCAACAAAACGCATCCCAATGCATCTCGCACCACACGTTGATGTGGATTATGATGCACATTGACATCCAATAAAAAGTGCATTGTAGCATGATTTGAAAACCGCCAACAATGCATGTTAATGTTCACCAACTCACAGCGACATGCATTTTGATGCACTTCCATGAATTTCAATGGATAGTGGATCAGGCGAATAAAGAATACGTTTGAACCCAGCCTCCTAACTTGTCACACCTTTTTTTTTTTTCTATTTTTTTATTGGTGGATGTCAGTGGCAGCTTATTTTATAAAAGGGATAATCTATATCTAGTTTAGTGCTCCTACCATAGGTAGTTGCTTAGAGATAGGTTTTTGCTGAGAGTAGGTAAATTTAGTCAGGCCTGACTGATAGTCAGGCCTGATTGTTTTGATTCTGGGCAGGGGAGTGGCCCAGGGAGGAATGGAGACTGCAGGAAGCAACACCCCTTGGTTACCCCTAAATATAAATCAGGTCTCACATGTGCTAGCTAGGCTGTGCAAGTATGGAGGCTGGTAAATTTCCTTCCAGGCCTCACCAGTGGAAATAAGAAGTGTGCAGGAGAGAGGAACCAAGCGTTTTACAATGAAGTAAGAAGTGTGCTGGGGTGAAGTGAAGGCGTTGTATATACTGGATAGTGCATATACTGGTCCCGTGTACAGGACTGTTTGATCGTTGGGCATCCCATAACTACTCCAACCCCTATCCAAGTTCAATCCCCAAATAAAAACAGCAAAACCAAAGCGCAAGCCTGTTTTCTGACTCCGGATGCCAGTAGGAGTGTAAATGAGGGCAGTTGTGAGCAGGTGAACCACACTAACCAGCCACCCCTAAGGGGGGGGCATTGGCTACATTTGGGGGCTCGTCTGGGATTTGCCTGTTCTCACGTAATGCTGCCAGTTGTTGCCCCTAGCAACGAAAGTAAACCGAGCGGAGGAACTTTGTTATTGTAGGAGGAGTCAGGACGTGTGACAACATTGCGTTTCGAGATGTGGCAGCCATCTTGGTGGTTGGAAATAAGCCCTGAATGTGTTTTATTGCTTGTGAGCCTAAAGGGACATGTGAGTGCAATACGTTTATTTAAATAAATTTCTTTTTATCAATATACTACACTATGCTTGGTATCTTGTTCATATTGGGTACATTCTGGGAAGAAATGTATTGATGAGTCACTGTGGATTGCATGACGTGGAGGCAGAAATTCCTAACCATATCAAGAATCAGTTTGTATGGGTGCTGGTGGAGGCTTTTCTAAGTACACTGTCCGAGCACAGTATTGTTGGATCTGCACTCTTTAATGGATGACATCTTTGTGGTGATTCACTGGTTGTCAGGAGACCACCTCCGCCCCTGGAACACAGGACAGGAGACCTATGCGTGGGCGCACGTAGCGTGCTGGTGCGTGCGCGTGTGTGCGAGCGTATGCGCCGGCACAGGCTCCCAAACGGCCATTTAAGCTGACAGCACCCTGCAATCAGTGCTGTCCGTTCTACAGCATTCCCGTGTTCCATAGCGATCTGTTCTGAAGACTTCCTGTTTACCTGTGACTCGGCTTGACCTGTACCTGTCTGAACTCTGCCTGCATCGACCCCCGGCTTGCCTACGACCGTCCTTCTGCCTGACCCCTTGGTACTTCAATTGTCTGCCCATTGCCGAACCTGCTTGCACCCAACCGCCCGACTGCCTGCTCCTTTTGTACCGCCTTGCCTGCATGTTTTTTTTTTTTTTTTATCAAGAAGTCAGGTTTATTTGTAAAAGAAAGGAAACATAACATCATAACAGCCGTATAAATCTCAGTGTACAAAATGGAATGAATCATCAAGATGTATACAAGTAGTCAAGAGGTATCTCTTAGTTGAGTCATTTAGTCATATACAAAGAAAATATAATGGGGATACAACCTCACGAGTTTCAGTCAATATAGCTTCAAACCGTGTCTAGTAAGGAATTGCATCGTCAGTTACCTTAGGACATATTGGGAGTCAAATGTATTTATCCCCCACCTAGCCTCTGCTATATTATATTTTAACCATTGACTCATATATATTAAATCCTCGGTTATTCGTATACCCCCATAATCCTTTTACCTGCCCATTAGAGCTACACCAACATTGTGAGAGAAAAAAGAAAACAAAGGGAGAGAAGAAGAGAAGGGGAATATAGTAAAAAAGAAAAGGGGAACATTAAGGAGAGAAGAGAGAAGAAAAGAGTAATCAAGGAACAATAGGGGAAGAAAGAAGAAAAAAAGAACCAACTCCTGCACTGATCCCTACTCCATGACAACTTATTACACGTATTATGAGATAGATCACCCCTCCAATAATCTATCCATTACTAGTTCGCTAGGAGCTAAGCCAGGGGTATCCAACTATGATTGCCAAATTGAGTAGAACTTCTTAGGTACCTTCCATTGATGATATGTAAGTTTTTCCCGAACAATCATGATATTAACCTGTTCAATCCATATACGTTGTGTGGGTACCCTGGAGGTTATCCAGAACCTAGTGATCTGCTTTCTTGCTACGTATAGCAAGCAAATGACAGCCAAGTATTCATTGGGTGACAGCTTGTCCTCCTCCACAGCACCCAGTAGACATGTCAGAGGATCACGTTTTATTTGATAGTTATACACTTGTGTTATGGTATGAAGGACTTCCATCCAGTACCGGAAGAGTTTTGGACATTTCCAAAGCATATGTAACAGATCCCCATGCTCACGTTCGCATTTGGGGCAGTTAGGGGTCATCCTGTGTCCCCATTTATGTAGTTGAATGGGTGTTTTATATGCTCTGTGGAACAGCATCAGATGGGACAATTTTTGTGTGGCAGAGACAGAGACCATGGGCACCGCGTTTAAGCACTCCACCCATATGTCTCCATCTATGGCACCAAGGTCCTCCTCCCATCTAACCCTGCATGGGAGCTCCCTGGAATCCTTGGTGGCATTAAGGAGTACTGTATGCACCCTGGATATCATTCCCCTCTTTGCTGTTGCCATAAAGATTTCCTCAATGACCGGGTGGTCCGATCTCGCTATTGGGTTGACCTGTGCCTGTGCATTGATAGCGTGCCGTAATTGTAAATATTTATAAAATTGCTGCACCGGGATTTGAAAGTCCCGCTGAAGTCCCGACCTCTCCCAGTCGCCAAACCCCTCCAGTTTCAGAATTTCCTTATAGTATGAATTTCGCCATAACAGCGTGTGTGGTAAGTAGCCATGTATTCTTAGGATATTTTTAATATTGGTCCACACGCTGTTCAATAGTTTAATCGTGGGGAGTGTTGGCGGCATATGGGAGAACCCCGACTCGAGATGGGTCAATGCTGTCTCTGTATTACCTTCTGCTACAAGCATGGTCCTGATGGAGTCAGTGGGGTCACTAACACCCCACCCCCCCATTTGGGATTCGGGACTGCCAACCCAGCTCTATCCTTACTCCTTTGTAGTGTAGACAGGCTAATGCGAGCCTGCTTTTGTTTCCAAATCAGCTATGGGAATTGTGACTCTATCCATCGAAACCATCCACCCGGGATCCACACCGGAGAATTGTGGAGTATGTAAAGGAGTTGAGGTCCCCATACCATCTTAATCAGGTTCACTCTCCCCGCCACCAATGGTAATTTACACCATGCTGTACATTTCTCATGAAATTTTTGTAGTAAGGGGATCAAACGCCTTGCCTGCATGTTACCAACCCAGCCTGTCTCACTTCTCTTCAGTCTTGCACGAACCTCTGGACAACATCTCATCACCATCTGTGTCCAACCCAGCCCCCGTGCCCCCCTGCGCTCTAGAACTCCCTGTCTGCTCTACCAGGGGTTCTGGAACCAGGGCCGTAAGAGAGGTTGCCCACTGCATAAGTCAGACTATACCATCAGGTACGTGACACCGGTGCTTTCCCATTAACACAGATACACCTTATTTTGGACTTTTACTTAAGGACATTTGTTGAGCGCTGCACCGTCTATCTTTTATAACTTTGTTAATGTGCCTTTAAATGTGGATTGAATCTGGGGAAAGGACATATGTGTTTGCCAGCTGAACTGTGCTATTTCAAGTGTGCCGTTGTCCATAGCAACCGGTGGGAACCCTTGCCAACCTCTACGGTTATTTACTCAGTTGCCTCAACCAGCACTGGGAATTGACACTTGCAATCAATATCCTGCAATTCAGTGACTTGTAACCTGAGCTGTCGCCCATGGTAACCACAGCGGGTGATTGCACCCATGGATTACAAATATGTCCTGAGCCCTGCTAAGGCCGGACATTCCTCACTGGATTCTAAACATGCCCAGCGCCATGAAAATGCTGGGCACTTTGAACTTATGCTAAAAAAATCGGGTTGTTAATGGTAAAATACTGTATGCCCGGGACGTTATCCTGTTGCTAAGGGTGATCGGGGTAAGCAAGCGGGAGCTCAGGGGAGAGACTGTGGCAGAGTGGTCTCATACAGGAAGACAAGGGGCATTTCTAAAATCACTGTTGCTATCATCAACCAATGAGGGAGCAAGCATGCCCAGACAAGTTCTGCTAAAGCCAGCATGTTTGCAAGTTTCTATTTTGCACGTCAGTGGTTACAGCAGCGTGACCAGGAAAGAATCTACCTATCAGATTCAGTGGTGCCAGCCCGTCTGGAAGAGAGGAAGTGGAGCCACGCTCTGTAGGAGACAAAAGTTTCCCTGCGCCCAGCAGATACCACAAGGCTGTGGAAAATGGCGAAGGGTGGTTGCTTGCTGCCAGCTCTCACATGGTTGCCGGAACTGCTGGAACAGACGCTTGTGGACACAGGTGTCTGGCTTGAGCACCGTGGGGGTTTTGTCCTCGAGGTGGTGGATGGGATGGAAAGACTGTGTCTCTGCCCAGGATGTCGGATGCCAACGGCAGTAGTGGAAGCATGGGCAAGGTGTGGCCATTGCTATTAGCCATTAATGTGGCTGATGGACATTCAGTGGGATCCACACTACTTTAATGTGGACCTGTGATCAGGACTCTGCATGCTACAGCCTGAGAAATCCCAGAAGGCCAGAATGGGCCTGGAACCACCCCATCAAGGCAGATAGGAGTTGCGGCCTAGCAACTACCCCACGAACACAAGAGAGGGCAGGAAAGAAAGGACTGTCATGACTGAAGGCACGGTCAGGGACTTAGAGCCTGTACATACTGTCCAGCAGGAACTAGAATCCCCAGCTACACTGGCCATAGGTCTGCCCATATCTGTTCTCTGTCCAGCGGAGTTAGTACAGGAGGGGGAGTGTGCCCTCTGGTGAGCTGGAAGAGGAGCAGGGAGACAGACAGCCTGATTGGGGTTTCCCCAGACTGCAAGCTGAGTTTGGGTCTCTTGAAAGACTTGTAGAATGGTCGTCCCCTGAGGAAAGCCCAGATGAAGAGGAGTGGGAAACAGGAAGGTCCAATGGGCTGGAAACTCCATCAGAGGACGGGAGAGGGCCAGAGTCTGAGCTGGACACGGACGAGGCTGCAGGAAACCCTATCACCCACAGTCAGCTGTTCCTTAATAGGCCATCCACTACCCAGACCAGGGCAAGTACCTTGGCAACAGGTGATCAGATTCCCTGACACCCTGATCTGGTCGGGGAGAGGGAAGGCTAAGACCCCACACACGCTATACAACTTTTGTTGTCTGATTTCCTTTAGATTTAACCAAAACCATGTAGTGCAAGGGCCTGCCTGATACCATACGAATTGAAAGTGTTTAGGTTTGACCTCATATTATATGTTTTTGCTAAATCTGAATGAAAAAATCGACAGAAAATTGTATTGCGTGTATCCAGCTTTAGGAGTTACCTAGAAAACAACCAATTTGGTAAAATACACCCGTTCAGACCAATATAGCGGGTATCAGGGCGGCCTAATAGTATGCCATAACCTGCCCCAGACACAAACCACCTACA
This sequence comes from Glandirana rugosa, assembly GCA_018402905.1. NCBI lineage: Eukaryota > Metazoa > Chordata > Amphibia > Anura > Ranidae > Glandirana > Glandirana rugosa. Next base: position 685,711 of record BLSH010212870.1, read on the forward strand.
TACAAGTGTGGTTCCTGGTGCAAATGACACAATTCAAAAAGGAAGTGATTAAGGACCACAAGTGCACCAAACTAGGAACCATGTGTTATAAAACGTAACTTTTATTACATATAAGGAATCATAAATACATAACCACTGGAGTAGGAAAAAGTTTAAAATTGACAACGTTGTCAGTAATTAAGAAGCATCTAGTCACCCATACACACAACACCCCTCCTGGTATCCACATTCTGACATCCACCTTCCAAATCCAAGACCATAACAGGGGATACTGGTCAGGTCGTGGGGGCGTGAATTGGGGATGCTCGGGATCAGGGATATAAGGAGATAATGCTGTCACGTCTAGAGGAATATAGGGACTAGGGCTCGTAGGGGTTAAGTGCGGGGGTGCTGGACTGGTCATAGGGGACAATACCAGAACCTAAACCTTCCACCTACAGTCTTACACCTATGGTCCTCCCCACAACACACATACCCACTGATCTACGAAGAATTAATGACTGTTGCAACAGTTAAAATTTGAAAAAGGATGAGGTCACCAATACATAAATACTAAGGAATATACATTATTTTCAATGCAAAATATTGTGTACCAAGGATCAAACCACGTGAACACCAGGAATTAGTGAAGGAAAAACTTAACACAGTAAACGTGGT